>CAJNOP010000003.1:1974774-2104434 GCA_905250075.1 Rotaria sp. Silwood1
ATAAAATATATTATCATTGATAAAACATCTAATGTTCTATCTATTAGATTGAGGTTAAACAAATCTCTGTTTAACTATTTCAAATTGAATAGACAGTATTTTCAATTATGTTTTATTAGAAAATAATAAATTTAATGTGTATCGAATATATCACACATATTGACACAAGTTTAGCAGAATTCCTATCAAACACACTCAGCGTCAACACTTATTAAAAGTTATTTAATGAATGATTTTCTCTTTTGTTATCTATTCTTTTAATCAATTCACAAAGCCGTCAACTATTTCATCTTCGAAAATTAATATATGTCAATTAAAATACAATAGGAGATAAATAAATCTTCATTAACAGACTAGTGTCAAAGTTTTTTCACTTTAAAAACCTTTTATGCTTTTACTTTAAGAATATATTAGTTTCTAAAATCAGATTAATGAAAACATTGATGTAACTTATTTTTAATCGTTTTCAAATTGACATTCAGTATATCATTGTCAATGATATGCATTAACTAAACATATTTGATCTGATATTGAAGATATTCTCTATTTAAATTTATTCTTTCAAATGCAAACTCAGAAAATAAATCTCTATTATGATGTTAATTTATAGTGCAATAAAAACAGCATGTTTTTAATTGGAAAAAAATAATAACAAGATTCGTAAAATGATTTTACTGCCATTCTCTTTAGTAGCATAACTGAACTAGCCATTATTATGGGAATCAGATTGATCAAGTAAAAGACGAAAAACATAACTTTGACTGTTATTCGATGAAGGAAATAAAAGCATTGTCACAAGACGATTTATTGAGGAAAGTATATACAAAGTTCCATCATCAACCAATACTAATCTGTTCGCAAGGAAAAATGATTTTAAGAAAACATCAAAAATTCTCTTCAATCTACAATAGATGTTATAAAAAGTAATGTGAGTTTGATAAAAAAAAATAAAAATAATAAACTTTAAATCATAAAAAATGAAATGGTACTTTTTATATATAGAGAAAGATTTTATTAAACGAAATGTTTTCACGACATCATATCCTTATTGTTTTAAATAAATTGATAAATATTCATTAATAATTAATAATAACATCAATAACATATAATGATAGAACGGATGACGCATAAACTATGAGCCAGTTTTATAACGATTTTTTCTCGATGTAATTAAGAGACGTTCCATGAAAATATCAAAATTCCAAGAACATGGGGGTCAACCGATTTTGGATCTGACCCCATAGGAATTTATGCCTTAATGTATCATATATGAATCCAAAATATTACAGTCTACAGATCTACCTATGGTTTGCTAGGACGAACTAACCTGAGACACTCTCAAAAATTCATCTAAAAAAATGCCAAAAATTCAACTTTACATTTCTGTGAATTTTTTCCTTCAAATTTTCTCACTGTTCAAGTCGAGTCATATACCAATCGATAGAGCTTGACTTGCTCTACAAAACGGTATATATGACATTTCTTCTCAGTCTCGATATTGAAGTTGTAAAATCAAAATACTGTATTTTTTGACATAATATAATTTTTTTTTCCAGTATTTTGATGAAATGTCCATATCAAAAGATGAATGCCAAAACAGAAATAGTATCATCTTGTAGCCGGTCTAATTCTGCATCGAACGATATACGGGACATTGATTTTAAATGTTCTATAGCCGACATAGTAGACTGACAAGTTGAGTACTAAGGTATATTTAGTTATTACGTATGTAATTGACTATGTTTGTTTTCAATATTTTGAGGCAGGAATGTAACGCCCCCCCCCCCCCTACTTCTGAAATATACTAATCTTACGCCCACTCTAGTCTTAACAGGGGCCTATCACTGAGAGTACGTGGGGCATCCTCCTGCACCCCTCCCCCCAATGATTTTGGAAATTTTGTTTGTTTTGAATAGTGCAACAGATAAGAGGGCATTTCTAAGGAGATTTAGCCACTGACTCGATGTAAATGAACAAATTGCACTCCCCCTTCTTTTCAGATTCAAGATGTGGGTATTTGCGCTCCCCTCCCCCTAGCTTTGAAGACCTTGGTGCACCTCTGTTTCGAGATTTTTCTGTTTTTTTTTTCAATTAAAAAGAAAATTCAATATTAAAACCATTGAGAGCCATTAAAGTCACTAGAAGAAAGGTAGATTTATCCCAATTTATCAATATTTTGTAGTAAACAATTCATGTCACTGTCGTACAACTCGCAACCTATGAGACATTTCCTCGATTTTGCTAGTCTTAACTGGTTCAGTGTGAAAGTTTCTGAAAAATTATACGTGAAGTTTCTAAAAGATTTGTATGGAAAAGCTTGTAACCTTCCCCTCACTATACCGAATGTGCCTAAGTCAATAGTGTACACATTGTTTTCAAATAATCAAGGACGTTTAGGATTTTGATCAGTTTCATATATGAATCTCTGCCATAAATTTGAGCGGTGATAAAAGCTGTGTTTATATGTTTAATATTAGGGCGATATAAATTAAATTACTATTGTAGGTCTTATTGAACTACTGCTCTAGAAATTAGAACAATAGAGAAGTATGAAGAATGACTCAAACGTAGCGAACATAATCTATTATGAAGAGTCTTGCACAGCAGTCAGTATATGATGGATAACTATCAATTCAGTGACGTTTAGTGTAAATATATAGAGTTTATGTAGAGTCGCTTTACCGATACCAGAATTGTAGGTTCACAGTGCTTTTGTCATTGAATGAGGTGACAACTAGAACTACTTTATAACCACACTTTTTGAAAATATTATGAATCCTGATCGACATTGTTTTACTGTCGATTTCATCAGTATATTCGTCAAACGTGAATTGTGATCATCACAATAGTTTATTTGCTAGTACAGGCCGGGCATGTGGCTTGAGAGTTCATGTTTTTAGAAAACATCAAAAATGGAAGAATTTAGATTTCGAGGCTGATTGTAATCATACGTTTGATACATTATATTCTTTAGTGGAGCAGTTGTGTCTTATGTGTATACATTCATAATAATTATGGATCAAAACACGCAACCTTTATGTCTCATGTATCACAATTTATATGTATGAAGAGCACACTTTTATGGAAGATAATTACTGAAGGGCAACCTCTTCGTCATTCTTCGCTTGATTTTAATCGCAGTGAATAAAAGCCTTTCGTATATTCGATTTTTAACATATTAAGAAAATCTCGAAACTATTTGTAACCCACTGTAGTACACATTAAACGTCAGATCTTTTCACATCTAATAGGAGAAAACTGTAAGCAACGAAATGCAAAGGTTTATATACTAGCATTCATATTTCTGCAGATAATGAAGATGTAGTACAATTAATTGGTACAAAAATCTATGTCTAGTCATTAAATGGTTCGAAATATTGTACGAAGCGAGCATGACAAAGAGGTGAGGGAAACTACTGTTTCCTTCATAAGATTAATTGTCATAGATAATTGATTCGTTCCCGATCGGAAGTAACCCATTCTCTTATGAATACATCGGAACACAAAATTAGAATTCGCGCGCGACAGTTATACCTATCTGATATATTGTAAACTAGTTTATGTTTCTAAGAAAAATCGTGGCAATCAACGCTATCAACAAAAACTTCAAGAAAACTCAAACACTATTGGAAAACAAGAAGATTAATCTTCTCCATCAAAAGTCATCCCGTGCGTAGCTCGACATGAGATGGACTCTGCTGAATAAGTAACGGTGCTTTCTTTTACTTTTGGGTGATAGCTTCGAGTGATCGATCTTTTTTGCTTATTAGTTCTAATATTAAAAAACAATTTAAAACTAGTTTGTTAAGAAAAATATGTAATCGAATACATTTTAGATCAACAAATGTTGTGATTAGATTGAAAGAAGATTATAAATACACAGTCATACACGCCTCTGCTTAGACTGATCTGAATATTGGTGTCTATTTCGTCAAGTATCTGTCTATAAAACATTGGAATATGGTTTATTACTAAGACTAAAAATTGCATCTTCTCAACATTTATCAGCTGATTTTTGCTCGTTTTCTATTCTGATCATACTTTTCTGCACGTTTTTGGAAAGTAAAACAAATACATAAATAAATTCTAGAATAGAATATTATGATCAAATGATTAGTGGGTTTGTAAGTCGTACGTAAAACAAGGATTATTAGCTAAGTATTAATATTAATATACATAAAAACTTCATATAAAAGTAATCTTTCACTTATGTTACTTTCACTTTACATACAATTCCAAAGTACAACAGTATACACTCCTGCGTTGATTATTCAAACATGTAACTACAACTGAACGAATCATTCATTAATATGAAATATCATGATGCATATCTTTGTTATACAACCTGTCGTCAATGAAGCGTGACAGACCATGTATCGATGATTATCATGTGTCATTGTGTACGCATCACCATGTGATACTAAATTTTGTCCTGATAAAAATAATCTATTGACCTACTTTTACTTTCTGTGTTGTGATAACAATAATCGTAATCAATGAAAGATTGTTTATTGTACATATGGCTATATAATTTATAGTTGACTCGATATAATTAGACCATTTTGTTTCGGCAATAAAAATCTTTTATTTATGTATCCATTCCAAAAAAAATGATAATACGTTAAAGGAGTTAAATCATCTGTAAACAAATGCAAAAATCAGTGAAGTCTATTTTCTTTTTGTAAGAAAAACAAACTATAATTAAAGTGAGACTAAAATTGGTAGAAAAACGGATTACGAACAAAAAAGTCATATTTAATAGCGTTTAACCCAAAACTAACGATGAGAAGTTCAATTTAGTTTTTTATATTTCAACATCAATTTTGCAGAATTTTCAGATTTCGTGCAGTTTTAGATAGTGTTTTGATTTGATATTTTTTGTACACTTGAGATGTATAGGTATTTGGTTTATTAAACATGTTATTGAAAAAATGACGCTCAATATATGAAAAACAAATCAATGTACTAAAAATTTATTGTATTCAGATCTCGATGTCACAAAATGTTTTAACTTAATGTGAGAATGTAACTTCTCAATATCTCATACGTTTGTTTTTTATTGATAGTTTCAACTAGTAGTTAGTAGCAAAGATATGAAAGATAAAAGGATGCCTTCACACAAATGTTTGTTATTTCTCTTATTTGGACCACACCTTGATAGTAATAATGTCGCCATTAAATTTATATTCTTTTACAATATTAATATTTACCATTTGTTCGGTCGGTACTACATATGATGTTGTGGTTTATGGAGCAACACCTGGTGGTATTGCTGCAGCAATTACAGCAGCTCGAATATCATCTTCGTTTTCGATTGCTATTATTGAACCTACATCTTACATAGGTGGCATGTCAACAGCTGGTGGTATTGGTTTACGAGATCTTGGCTTAGAAATTACTAGTAAGTTAATCATTGTGATCTTTTTTTTTTAAATTTATTTTCATTTGATTGTGTTTAGTTTTGGGTTCTGTCGCACAAGACTGGGTATATAATAATTATAAGTATTACAAAAATATAACGAATCCTATTTATCAACCTGATATGAATGTCAGTCATCAAAGTTTTCTTGATTTACTTTCTATGTATCCCAATATTCAATTAATCACAAGAACGGGACCATTGATTGATGAAAGCATACAAATGAATGGTACACGTATTGTTCAAGTAACTACAGCTGATGATCGACGTACATGGAAAGCATCTGTATGGATTGATGCTAGTTATGAAGGTGATCTTGTTCGCTATTCAGGTGCTTCTTACACATGGGGTAGAGAATCACGTGATCAATATAATGAATCATATGCTGGCGTACAACCTTACACTACATTTGCTAATTTCATACCTAATTATCCTGTTAATGCTACATTAGACAATGGAACATTGGCTCCATACATTTCACCTGATAAATTAGGTCCCATAGGTTCTGCTGATCTGAATATGATGGGATATTCATATCGTTTATGTATAACACCAAACAAAGAGAAACAAGCACCATTTGTTAAACCGACAAATTATGATCCGAATAATTTTGTTATTTTACAACGATATATAGATTCATTAATGGCTTCAGGAAAATATCCAACAGGACCTCCATTTGATAAACTTGTTGATGTATTGATTTATCGAGGTTATCCATCTGGTGATAAATTTGATATGTGTGATAGTTTTGGAAGTGCATTTACAAGTGATGCAATTAATTTAAATCGAAATTATGTTAATGGTACAACACAAGATCGTCTTCATATTGCACAAATTGTTTCGGACTATGTACTTGGTATGCTTTGGTACATTCTTACTTCTCCATTGGTGCCAGAATTGACACGAAATTCATTACAAAAGTATGGTTTATGTAATGATCAATGGCCAGAAAATAAACATATACCACCACAATTGTATGTTCGTGAAGGACTTCGTTTAATAAATGAAAATGTTTTTACACAAAATCATGTTGTAAGTGGTCTGTGTCGAAATGACACAATAGCATTAGGTAGTTGGAGTCATGATATACATGTTGTCACACGAACAGCAAATGGATCTTATGTTAATAATGAAGGAGCAATGTTTAAGTCAATAGCTTATGTAAATGGTTCTAAAAGTGGAAAAGCATTTGAAATACCTTATTCGATATTATTACCAAAAAGAAATGAAGTTACAAATTTACTTGTACCTGTTTGTCATGCAGCGTCTCATGTTGCTTACGGAGCTACTCGAGTTGAACCACATTTTATGTTATTAGGTGGTGCTGCTGGATATGCAGCTGCTTATTCAATATTAAATGCTAATATTGATACACAAGCAGTTAATATTAGTCTTATACAAGAAACATTATTACGAGATGGAGTACTTTTACATTATCCCGTCGGTCATTGTGATTGATAAAGTATTGAATATAAATATCTATTTGCTTTTTTTCGGGCAGAAAAATTTCATAAGAAATTCAAGATATTTTTTAGACTGAGGTTTTTTTTAATTATAAAGAAAAACAAAAAATGATTATTTCTTATGAAAAATTTTTATCGATATAAATTAATTCATTTATAAACATATAACGACTTGCAATTAAATATATATATCTATCCCAACTATGTTGACTTTTATGGCTTGCAAATGCATTTCGAGACATAATATAATCATTAGGTGTATTAATAAGAAGTATACGTGATAAATCTGGTGATGATATTAAATTACATGGGATTGAATATGACAGCAATGAACGTAAAAGACGCGGAATAAATGAAATAAATATTAAATAAAAATCAAATAATGATGAATATTTACGAAGAATAGATACAGATTTTAATTCATAAGACATTTTAATCATTGTATTATTATTAGTAGTAGTATTTTTTGTTAATAGACGAACTGCAGACGCTACTGCACGATGATTTATATGACCTGATATACCTTTGCTATCAAAAGAAACAAGTATATCAATAGACCATTTATCAATATATTGGTTTATCAAAGGAATTAATTGCTGTTCAGACCACCAGACTTTTGGATTATCTTGTATGTTAGGTAAATCTAATGATATACAACGCTCTTTCGGTATATTTAATGCTTGACATGAACCAAATAATTCAATAGCACGTATATAACCTAAACCGGCATGATTACCACGTGAAAAAACTAATAAACTTAAATTAACATGATATTGTTTTTGTAAAACATGTATTGTTGGTGAAAAAAATAAACATTCATCATCGGGATGAGCAACAGTTAAAAGAAGACGATAACGATTTTGTTGAAATTGTATTGGAATAAATGCTTGATTTTTCGATAAAATAAGTAAAAACAAATAAATTATCATCGGTATAGAAACAAACATTATGATGATAAATAACAATTTATGTGTACATATACAATGATATAATCGAATAAAAGGTCGACTGTTTGATAAGCGATATGTACGTTTATATTCAGAAGTATCAAGAAGTAATGCTTCACTAATTTCATCTAATTGATGATTAAAATATTTTTGTTCATTGTACCAAAATTTTTTAAAATGTTTTCTTATTATATTCATTATTTAATCTAGAAAAAAGAAAAGTATTTATTTTTTATTCACCTATTTTCTTTTATTTATAATTGAAAATGTTAGCAAAACAAAACAAAAATTATAAAAGATTGGATGGATTAAATTTTCTTTATACATTATCAAATAGTGTTTTTAAAATAATAAAATATCTTCGTTTTGTTTTTTTTGCATTGTTCTTCTTCGATGAAATAAGATAAATATAATAAGAATAAATATTAAAAAAATAAATGAAACTAATTCTCTATAATGAATTAGTCTTTTTATCATGTGATCTACTATTTTAATAAATGATGCATCATTAGAATGCCAACTACTACTACCATAATGATGAAATAATGGTGTTGATATTCGGCCACTTAAACGATGTTGCTTATAATCTAAGAGTTTTAGATTACATCGATCATTATAAAGTGAATATTGTGCTGATATATACATACATCCGGTTGAAAACATAACTGTAGCATAAGGTACAATAAAATTACGATTAAATAATACTAATTGATCAATAAGAACTTTCATAAATGGATGACGAGGTGAAGCCATAAGAAAACCATTTGATATTCCAACAGGATAAGCAGCAGGTGAAATGAATTCAAAACGACGAAGAGGCCCTAATGAACGACGACAATGAAGATCCATGTCAAGAAAAATGCCTCCATAATGATAAAGAACAAAATAGCGTAAACTATCAGCACGTTGTATTGGATACCAATAATTTTTCCATGTTTCCAAAAACCATGGATATTCTTCTTCAAGAAGTTTTTTAGCTGATGTATCAGTCCAAAATTTATATTCATAATTTGGATGCCATTTCAAACAAGCTTCTCGTGCAGCTATCCATTTTGGATGTTTATTTAAATCAATATTACCAACAACAATATGATGTAATATAGGTGGTACTACATTTGTATAGTTTGGCATAGTTGATGTTTGATTTAATGGGTAACTAGACATTGTCGTATCAAAATTATCATTAGAACTTATTACTCCAGATGAGAATCGATACCAAGTTAGATATGTTTGAACAATATACAATATGGTTAAAATATTATAACGAAAGATGAACATAAGGAGAACTAAAAGTAATATCCATGAAAATGAACGAGCATGTGTTGAACGCAGAAATGTTAGAAAATGATGTAAAAATGTTTTCAAGTACATTAAATAAAATATAATTTTGTAGAAAAAAAAATCGAAACAATTATAAATAATTATAAGATATCGTTATTAGCCGTATGATCGTATCTAAAAATAGAAGTTTTTAAAAACATAGTCAGATAAAATAATGATCCATTGATATCAAAACAACCTTTTATGTCATAAATGTGATCACAAATATTTCACGTTTGATCAAATAATGCTGTACTCACTTTTTTTTAGTACATTATACACAATAAACGCTCAGAATGCAACGAGTTTTCTTCAAATCATGATAGCATCTTTATCTGATAAGAAAAACAATACTAATTTAAATAAAAGAAATCGTTTAACTTTTTTTGTCTATCCTAATAAGAAGAAAATATGTATTCATAGCTCATTTACGTACTGTTTTTTGTTCTTTTTTTTCTGTTTGCCCGGTCAATCATCTATTGTTTTTATCCTCACTACACCTCATTGATCCTTTCATCAACGAGGAACATTGTATTTTATACTAACAAACATTTATAGGACATATATCAATTGTTACGTCGCAACATTGGTGAAGAAAAACTGAAAAGAATCTATTCTACGAATGAATTACTTATATATAGGTATCGATTAAGCAAAATAAGAAAGTTTTGGAGTGAAAAACGTATTAAATGAGTAGAAGTCAAACATATAGGAACCCGTGATTGTCAATTGCTCATGTTCATGAATATAATACAGACAGTGCTGATAACCAGAAAACCTTGATTATATTCGGCTTGTCAGAGCTTTCTTTTTGACGATTATTTGATTTCTAATAAGTTAATATTTGTAATCGGAAGTCATTATTTTATTGTATGTCAGTTATGTCATTTTTGCCAATCATTAAATGCTTACTTACATCTCTACGCAACTATTTAACATTTATTTTTATATTTCTATTGTTTTGCATATCATTATCATGGTTAACATGATAGAGTTTAAATGGGATGCACATGATCGGAAATCAAGTACAAGTAAGATATGATCCTTTCTTAATATTGAATACGAAAATTATTAATAACGTTCCATATGTTAAAACTTAAAAGTTGAACTTTATAGTTGAATATCTGAAATTCAAATATTCAGACAATGACAGAAATATACACAAAGAACGTTTCTCTTTTTCTCTTACTGATAGTGACACAAAACATCCAATAAGAGTAATGAGTAAAATTTTGATTTGTTGAAACTGGAATAACAGATTCATTTTTCTCTTTAAATACAGTTCAACTAGTTTTACTATATGAAATATTCACTTGTCTGTGAATGAATAGTGCATAGTTGATTTTTTCATCGTTAATTAATTCAGTGAAAGATTCAAATAAAATTTCTGAGTATGTCAAAGTGACTTAACATCAGATATAAGGAACAATAAGGAATGGATCTCAACGAAAAATCTGAGTTAGATTCACTTTGATTATTAACGTTTGACTTTTATAATATTTCACTTTTGAAATTTGTAAATATTCGATATTCAATATTCGTATGATCATGTCATATAATAAGTTCATAATACTCAAGTAAACAAAGATCGGAGAAAAAGGGTGTAAACATTTTTAAAAAAAGTGACTTTTTGAGTGTTTTCGATAACCGTTATGTGCTTAGGTAATATCAAAGTACACTGATAAAATCGTGAGTAGAGAAAAAAAACAGTATGAATAACGAGAAAAATATTTAGAAAACTTAGAAAAAAAAGAACTTCTTTTTATAGACGAAGTTATGTTTTGAGAATAGCAAACTACTTTCTTTGTTATCCATTTTAGAAAGCAGAAGATTTACTAGAGAAAGCTTACCTACTTTAATTACCTGTGCAAACATAAATAGAACTTGATTCATTATTGAAGTTGAAGCAGATGCGATGCAATATGTTGATCCAAGTGACGTTTTACAATGATAAAAAAACGTTAGACGAGAACTCAATGTTTTTTTCAATACTATGTTTGAATGATTTCCACCACGTTATACTGAATGCTAAATCAAATATTTGAATTTTTGGTGATAGCAAATAATAATGCAAAGTAGTAAGCTACAAAGACACGTTTTTTTATTTGATATAAACATACACAATAACGTCTGTTGGAAGTAAATATGTGATAGATATAGAAAAAAAATACAGACCTTGACAAAAGTCTAATTTGGTTTTTAAAATGATTTAATTAATAATCATATTTAATTGTCAGATAGTTATCATAAAGTTATTGCAAAACTAGTCAAAAATTAAACTGTATAAAATAAATCTTTCAAGTTAGATAATTCTCAACAAACTATTAATCAACAAGATTATTCGTTGTTAAAATATACTAATTGACTTTTATATATTGTTTTCAACGTGCATAGTCTTGTTGTGTAAACTTCAAGTCGATGATAATTCAATTCAACTTGAATGAATCGTTCAAAAACATGAACCTTGTCGAAAGATATCATATACTTTTTATACTCTTAATGACATACGCGAATGAGCATAATACAAAAAAACTTAATTTTAATATCTCTAAAAATGACAAAGTACATCATAGTAAGTCACAGTCTGAACGTTCAGGGGTTTTTTTGTATGTTAATGTCAAAAATAACTATTAGTTTTACTCAAACAACAAATTGCAAAAGTACAATACGATGACTCATATTCAACTCTTATTCATCTGTGAAACGACTTGCAATACTTTTTAGTGTACATTTCAAAAACCGAGAATATACAAAAAAAAAGAAACAAGATTTTGCAACTATACACTTTCGACTCATTTTGCATCATAATTACAAAGAAACGTTTTAAAAATCCTATGATTTTGATGCGTTTTTTTCGGTTTGTTCGAAAAGCATACAAAAAATCGTGTTTTAACAGATTTTTTCTCTACTTTTCCGTTCGTTATCTACTTTTCTTGTGCGTTCTTCTGTTCAATTTCATCAGATTTTTGCAGAAAAGTGGTTAAGCAGTTATTTTCATGAAAAAACGCTGCTTTTACCTAAAATATTGAAAAGTTTTTTATCCAATTTTTTTCATCGCTGATTAGATTTTCCTTTTGGTCTTTGTAATGTATTTCAATACAAGAAATTCATTTTAATTTAACTGATGCTAATTGTCGTATATATTGTTTCCAATCTACATTTTAATAAAGAGTGATTAGAAAAATTACAGTTCAGAATTCCATTGGGTGACACTTATAGTGATTGTCATTCTGAGAAAAAAAAGTTTGCTATAGATAAACGCCATACGACTGGTCTACTTCAACATACAGATGCAAACATTCATCACGAAAAACATTTTAGCATAATTACATAGATCTACTTTCGGACGTATTTGATTAAAATATATACAAAAAAACATATATTTAGACTTTTATTGAGTTTAAAAGTTACTTCTTACGAAAATGATCACGTTTCAATCTCTTGAGTAACTCTCTATAAACAAAGAGTTAATCGATAAACACTTCATTTCTAAAATAGAAGTAATTACCATAGATGACTTTGCCACATCATATAGAAAAATGTGTCTGCGCAACCCTCTCTGACACTATTTCTGGTAGTTTTAAAATTATTACCGAGGACGACAAGAGTTCCCATCGAGAGAAAGAGAGGCGCAGTTCCAATATACTCGCATGTGGCGTCACCATTAATATTTATAAAAGGTGTAAGCTTTTTAGTGAAAGGATACGTATATTTTCTTTTTATAAATGGCCAATTTGTAATGATAGAAGATAGATACATCTTTCATACATGCACTTTTTTCTCACGGAGATGTCATCTTGTAAGAATAGAAGAATTATATTTTTGATTTGTGTGAATGGGTTGATTATTTTTTCCATTTAATCCTCTAATTTGAAGGCGGAAAAATATTTTTCAATATATGAATTTGTCTTTATTATTGGCCTACAGATTGACTAGGATGGAGGGATAACATTTTTTTTTTACAGAAGGTACGAATCTTTTTCTGTAGCTAGTTCATGACACTTGAAGATAGACGTTGCTTGTTAAAAATTTTACTTCTTTACTAGTGTAAGATAGAAATTTATTGCTTGATAAAAATTCATTTTTTTCTAATAGTCAAATAATAGAGATAGAGATAAAAGTACACTTATTAAAATACATGCATTAACAAGCTTATAGCGATAGAAGAGAAACCTCTGTATTTTTTTATTTATACATGCATAGTTTTTCCTTTAGGTACTCAATTCTTCACAAAAGATAGATATCTGGTACTCAATAAATAAAATTTTTTTATGATCAAGCAGTTATGCAGATGAACCAATTAGAGAGAGTAGGACTTGTCAGATCAGAAAAAAATCATGCGTGTCTGAAAAATATATATCAAGTCATATTATTAGGTGCATGCAAGATCTTACCGACACATAGGTTCTCCCAAGTTCTTATAACAATATCTTACAAGCAAGTAAGATCTTGCGCGCATCTTACAATATGACTTGATGAGTACCTTGCAGAGGACTCCGATTTGTCATACGATTTTCATGAGATCAACGGTAAGATCTTAGTATTGAATTGCTCGCTGTGAGCAGTTCATAGTGGTAAAAGGATAATTACTTATTATCTAACACAAGTCTGCTTTTTTTATCAAATATTTCGTTATGAGAATAGAGATGCATCCAAATGGTGTTTAACTGCTTTCTCTCTTTTTTAATGAGTAGTTCATTCATAAGGTAGACAGGTATTTTTCTTCGTGTCTTCTTATCTATTATAAATTAGTTAGATGATTTTAAATCTTCACTTTCAAATAAGCTTAAAATTGTTTCTTTGTCAACTTTTTTTCCTTAATGGTGACTCAAGAATTAGTGTAGCTAGGTATACATTGAATTTAAGAATAATATTTTCACTCTATAATTACTTTCTTTTTGCTCAAGTCCCATCGAGGTACTCTTTAGTCAATATATTCTAAGATCAAGTTTTCACGAAATCACATTACATATTCCATTGTATAAGATAATAAGAATTAGAATTCTAGGTCTTCACCGTAAATAGAAGAAAATAATATGACTGTTATTTAGAATAATATCAATCACAATTTCTTCACAGCAAATTTTTGATTGTTGAGTACTTTATATTTTCTATGTGCACACATCTAATCAACAAATCCAAAATAATCTTCGTCATATTCAAAACTTTAATCACAAAGAAGTACTTAACAGAAAATTTAAAGTATTTCATGAGTACAAATATGCTTTGGAGAAATTCTGAACGATACTATTATAAATAACAGTTATAGTAACTTTTGATATTTACAATGAAGACTTAGAATTCTGAACCGTATTATTTCTATAAAATCGAATGTGTTAAGTGATTTTGTAGTAACTTAACTTTAGAATATACTGACTAAAGAGCATCTCTATGCAGCTTGAGCAAAATAGAAAAGGCAAACTTATTATGTACAAAATGTGCGTATATGGACAGCATTAAATTTTCTGAATGTTTGTAAAAAAATCTTGACCGTTTTTTGGCATAAAAAAGTTTTGGTGCTAAAATCTGTACAAACGGAACAAACTTAATATCAAACTATGTACAATTTTTTAAAGACTAAATTAGTATAAAAGTGACATGTTTATCTGCTTGGGAAGGGTGGAATACTTTTATATCATTTTTTAATTGAGAACCTATCACAAATTATTTATGTAAGTAATTTATATGATCAAAAAGTTCCCTTTAACGAGCTAATCCTGTTTATGAATATATTGTTGGATGAGAATTTACCGACCAAAGATTAAATGATCAAGCCGCTTATAACTTTACAGGAAAATATCTGAGTGTAGTACTTGTAATCGAAAAAAGAAGTGCAAGCTTCAAAACTAACGATTTTCAGTCATGATTTCATGTTGATTCACTTCATCCTATCATCAGATTTGATGCTTCTATCCTTCTTGCGACGAATATTGTTTTATTTTTGTTTAGAAACATGGCTAAGTCTATAAAACAACTCACTGTTGTAAGTAGTGTATTTTGAAAAAAAACTGATATTTATTTTACATGGTTTATTTCACATCGTGAAGCAATACTTGTGATTGTAACTATTGTACAGTGCCAAGAGTACGTAGTGTCGCATGTTTACTGGTTCACTCGTAGTACCACTACAGTCATACTTTGTACTATTGATATGTGACACGACTTATATGGCACACGTACAAGTCAAAATAGCTTTACGTCATGGGCATAAAATTTGACGGTTCTTTTTTTTATTTGTTCTCATAGACCAGTAAACAAAATCAGGAAAGACATTCTTATAAATTGCTAAGTTTTCTTTTACAAGTATACCAGTAAAATTCTTGTTGTGCAATAGTTATATTTTAATCAGAGAAATTTTTACACATATTTCAATAGGTGTGAAGGAACTTTTATAATTTATTGGATTAGAAATATTCTAAAGATTAATTTTCTTTTGTGATTGATCATACTTGAAGTCGCTTAGCACTGTGAACTTAGTTATTTTTAAATGTTTGTTTTTAATTAACATTTTCTTTAAATTTTTCGTAATAATCTGTTTTATTATATATTTTTTAAGTATTAGCTGAAAGCTTTTTACTATATTGGATTTTAGTGATTCAAATTAGATCAAGATAACGGAACAACGAAGACAAAAGCACAGATAACAGGGGTGTTTTAGAGCCATTTTCGGACCGTCTTTTCTTTGCCTCCACTCATGACTTACTTGAAGGACAAGTTGATGGCCCATCGTTTGGTAACAAAATAAAGCTATTATTAAAAAAATATTTATGACCAAGATTTGTATCAATCAGTTATTCATCTTATAATGCATCAGTGGTAACCATTCTAGTTCGACAAATAGAAGTATCGTTGTATAATGATATGAATATTGTTTCAAATGAACAAGAAAATCACATGATTATGTGTAAAACCATCAGGACGAGTATTAGAAGTCATCGATAAATAATTGAATATATAATTCTCATAAAATATATCAAGATTTTTTTATAAAATTCAAAGGTGCTTACTTTTGTTTCGATCTTTTGTTGTGTACTGTGACCACTATCAGAATACAATAACGGCAAGAGAAAAGAGAGATCTATTACAGATGTACATATAACTATACTCGATTTCTTTGACAACGTAAATTTAACTAAAATAAACTAATACGTCATGTACATATTAGTATACGTTCTCTTTCGTTATTACAACTACATTTATATTGTCAAAGAAATCAACTGTAACTATATATGAAAATGTTGTAATTCTCTATTTTGATCTACTGTTTTTGTTACCTTGACGTTGTTAAAGAAATAAATTGTAACTATATATGCACTTAAATTTATATATATACCATACAGTTCTCTTTTGACTCCTGCTGTTATTGTTACATTTAAGTTGTTAAAGAAATGTAGTGTAATGATATACAGCAGCATGCAAAAATAATTGTTTTTTAAAACATAAATTTTATCGAGACGTGCTCCCTAAGTTCCTGGAGCGATCATCTTAGAGCTTTTTGGAAGCATTGAGAAGAAGTTCTATGCATCCAGTAAAGTTGATATATCTCTAAAAGTGTTTTTGAATTTCATCAACATGGCTCATTATGCAAATACTAACAGTCTGTGAATAGATCGATCCGTCATGTTACAATACTGATGTAACGATTATCGTAATGCTATTCCAAGGTATCTGTATAAAGAAAACATCTACCCGTACTATTGAACACACATTTTTCACGATCATAGAGTGAAGCATTGTATAACATCAGAGCAAGTAAAGCAAGTTTTAAGACAAGTCTGCACGAGAGAGAGAGAGAGAGAGAGAGAGAGTGTTTTATTCATTATTATAGTTGTAGAATATATTCCATGTGTAATCTAACAATAAAAACAGTGCTATAAGCATTCACTTCATACGCCTTCACCCATTCCGTTCTTATCGATGACTAGCTTTTTTTATTCACATTCTTTGACTCTTTTTCTTATCGCAATGGCTTTTTTCCGTTCGAATTTATTGAGAATAAAAACGAAACAACGAAGGAATAAAAGTGACCTCTGATGATTTGGTGCAGTGATTCTGCTTCTCGGGATTATTTTTAGCGCAACTGAACAATTATTATTGTGTACTATTTCCATTTATTAGATTCATTCATTATATTGCTTATTATTGATCTTTGTTTCATTAAATCCTTCAAAAAAAACAACTTGTCAGCAACAAGATATACGCTTGCTAAGTAACACAAAATCCAGTGACTTAATACCACATGATATAATTGTATGCAGTTGTGTTCGATCTCCATCCTATCCTATTAATCAAACTAGGTTTGTTCGTACGACTTATCTTCTGAAGTAGCCTCTTCATCTACTTTTTCGATTAAAAGGGATTTCAATTGTTTTTAAATGCCATTCAAAATACTACCGTCAAATAATTAGCGAAATTTACAGATGTTCATACGCAGATATTTAGTTTATTTATTGACGCAGTTGAACAAATTCAGGCTTAGCCTGGGCTCTCCAAAAAATCATGAAAAAGTTAGCCTGGAAAGCATTTTTTAAAGAGAAATTAGCAAGGCAGAGAAGTAGTAGGGCATATCGGTTGCAAAGTCTACCTAGAAATGAAAATGGAGCCACAATTTCGAGTCTAATGCGGTAAATAGAAGGGACAAAAAGCGATTCGAATTTTGGTTTCTCAAAAATTTTGCTGCAACAGAAAAATCTCATAACACTACGCTAGACGACGTGTTTTTTAGAAATTTCTATATTCCATTTTTCGAGATTGTTAATACTTATATATTATCAAAAAAGTATTTCTGTTCAAATGAAAAGGCAAAGCACAACCAGAAGTTTCGATCTCGAAAAGGTTAAACTTTTCTTTGTCACTCTAAATTGTTCATTTCACTCAAGACTAGTCATTCACATACTAATGATATTGCGAGGCAAGACGCACACAATCAAATTTATAACAATGAAAATCTTTTTTCATTCCTTTGGTTCAGTTTTCATGTTAACATTACAACTCAATATAGTGAATCAACGAAAAATTTTCCTCACTCTAATGACATAAGGATATTATAATATAGATGACTAAATTATAGTAAAAATAATAGATTCAGCCTATTTGTGTAGCTCAATGATTCTTCGCAAGGTATTTCGAAAAAAGCAGCCGAACAATCACTTCCAGCTATAACATCATTTGAAACTTCTTAGGGTAAACTATACAGCAGCAGGGTATTCAATAGTATAGCATTGATACTCTGAATTCAAGTCATTTAATAAAGTACATCTCAATAGAAAAGAATTTTCACTTTCAGCGATTCTTATTCAGTTGATATTTACTTTTGTTTTACGATTTTGGCCCCAGCTCAGAGGAGAAGAAATTGAAAACTTTGAATACTAATTCAATTTTCAGTTGCACGATTTTTTTTAGAACCATTAGGTTCCAGATGACGGTGGAACGCATATTTAACCAATATGCGATGGTTAGATATAAGTCAACTGACTTTTCGGCTTTGCAATGCTTCTATATGGGGGACTTACGAAGACGTTAAAACAACAAAGATTCTTCGAAGATTTTACGAAACATGACAAGCCGCTGTATCCATAATGGAAATCTTTGATATTTTCCGTTTTAGATGTTTAACGGATCCTGTAAGGATCCTTCAAGCATTCGCTCTTTTTTCTGAGACAACAATTCAATACGATCCTGACCAAAAAGATGTTCAACGGCTGTGATTCATTACTTGGATAAAATGAGCACAAGAAAAAGAAAATGAGTCTCAGCTGAATGTGAACCTAGTTAGTATCACAACTGATAGTTAGTCAGACACCTTAACCAACAAAGCTATCGAGACACAGTTTAAACTAAAATTCAAATTCAATGTGAACACGTATTTTAATTTTTTCCTTTGAAGAGTAGTAGTCGCCCTACCATCTTTTATTCGAAATAAAGATTAATAATGTCCTGTCATATACATTTATATATTTTTATACATGATTCATTTCAACACTAATCCAGATGTCCTAAAGTGCCATGAACGATCTATACAGCCCCGTACAGTGTCTATGTTTCAGACTCTTGTTCAAGTTCTAGCAGATTACGTTTTTAGCTCTCTGTTGAAGATCACAAAGTAGCAAACGGCATCCTCGGGTTATCGTTGAAGAGCTATGAACTCTCGCTCTGGGTTTGTGTTTTATAGAACCTACATCTACTATAATAAGAGTCGCACTTGATAAATGACAGATGCTACGATAGCCTAACCATTTCAAATTTTTATACCAGAAATAGGACCAATACAAGTCTTACTAAGAATTTCAGTCCAGATAATCTTCTGATAAACCAGACTCTATGACCATCTATCTCTTTTGATTTCTTCCTTTTATTTTTTAAATTTATTTAAAATATCTATTGTTATTGGCACTAGGACATCAAATATAGGATACTTTTATGATCATTTTTTTACTGCTTTTTTTTACTCAATATTTTTATTGTCATCAGTGATTCTAAAAAAATATGCAATAAAACTATTAGTAAGAATTAATTGAGCATTTTCATTTTAGACTGATTTCGTCAGAGATGGAATCAGTAACAGTGTGAATTTCACACTAGGTGATCTCATGTACTCATTTCGCTAACCGACACAGATCGTTAAATGTCTAGGCTGATCCAATATCTCTGACAGGGAGAATCCCTCATTAGCTCTGAAAAGAACTAAATTTTCGCTTTTAAGTTACATGCGAAAGAGTGTGGCAACCTCTTAAAAGAAAAAAGTACCAACCGCAGACAGTTTTAAAAAGAATATAGCTTTGTTGCTACGCCAAGCCTAAGAAGCTAGTCGTAAAGATTTGAAAACATTCAAGACGTTAATAGTAGCACAATCGAGATGCGCTCAAATAATTACACGTATTACACATGAAAAGACTTCTAAGGTAATCGATAGCCTTATCTTCAGCATGAGGGCCACTGGTGTGTATGCTGCAGTAGAAACATTAAGTGAGAACATGAGGATAACAGCTTACGTAAGAGTGTTGCCACCATCTTCATCCACAGTTCATTCACATTGAGAACTTTACTCTTGTCGTAATCCACGCCTTACATCCTTAGCAAATATGTATCGGAACTAAATTTTCCTTTTATAGATTTGATCAAATTACGGTTTCGAACAAATATCCGGTAGAAAAGATATTTAGTTCGAAGAAAAGCATGTGGAATAAAGAAGAAGTTGCGTTATTCAGTTTCAAATACGTACGTAATTGATATGTATATATGTTGTCGCTTAAAATCAAAATGAGTCAAACGTTTTTTTTTTGTGCCAAAAGAAAAGATGTTTTTATTCGCAACTTTTTTCTTTTCTGTGCAATTAATATCTCAGTTATTTTAAGAGTAGAGAGGAATGGAAAAAAAATCACCATCTCATCATATGACATGCAATAGTAATTTCGTTAAGGAAAGAAGTTATATTGGTGATCTAAATTTTCTTTTTTCTTTGCAGTGTATCATTCAGAAGAGAATTCAAGATAAGACTAATCAAACCCATTTTGATTACATGAGTGAGATTTTGAATATCATCCTCATTGATACCCAATTCATATTGACAACGTCACTTTAGTCGTCATCACACGCTAGCATCTTTAGTCAACCTACACCGAACATAAATTTCTCTCTTATAAGTTGGATTAAATTACGATAAGGATAAATATTTGACAAGCAGAATATGAATTTTGAAAGAAAGCATACTGAGAAAAGAAAAAAAAGATTGTTCTTCTGTTTCAAATACACATTAGCTGATATATGTATATATCGTTGTTAAAAACAAAAACGAATCGTATGTCTATTTTTGTACAGAAGGAGAAACTTTTTGTCTCAGTGTTTTCTCAATTTGTATAAATTAAGATCTAAGTTACTGTAAGAATAGAAAAGAATAAAAAAAGGTTTCGTCTCTGCGAACGATATTCAATAGTTATTTCTTTAAGGAAGAAGTTATATACGTCATCTGAATCATCTGTTTTCTCTATGCTTTATGATTCAGAAGAAATTTCATCACAAGACTGATCAATTACACTCCACCTACACCCTCATCTTATCTATAGAAGCTGATAGTGAGAAACGCACCTGCCATTGGTCGACTCAATGACACAATTTTTGCCTAAGAAACAGTTTATCATAAGAAATGGCAGCTTCAAAGTTAGAATCGGTTGAAATTGTTGGCTTAGACAGCAAAAAGCTGGTGAAAACCATTGGAAAGTCGGTCGGTTGAATTAGAAGACTCCACAGGCGAAAAAACTATCCCGTTTAATATATAAATTAATTCATTAGTTCTTTTAAGAAACACTCTACTATGCAGCCATACAAAGACATACAATGTGTAACTCTTGAAGTTTCTAATCGTAACAACTTCTATTATAGTCTATAGTGTTTCAATTATGCTGATACTAAAAACCAATGAAGAGCTCTTTCGAAACTTTTGGTCTAATGGTTGGTAACAAGTGATATTGAACAATCCTTAAGCTTTGTTTTGCCTGACTTTATTCAATAAAAATATAATTCCTTTATAATGATTATTAAGTTTAATGTTTGTTCTTTTGAAATCTTTATGTATCACATTTGCAAAGCTTTTCAATTTTCATAATTCTAACTTTCATGAATGCTACATATTGTGAATTACCTTTGATATATTCTATGCTCATAAAATTTTACACGATCTGTATCTAAAGTTATTCATGCGGCGAATATGGAGACAAAGTCTATTCACTATAAAACTGTCTTGGAAACTTTTACTGTTCTATTCACTATTGGCAAAGTGTTGTTAGTGAACACGTTTCATTATTTCCAAATAAATTTATAAAATATATTTCTGATCATGACATCATATAGATAATTGCTTTCAACCTTGTATACCTGAATGGCATTATTTTTATTTCACGTTATCTTAATTAAAATATACATCCCTGAACAAAAGTCTTCCTTCTCTCTCTCTCTCGCCATCTCTTTTGTTTTGAACCTCTCTGGTTTCAAGTGAAATTCAGTGACAAGGATGGCTTAAATACTTTATTGTAGTAAAGTGTATGATTGATGACAATTTACTTCAATGAAGAATACATATCTTTCAATAGAATTGCGCAACACTACAGATGAGTTGACTTACAGAATATTTCACAATTAGATTATTTCTTTTTTTGCATCTGCTAACTGCTTTGACTGATTAAACTGTCTTTGTCGTTGACACGAAACTCTTTTGAGAATGTGAAATATTAGATTTACAAATATAGATAAAGTAAAACTAGTAAAACATTCAGAGAATATCAAAAAAAGAGATAATTTAGTTATAGAGGTATTTTTATCAACCAACTGATTTGTAGTGTTAGCTGATTGTATTGAATGACGTATATTTTTCATTGAGGTAGGTTGTAATCAATTATACAACACACTAGAATACATTCATTTAATCCTGAGATGCCGGAAAAGACTTTTGTCTTGAGAAGTATATGAGATTATTATGAATATGAATACAAATGAAAATTCAAGAAAAAAAACCAATGAAAGTTTACTTATTGGGGACGAATAATTTTTAAACGTTCATGTGAAACATCATGTAAACAAAGAAATTCACATTTTTCACATAAATTTATTTTACATGTCATGCATTGATAACGTATACCAATGATAGGTGATATAGAACATGATGAGCACTGACTATTCACGTGAATCAGTTCACTCATGTTCTGAATATAAATTGATGATGCATATAGACTTGAATCATGAATACATATTAATGGATGTTTTGAATCATGTTGATGATTTGTGGATGATTGACAATTTTGACAAAAATCTACGTTTGGACAAAACAAACATTTATATCTATCACCAACTATTGGTGACATAAAACATTTATCACATGTTATATTGGTATGTTGAATAATAGATTGTGTTTGTTGTTTACCAGTAATTAATAGATTTTGAAGACGATGACATTCATCTTTACTTTGTTGTAATTCAGCTTTCAGTTTTTCTAAATTAGAATCACCAAATTCAACATGACCAACATCAATTGTTTGATTTAAATTAGTTAATCGCACGGTTTGAATATGTTTTTCTTCATTTATTGAACCAAAATATTTATAAATATAAACTAACACCGTTGTAACACCTGTAAGTGTATGTTGAGCATTATTTAAATATGTTAAACTAATGGAATATATTCCATTAACTGCTTTACGAAGTAAATATTCCATTGGTTGATCAGATCGAAAATGATGATTTGTCATGCACCCACCAATATCTGTTCGATATGAACCATAACTATCACATACTTGACCAGTTGGTTCTTTAATTGAAAGTGTAATTAATGTATCAGCTGTATCCCATTGAACAACAATTCGAATATCAACAGGTAAATGTCGTATGAGTCGACTATCAATTTCAGGCGCCGTTTTATTCATTAAAACTAAAAGTCGATTTAAATCAAGTAAAACACTTGTTTGAATTGTTTGAAATCTTTCATCCCATATTTGATTGAGAATTTGTTTAAAATATTGTAATGCTTCATCATATTGACCAAGTTCAACAAGAACAATAGCTAAATCACGTAATGATTGTGGTTCATCAGAACGTAAAGAATATATTTTTCGAAAAACACTTAAAGCAAGATTCCATTGTTTTAATTCAATTAATTTATATCCAACAGTTCGATATAATTGTGGTGCTTCTAATTCTAATTCTAAAATATTTGTTAATATACGTAAACCATATTCAATTGATTTCTTATCTACTGCTTGAATATTTGCTTGTTGTTGATTAAATTTATCTAATACAGATGAAAATGATATTGGTGAAAAAAAATAACATGCAACATCAAAATAAAATGACGGTGATTGACGATTTAATACTCGTTCATTAAGATAAATTGAATATGCATTTGTTATATTATTTGAAGAAGATATTCGTGTTGTATATGACAATTGAGGATTGTATTCATTAAGAACAATTGTTGATGTTTCTTCTGTTTTAGTTGATAATGATTCTTTTGATACATTTGTTGTAGTATTTACTACTTGTGATGATGGAGTAGAAAAAGCAAATCCTGTGAACGCTGATGAAGGAGAAGAGCCAAACCCTGAGAAAGTTGATGAAACAGAATTTGATGTCGGAGCTACGGTACTGAATTGAAAAGTTGTAGGAGTGCTCGATGGCAAAGATAGCGTTGTAGTTGGAGCATCAGTTGGAGCGCGTGTAAAAGAAAAGATAGAAGTCGATGTAGTAGTGCCAAAAGGTGAAGTTGTTGGCATTCCCCAACCGAATCCTTGTTGTACTTTTGGTAAATATGCTCGATGACGATCAATATCAGTAATAACTCGATCGTACCATTGACATGTTTGATTCCATTTTTGTATTAATTCAGATATATTATTTGTTTTTTTATTATTTTCTATCGTTTGACGTTGTATATATTGATTATAAAGTAATGTGCGTGATTTAGCTGGACATACATGATATTGAAGATGTTGTTGAAGTGTTTCAAGTACTAATAATGATGTAAATTGACTAACTAATGAATATTCTAATCCAAGTGTTAATATATCAGATTTATATTTATCTTTAAATGCGTTTAATTCATTTAATTTTTGTTGTGCCCATAAACGACGAATTAAACCAAAAGAGTTACGTTCAGTGAATGTCATATCAAGTGTAATTGGTAAACTGGATGTTTGATTATTCATTGAAAATTCAAGTTCAAATTGAATAGAATTTGGTAATGGCATTGGAATTTGTCCCACCAAGAGAAATCGATCCAAATTTAATGGAATTGATATTGAATTGCTTGGATATATTTGTTTTACAGTTGAAGTTGAGTGAAATTTCACATATTTAATTTGAATAGTTTCAATAATATTTATTAAATCTTGTGGATTTAATTCTAATTTGTCACGATTTATATAACCTCCACCATATTTATTATATTGAGTTAAATAACGAATAAAATCAATATCATAGGGTTCATGAAGATAATTACCATTAAATATCCATATAGGTGCTTTAAAATTTGAATATAAATTTTCTATAAATGAATCATTATTTATTGTTGATATACAATCACTAAAAAGAAAATAATAATCAATTGATTGTATTAAATTAATTGATGATAATTGTGATAAATTTGTTGCACCATCATATGATAAATCTTGAAAAATTTCTATAAATTTATTCCAATTAGTAACTTGAAGTTGAAATAATATTTGTTTATCCATATCATTTCGAAATATAATAATTATTATTTCAATTTGAGTATAACGTGTTAACCATATACTAAAGATTTTTTTTAATGCATCTAATTCTAATGTTCGATTTTCTTTTGAATTTGAACGACTTAAACTTGCGTCCCATAGAATACAAATTCTTTTCGATGGCATATCAAGTTGATCAGTTCTATGTTGATTCGGTGTTGGTAAAGCACAACTAATAGCAAAATATGCACCAACATTTGAATCCTTTTCAATAGCACTTATGACTGGTTTAAGAGAATCAGATAATATATATGAAAGTGTTTGTTCATTATTAAGAGATGGTTCAACATTAGTTGAATGCCATTCAGCAGTATATTGTCCATTTCCATTATCAAGAAATTGTAGATAATTATTTATTGCTTGTTTAGAATCTATTAAAAAGTTTGGTTTTGTTATTGCTTGACCAAAACATGTAAGAACAATATCTAAACTTTCAAGACGAGTTTGAAATTGAATTGGTATTTGATACAAAAAACCATTCTTATTATTATCTGTTATTGCCTGATCTTGATAAATAACACGAACAGTACGTGTTTTTTGTGGCTCAATTGGATAAACACGAGTACGAAATACATTGCCTGTAACTAATTCAACAAAACCTGGGTCAATTCTTTTTCGTACTTCTTTTTCAAATATTATACGAGCAGCTTGTTTTTCAACGACTACTCCATCAACAATAACGCCATCAACATCAAGACCTAATTGAATAGAAAAAAAGAATTACTTTAGGAAGAAAAAAACAAATAAACAAAAACTAATTTACCATAACCACAAATAGTTGCTTTTTCTGGTAATGTAAATTCGAAAGCACCTTCAAGAATCATATTATGTGTGTTTTTAAATGTCATTGTTGTAGCTATTTGATGAATAAATGGAAAATCTCCATTAACTTTTTGTTCAATATGTAAACGAACAAGTTGAAGAGGTGTTGATGCTCCATCACTTAATTTATCTGGATGACGACGACCAAATATCATAGGAAATACAGTACGAGTTGATGTTGTTGCCATAATTTATTACACGCAAAAAGACTTCAGCTTTTTCGAGTTCTGTATTTCACTATGCCTTATATGCGAGAGGACAATAAAAATAAAAACAAATGACTCATAAAAAAAACTTACAGTAGATGGTGGAAGTATGACGCAGAAAGATTTCGTTATTACTCAAAGTATCAATAATATTTGTTTGTTTGCAAATAACGATAGACTATTGTGCAAGATAAATTAACATCAATAATAAATTGGAATTTGATCGATAATGAAAAATATTAATTTTCTAATAATCCTTGATTCAATAATTAACATACAAAAAAAAGGAGGACGGTAGAAAAAAGTTTAACGATAGTGTATTTTATCATATTTTCCTTGTCGATAATGTTAAGCAAGTAGGTCAAATTCAAATTGTAATTTTAATATCCAATATGGTTTTATTATCTATTACAGTCTATGGTAAGATTTCATAGATGAATTATAATGATAGGGTTTCTAAAAAGAAAACACACACGGTATTTTTCAGATCTTAAAAAATTTCGCCGGAATTACGCCATTTTAAAAAGAGCAAAACAAGTGATCGCCAGATTTTCTATGAATTTCCGCTAAAAAGTTAAAACTATCACAAAAACCGTAAAAAAGGACATTTTTTTAGTCTTTTTTTTTGATGAACTTTGTTCGTTTTAAGATTTTTGTGATATTTTTAATCCTTTGCGAGAAGGTTGTAGAAAATGTAGCGACTCCTCATTTTGTTCAGAACTTTAGGCCTTTAAAATGGCATAGCTCCGACATATTTTTCAAATACCTTATCATTGCTATACCCGGGATTTTTTTAGAAACTTTGCTACCATAGTTCATCTAGTAAATCTTACGTTGGAAAGTATGCGCTAGAAAACTGTATTGACTATTAAAATCACTATTTAGATTTAAGCTAACTGGTTAAAATTATCGAAAAACAAAATTTAAAAAAAAATAGGTCATGGTCGGCTCGTAACCGACGTGCTTCACTTTAGTATATTATAATATCTATACAATGTCCTTACACACAGTCACACATACACATTTATATAAATATATTGAAGAATAAGAAGAGAAGAAAAAGAAACACCCATTAACAATAAAAGAAAAGTGAGAGAAATATTGAATCGAGAGTTTCTAATGACGATAAAATGATCGCGAACAGTTATCGTTAAACTTTTTCTCATCAACTTATAATAGTATGTGTTCTCATATGACTTACGATAAATAATTTTTTTTTCAAAGTTCAACATCATTGTATTAAAACTTGAATCTCTCATGAAATATTGAAAAGAATATATAATTATGAAAATTTGTCCGAAAATATTACACATTAATAAACCTTATAACTGATAACATACTTTATAACGTTTAAAGGGGACCCCCCTTTCCCGACCCAAAAAGAATTTTTTCGATTTTGAGGTTTTCATTTCTAAAGATGTATCGAAGTGTCCTCTATCAAGTGCCGTAAGAATTATAACAATGTCAAGCCGTATAAGCACTGAAAAAGCTTAGTTTCGAGAGCCCCTATCTTGAAAAAACGCGTATATTTTTTTAGATGGCAATTTTGTGAGTTTATATTGTTTGTTAAACTTTTTTTTTTATAGATTATCGATCATGATAAGCCTGTTCATGATGACCAGAGTTATATATTGTTTCGGTCTTGCGACAACCTCAGGCAGTTTCGAACATCAACCAACTTTCTCTAATAAAAAGTCGCTTCTTTCTGTTTCAGGTATCTTTTATCTTCTTGTTGATCTGTTCAATACAAATTCTGACAAAATAAGAAATGTTTCATTTTGCATGCATGGTCCATTGAACAAACTGACTAATGGATACATCAATTCCCGATTCAGGAGGCTTGTATTTGTCGAGTTCATTTGGAAACCGAAGTCTGATTAATTGAAGGATAACAGGAGGCAACAAATGTTGTTTTTTTTTTTTAGATCTTTTGAACAGAAGATTGTTGATTTCATTTATAAAAGCCACTCGCCGTTCGACATCAGTTATAGTCATAGGATAAAAAGATAACCTGTAATAATTCGAAATGAGCAAAAACGAAAAACCATACATGCAAAAAAAGAATTTTTACTTTGTTTTGCGTTTTTCTCAAAATCTATTTTTTAACAAAAAAAACGAAGTTTTCCCCCCTTTTCTCCTACACGGTATGTCCGATCGAGCTCAAATTTTTTTATGAGTACTTTAATCAAATTGTGGTGCGTGTTTTTTTTTTTCTTAAAAATGTTGTTCCTACGAAACTTGGCAGCCCTTTAAAAATTAGTACTATTAAAAAAAACATGTTTTTTGAGGGTGCTTCGAGTATTTTGCTTCTCCTGAGCTCTAGGAACGATATTTTAAAAGAAAAAAAAACACGCACCCCAATTTGATCATAGTTGTCACAGAAAAAATTTCAGCTCGAAAAAATGAAGTATAGAGATTTGCGGGGGCGCGGGTGGGGACCTTCGAGCCATTTTTAGCCTTTGCGACCCCCATATCTTCCCGAAGGAAGCATCCAGGAATTTTGAGCCTATGACAACTTTTGCTCTACTCATCGAGATCTATCTGGCCTGAAAATTTCATAACTTTTCAATGAGCCGTTCACGAGAAACCCCGGAAAGGGGGGAGGTCCCCTTAAGTAAAACAGATATTTTCTTATTAAGATATTGATTTTTGTGTTGTAACAATTAATATCACGATATTGAAAGTATCATTCGGTATATTTATATTCTTAATTTTCGATCGAAATATAATTCTTATTTCCCTCAAAACTTGATAAGAAAGGCTTCATCTATCGGAGAATAATCATTACTTTAGTAATAATATCTTAAAATATTCTGAAAATATTATCTTACAAATTTTATTTTTTGCCATGATAAAAAATAAAAACTTAAAAATATACTTAGGGCATACCATAATTGATAAAACTGATATTATATCAAAATATAGAAAACTCGAGAAAAAACTCTGTTCATATATGCATGTTGCACTTGAAGTGTTCAACATATCTCCAATATATTGTTGAATGAATAAAGAAAATTTTCGTTTCTACATTAAACTGAATACTGCATTTGACATTTAACTGATGTTAACATTTGATGAATTATTTTCTGTTTTTAGCCATTACATTTTACCTTACAATACTGTTACTAGATGGTTAAAATTGTTTCGTGAAGATCGAGCAGAGATCAAAGATCAATGAAAACTTGGTCAACTTGTCAAACATCAATCGATAGAAGTCTGTCTACTGTGGTTCAGTACAATGAATTTGCTTCAAAAATCCTGTTTTAAATCTTTTTTTCAGATTATCGATCTCATGCTAATCCATCATGTTGAACAAAATCAAACTATACACTGCCACTAATACATCTACAATCTCGTGAAATTTTTCATCGATGAAAGCCGAATAAAAAAATCAATATTGGATGTACATACCAAAAAACTTCAGCGCAACAATGCCCAAATTGTATGTGCATAAAGATATTTCGAACAATATCATAATTATTTGACAACCGCTAAATTCTCCTGACTAGGTACCGTTCAACTTTTGGTTATTCGCTCTGATCCAACGGAATCTAACTGATCAAATAAAGGGCTTGAACTAATGCAATTATGTATAAATAACTTGTTTTCTATTAAAAATTTCATTTCTTTTCGTATGTTCCAAGTAGTATCGTTTCAGTTTTAAATATCAAACATTTTCGAAATTCTATAAATACTATTTATTCACTATGTAACCCTATCATTATAATCAACAAATACATATCTATTCGTATGAAATAATTTTTTTCTTAAAGAATATCATAATATATAATCGTTCTCTTTTCATCCCTGGATACGCCACACACACACACATATGTTCTATCTATATATAACTATCTATGAAAACAAACTAATCATTATATGTTCTTCATCATCTTTCTTTACATTTCACAACAGAAGAAAAGTCCATGTGTGATTCAACTGGTATACATATAACTCGAATCTATGTAAATTGTACTAGAAAAACTCCTTCACCTATTCGTTCATCAAATACTGTTCCTGTATGTACATCAACACCAATAATCAATATAGATTCATCAAATGCAATATTAAAACAACAAATCGGTTTACTTGCTAAAGAAGTTATTGCATTAAAGCAACGTCCATCAGAAACTGAATCATTACAAGATGAACAATATGTATTTATTTCAAAAGAAACAGGTCAACAAATTGATTTATTAACAGGTGAAGGAATCAGTAAAATAACAAATTCGAATACAGGAACAATAAATAAAAAGAAAAAACGACGACAATCAACTGCTGTTTTACCAACAATATCAAGTGGTATGTTTTTATCAATTAAATATTTAATTTAATATATATACTCTTCTTTTTTTTTTGTTTGTTGAAGGTTCATCAAAATCAAGTGATGATGGAGATTATTCATCAGTACTTATGAATAATGATATGCCAATATCAAATGAAAAGAAAAAAGCAAATTTTACTTCTTATGATGGCATACAAATGTTTACATTTACATTAGATGATGATTAGAATTCTAAAAAACTTTTCTTTTTATTTCCAATTTCTTTTTTTTTTTCTTTTAAATGAATAAAATCTAATAAATAAAAACACAATGTATATTTTTTTTTATTTCCCCAAACGAAAAGAAAAAGAAAAAAAAAAGAAACATGAACAGATTGTCAATCACACAAACAAACAAACAACAACAACAAAATAAGATTATTAATATGTCTGTACAACAAACAAACAAAAAAAAAGAAAGAAAAAAAGAAAATCTATCAAAATGATAGTACACATTGAATAGTCACTGTTTTTTTTTTGTTTTTTGTTATTGTTAATTTGTCTCTTTATTGAAGAATATCAATCACAAAAAGAAAAAAAAACAAAGAAAAATTTGAGAAGACTAGATCTGAACATTGAATTTGATTTTTATTGTTGTTGTTGTTGATGTTTTTCTTTTTTCTTTGTTTATTCACTTAATAAACGTTGTTTAAGTACACGACCACGTTTTGATACTCGTGTTGCTTGAGTAGTACGTGGTCGTCGGCGATTTTCATCTTCTTCTTCATCTTGTTCTTCATCAGATAAATCTTCAGCAAATGAAGATTTTCGATTTACTGTTACACGTCGTCGTGTACGAGTTCGAGTTTTATATGTTATATTTACATTTGAATCTGTTGAATCAGATTCTGATGATGTACGTGTACGAACAATTGAACGTTTTCGTTTATTATTTTGATTTGGTAATGGTGGTGATGGACGATTTGTTGTACTACGTAATTTACGTACTCGATTACCATTTGTAGTTGTACGACGATGTTGACTTGGTTCATTCAATTGATAATCCGAATCCGAATCATCATCATCATCTTTTTGACGTGGAGATATTAAATCATTATGTTCTTCGTCTTCATCTTCATCATCATGAGATACTGGTGGTTCATAATCTTCATCATCATTTTTCTCTAGAAAAAAAAATTATTATTATTAAATTCAATTCGAAATAATATTTTTTCATTGAATATAAATTAAAATTATATATGATTAGGAAATTCTCGAACAAGATAAGTTTTAAAGTAGAATGCTTATCAGTTAGATGTATGTTTACAATGGATTTTTTTAAAGATTGTGTACAATTTATTGACGAAAAAAATATTCAGTTAACTGAAACTTTTGAAAAGGATTCGAATTTATCACAAATCGTGGAGAAGTAAGTGGGTTACAAAACGATAGACTCATTCATAATCGCTAATTACTTCATAGGTAGTTACAAAATGGAAAAAATGACGCTTATTATTTTTTTTCTATTTCTTGACTTATGAATAATATATGTTAGGTTTTTGCCATAAAATAAAAAATATATCATGCTAATCGAAGTCTTCTGAGACATTTTTTTGACCTTCTAACAATCAATCGATATTTGTGAGTCTAGCTCTATCATATAAATTTTTGTAGAAAAATTAGATTTTAATCATATAAAATTTAATATTTTTTAGAGTATGATAATGAATTGAATCTTGTCTTAATATTACAGTTGAGATGTTTATGAAAAGTTTTAATAATTTTGATAAAAAGAAAAACGTATATTTTAATTATTATGCTGAAATTTCTGTCGAATTTCTTATTTTTTATTAAAATGTTAAAAATATTTTTACCTTTTGATTTATCATTATCTTTTTCCATTGGTTCAGTATCTTCTTGATTATCATTTGTTGTATTTGTTTTAGTCATTTTTTGTTGATTATTATTATTATTATTATTATTATTATTATCATCATCATCATCATCTTCATGTTCATCACTGTCTATTTTATAATTAGGTCGATTAATTGAAGTTATTCTTCTATCACTACGTTCAATACGATTTCTTTTACTATTCGATGATATATCATTATCATTATCATCATCAGATGCTGATAAATTTTGTTGTTGTGAACGATTATCATAATCATCATTATGATTTCTATTTGAAGCTGTTGATCTTGTACTATATCGTGTTCGTGTTTGCCATGTACTATTATTTCCATTCGTAGTCATACGTTGTCGTGTTTGACGTAATGATAAATTAGCACCGGTATTATGATCATTGGTTGTTGTGGGAATAAATGATGTTAACGATATGGGTTGAGTACTTTGTGTTGATACTGATTCATTATCATCCATGTCATCATCGTCAGAATTTTGTTGTTGGGATGTTACTGAATGATTATTTATTGTGGATAAACGATTAAAATGAGAATGACGACGATCAGTTGTTAGAGTTGTTGGAGAAACTAAAAAGTAAAAAGTTTAATTTTCAAAAAAAAAGACAAAAAACATATTTATTTGAATTACATTGTGTTCGTCGATTTTGTCGACTACTTGAGCTTGTTGTCGTCGTTGTTGTTGCTGTTGTTATTGCTGTTGTTATTGTTGCTGTTGTTGTTGTTGCTGGTGCATCACCTGTTGTATAAATATTATTTTCATCCGTTGATGAGTTTTGTAAATCTCTATAAAAATAAGAAGAAATCTGTTAATACAATACTACGAAATTAAAAATATAATTGATCTTGCTAATCACAATGAGTTCATTTCATTCTGGGACATATTTTTTTCACCATGCTTTTATACAATCCTTCAGAAATGAAATAAGGAAATAATTCATATATTATAAGAAGACCTTATTCATATACAGTCTTAGGAAGTTCAAATTTTGATTTCTATACGTCAACTAGGCAGCTTCGGATTCACATCTTCCTAATTTCAACACTGCTTTTAGATCATATTTCATAAAAATATGTTTTAAAAATGAATCAAATACCGTCGTCGCGTTGTCATTTCAGTATTATATTGATGATTTGTTCGACGTTGTCGACGATCAAATATAGCAACACGTCGATCAAACCATGGTCCCAAATGTCTGACAACATTAATCATCTATTGAAAAAAGAATTTATTAGATAAAAAAAAAACGAAAAGAATAACTATTTTTCGATTTATTTTACCTCTGGATCAGCATATGTTAAAGCATTTTGAAATATTAAATGACAATCAGCAATAAATTCTCTTGAATGTCTATATCCACAAGGTGTTTGATTAAGTTTTGCTTGTATATCATCAAAACAAATTGGTGTTTTTATTATTCTTTCGTAATCCTTTAAGCAAAGAAAAAATCAATTTAAATTATTAAAAAAATTATTTTCATAAAATCTATTCATACGGGATATTCATTTTCATCAATTGGATAACGTAATAAATCACTTCCAGGTTGAGATAATATATCATTAAGTATTGTTTGACAATCATCAAGCCATTCTTCATTCTAAATCAAAATGAGAATATAATAAATTTATTTTTTTTATTTTTCTAAATTAAAATAAAATACAAACCCATGATGATGAAATAGGTAATGAAATTTGTTCTGAATGTAATGCACGTTGATAGATTAAATTTATATCATTACAATTATAATCACTAAAAGAAGATATATATATATATATTATTATTATTTTAACATAAAAAGAAGAAGAGTAAAAGAATTGTGAATATTTTACCCGATATATTTCAATAAAACTTTCGTTACAATTTTAACTTGTTCAATAATTTGACTTCCTTTTTCATTAAAATTTTTTGCATTTTCTTCCATTTTTTTTACATCCCATTTAAGAGCATTTGATCGACGATAATAACCATTGGATATACGTTCTCGAATTGTACCAAGATCAATTGGATAAGCAATAACAACTGGATACCAAGCTAGTTGAACTAAGAAATAAAACAAAAAGATTTTTCAATTAGAAAATATATTGCTTATATTAGTAAACAAATAGATCATGAGAATATTTCTTGAAATGATGAGATTATTGCATTCTATAATGAATATTTTAAATTTCTTTTTTTTTTGATTTTGATTAATCGGCATACACGATATTTGTTTTTTAAGGAAGACTTAATCAACTTTTGTTTGGTTACATGGGCAGTTAGATGAAACAGAACTAATTAGTTTGAAATTATAAAAATATTTTTGTAGAAAATAAAAATTAATCTTTGCTCATTATTTTTGAATCTCGATATATGTATATATTAACACTAATATCTATGATTAGATTTAGTAACTATAACTTAAGATCTAATCAATTACGATGTTCTATTAAAAATTATTTTCTATAATGAATTTATTTTTTATTATGACTTTGAAAATGAAAAAAGTCATCTAAAGCATCTATTTTAAATTGATCTCTGGAATTCTTTAATCTTTTCTTGCCTTTAGATAAACCTGACGGTGTGGAAGGATAATATGTTAAATAAGATTCATCTTATGACTCCTCATATATATATATATATATATATAGAAAAAGTTTAAACCAAACTCGTCAAGCACCAATATATGTATATTCAATGTGTAATGCATTTGTCATCAGTTTTTATTTTAATTTCTATGTGAAGTATTTACCCGGTGCTCGAAATTGTTCAGTTACATCCATTTGCATAAGTGTATCGATTCCTTTTAATAAACGTTCACGTTCATTATCAACACCATGTAATGGCCATTCATCTGCTGCTGGTTGATAAGATGGCATTTTCATGAGGTTTGATTCACAAGCTACACATAAAGAACAAAAAAATTTTCAATATTGGATTTCAATAAAGATTATCATACATGAATCATCACATTCGAAAATATCCCATGGACTCAATCGTTCTTCATTTTCACCATTATCCCATCGAATAATATAACATTGAAAAGGACTATTTTCATGACGAAGATCAAATGGTTCACGTTTAACAATTGTTCCTGGCCACCATGTATCATCAATAAAACATCGAAAATGATCACCTAATAAAATAAATAAATCTTTAAAATCTCTAGAAAATATAAAATTTTTTAATACCAGTTTTCCATTCTCGCTGTAAAGCGTGATCATAATGTTGTTTTAATATAATAAAATCAGCAATACCATCAACATCATGAAATCTATACAGAAAGCAATTTTTTTTCATTGAATTTTTCAGATTTCTATATTTTTGTTTTCTAATACTTACTTAACACTTATTCTTCGTGATGTGGCTTCAAGTGTATCAGGATTTAATAATTGAAGTCGAACATTAATTACACGCGGTGGTTGTTTATCAGAAAAACTTACAGATACACCAATTACTGTAGCACATTCAACAGCCTTTAAAAAAGAAAATAAACATAGCCATTTTTACTGCCAAATGCTAAAACATGATTCTCAAAAGTCTGAAGGAAATATCGTATTTCCAGTCCCTATGTTCGATCAAATACTGCAAAAATATGAACAACAACTATAGAATAAATGCATTATTGTCAATCGTTAGTATCTCATGTTAAACTGCATTAAATCTAAGACATAATTGCAAAGATAACATAGTTTTCTTATTAGGAATGTAGTTCCTACATGATCAATTTGTTTTGCTCTACCGGATGTTGAAGTCAAAAATCATGAAACCTTGGTTTTTCTATTTCATGGATTCTTACTGAGTAAAAACATTTGATCACGGTTGATGTGAACAATCTACAGGAATTATACTCTTAATAAGAGAAAACCACTATCATCTTTGACATCATTTTCTAAGAATTGATGCGTTCTTACTAAGACATAAAAAAAAATGCATTTCGATTTACTGAAACAACAATGAGTACGGAAGTTTGTTTATTATAAGATATTAAAACTGTTTGAATGATAATAGATTTTTATGAATTCAACAATGATTGGTGATTTATGTCCTATCGATATCAAATGATTTTATAATTTCAAGAATCCTTTCATAGTATAAACAACACTGATTTAGTCTAGGAAAATTATTTCTGTTTCTGTATTTATTCTATGATATGTTTTATAAATCGATGAATATTTTCGAAGGATAATGAAATGAGTCCAATACTCACATCAAGTGATTCACATTTATTCCATGGTAAAGTTTTTTCATCAATTTCATACATTTTTTTATCTTTAACTTCATTAATATATAATTCATGACCTTGTATAAAATACATAACAATATCACCGATTTGTGGTATATATGGTGAACATTTTGCAATTGTACGTGTTAACCAATCTGGTGGTTTAAAATCTGGTGAATAATTTAATTCAAGTTCATGTTTATTTTCAAATTCTTCTTTTTTAGTTTTAACTTGTTCACGTCGTTTTTTTAAACGTTTTAATTTATTTCGTCGACGATGTTGTGTTTTAGCTTCTTGTACTTGACGATTTTCATGTTCACGTTTATCTTTATCATCATCGTCATCATCATCATCTTCATCAGGTGATAAATTTCGATGTCTTTGTATACGTCTTTGTTGTCCTGTACGTGTCACTATACCAGTGGTTCGTGTTGTTGTTACAACAAGATCTTCATCTGTTGATACACTGTCATCATCACCACCACCACTCATTTCACTAGAAAAGAAATTTTCGTTTCTTTTTTGTATGTTCATTTTATTATTTTTTATCATTTTGTTTTTGTTTTACCTATCACCAAGTGGTACAGTTGCATTTGGTGAATATTGATCATCGGATAGATCAGTTTTATCATCTTTATCAGAATCATATAATGCTCGAGTTGTCAGACGATTAATTGCCACTTCAACATTATGTGGAACTTTTTTAAGAAGTTCTTCTTGACGCATTTTAACAACATTACGTGTTGTACGTTTTTTTATTGGTGATGAATTATACTAAAGAATAAATTATTCAATAAACGATTCAATATTCATTTACTATGCAAACAGATAATACATTGATTAGTTGATGTCTACTAAGAAAATAAAGATGGATTGGAATACTGTTTAATGGTTTTCCTCATGAAAGTTTCAAGTAGAGATGTGCGGAGCAGAGCTATTTTGGTCTCGGTAACTTATTTTGTCACTAGTTCTTGTCTAGAGAAAACCATAGGTTTGACTATAATCTTTCATTCCGGTCAGGACAATTTTTTTCTCATAGTCCGTGTCCCATACAGCTCTAGTTTTAATACATGTTGAGTAATTTTCTAACGAAGATGAATCATGAATAAAACTGCTTATGTATCCTGTCCCTAATAAATAATGAAATTTGATAAATCCACAGGTTTTATATGTATTATAAATATACTTTAGTTTAGATATGAGAAAGACGTATTATATAAAATATGTCGTAGAGATAAGAAGGCGATTTATGTTGGAATAAAGATTACAATATCAATGCTTTGTTTAGAAAAAAATAATTATTGATTTCTGTTTTGTTTTTGAAAAGTATCTTACCAAATCTCTATGATCAGCTTTTTTCAAATATTCTCTTTCATAAGTAATTCGTTCATCATCATATCTAGCATCTCGAATACTTTCACTATGTCTAAACAAAAAAAAAGAAAGAATTCTTAATGAAAATATTCAATAAAATCAATATATTCTTACTCTAGTTCGGATTCACTCAATGGTGGTATCAAATTTCTATGATAAACAAATGTTTGTTTTTTTTCGATATTTAATCTAAATGTTGATATATCAATTGTTTCTAAATATATATATATATATAAATAAAATATTAATTAATCAATAAAAATCTTTTTGTTTACCAAATTTTCTTGTCATAAATGTACTTGTCATTGCTGGAGTTGTCATTGGTTCAGCAATAATAAGATCTAAATAAAACAACAAAATTATTTTCTATTGTTTTTAAACATTATTAAATACAAATAATAATATTACCTTCTAAATATTCATGATTAACAACTGTAGCTGTATTATCATTTTGTGAATAATTTTCTCTTCCTGGTACATGTCTTTGTATATCATATGAATAAGCATGACCATGATCATCAATAAGATATGGTGGTGGTAATAAATGTGGTGGAATATGTTGTTGTTCATCAAGTACATTATCATTGCTATCACGAGTTAATGGGCGTAAATCATTATGAAAAAATTGTTCGATTTGAGTTTGATTATATCGTGTATCAGTACCAAGACCAAAAAAACATATTTGACCACAAAGATCTGTTGTACATATAACATCACAATGAGGAGACCATTTTGCTTCTGAATATGGTATTGAACATGGAATATCAATATATTGCTTGAAAAGAAAAACAACAAAAAAAAAATTAAATAAAAAAAAAAGAAAAAACAGTAAATGAAATGTATTACATCATTAAGAAAAAACTTTATAACTCGACCATCAATCATATCCCAAATAACTAATAATCCATCATGTCCTGCAGAACATAATAAACGTTCATTTGTTGGATGACATTCAAGTACGAAAACGGTTTTCTCATGTTTCTATAAAATGAAAAAGTTTTTTATTTTGTGAAAAATAAATCTATTCGTTTTTTTTTCTGAAATTTACTTTAAGTTCGTTAAGTAATGTTCCTTGATTAGGTTCCCAAACTTTGATAAGACCATTCTCATATGCAGTAGCAACATGTCGATCAGTACAGGACCATGAAACAATTGTTACAGGAATTATTTTATTACTTACGCTTGTTGAATGATTATTTGAATCATTATTACTAAATAAAAATTAAATTATTTTTTATGATTAATTCTTTAAGAAACTTAAGTACTTTTCATTATAATAGAACATTAAATGAAGAAGAATCTCATACGATTTCAAATCTCTTATGAATAGAAAATAGGTTTCATCGATAAAAAAATGATTTGTTCTTTTTCAAATGTCTTTTCCTCCTATTGTTTTTTTCTCGAAAAATCATTTCAATAAAAATGACTTCGATATCTGTTAAATACATCATCATATTTCTTCAGAAATATAGCATAATTTTTTTTCGAAAAATTCTTAACTGTCATAAAAAAAAAACAAAATGTTCAATTACTTTTTATCCGCATCATCATAGTAATTAAGAACAATAGCTCTCCATGATTGTTGTTCATAACGCCAAATACGAGCGGTACCATCTTTACTACCAGAAATAAATGAATTACTTAAATGTGAATAACATATTGTTTCAACAACACTCTATAAAAAAAAATTTTGTTTATAAAAAAATAAAAGGAATTAAATTTTTAATTTACTGTATGTCGATCTAGTTCACAAATTTTTAATGGTGAATAAGTATGAAATGAATAAACTCGAATAACAGAATCACTACTGCCAGCAGCCACAAAATAACCACCTAAAATTAAAATGTTGCTTTTTTTTATATAAATAATACAATTTGGACAAAAACATCACATACCTGGACTAAATGATAAACAAAGCATTTGTGCACCGGCGCGACTTTTTTCAACAAATTTGATTGGTCGAGGTCTAAAAATTTTATAAAAAATTCCTATTTTCAAGAACAAACTTTTTGTTTTTTATATATCTGAAATTTTAACTATAATCATCAAATCATCGTAGAATATGATGCATACTAGAATAATACTCTTCCTGTGAATAAGAAGATCTAATCATTTTTCTTCTTCATAGAGTACACTGTAAAATATGACTGAAAAACAGATGGAAAGTAATAGATAGGAGAAGTAAAACATTAAATTATAAATATACAAGCAACGTTAATCGGTTCTTAAACCTTAAAACTCTCTGGCTCATTCGAATCATCATTTGCAGAACGATTGCAATAAAAAAGGAAGCAGGTAGATGATAGCCACTAAAATAACCAAATGAGAGTGCATCTGATCGATCTGCCCGTCGAATTGGTCCGAAAATTTTAAATCTTATATGCTCTACTATCAGTACTAGAGATATATCAGAGACATCAATATTCCATTCCAGTGTCTTATCCAGAGGGGTGCCCGGGGAGGAGAGGCACCCCCCGAAAATCGAGTTCGCCCTCCCCTAGACTCGCGATCATTGCGCGACGAAATATATGGCTTGCCCTCCCGAAAAAATTTTTCGCCCTCCCGGAATTTCAAATTGCCCCTCTGGAGAAAAAAACCTGGATAAAACACTGTTCTATTCCTATGGTTTTTTCATCAGTGAATCTACTGTTCATTTTAATGTTATATGACAGATCGAAGGTAAGAACAATATTTTTCTGCTAAAACAAAGTTTTCATAGTTCTTTCTCGAACTCAAATTGAAATTTAATTGTTTTGATATTTTTCTAACTAAATAGATCAAAGAAAAATAAAGAAAGCTATATCTTTACTCGAAATCTGTTGTTCCAATACGATATTTCCAAAAACAAATACTTCCATCATGTCCAACAGATGCTAACCATCGATCATCTGTTTTACAAAATGGTGAAAACTGAAAAAAAAAGAGAAATTTTCTTAGATAAATATTCAAATGAAAAATTTCAATAGTAAAATATACTTTTGTTGCATTAATTCCACTTTGATGACCATGTAGAACACATTCCATTTTAGTTGTTTTTAAATTCCAAACTCGCACTTTTTTATCAAGACTTGCACTAGCAACAAGTGTATTTTCAAAATTAATATCAATATCACAAATTTCTTTTGAATGACCACGAAATGTTGCTAATAAACGGCCTGTACGTACATGCCACATTTTAAGAAGAAAATCATCAGCACCCTAAATTTCAAAAAAAAAAAAGAATTTTATTTATTTCATTATTTTAATTTTTTAAATCTTACGGATAATGCATAAGTTCCTGTACGATCAAATGCAATACAATAAACGGATGCTTTATGAGCAATAACTTTCAATCTCATATTCATTCGTTGATATAGATCACTTGATGGTAAGTGTTTAACAGATAATGTTCGACCAAAATATTCTCGTTCACGTAAAATTATTTCTATTTAAATGCTTTTTTTTTAATGAACAAAAAAATTACTTATCAAGATTTATCTTACGCATATTATGATTTGTTGGATTTGATAAATATTTACATGGATGATATGCTGTTGTAAACATATTATATTTACGATCTAAGATTAAAACACAAAAGAAATAAATAAATATTCGATATTCTCTTTATTTGTTATTAGAAACATACTGGATGATTTTTTTTGTTTATTTTCAAGAAAACAAGTTGGATCCATTTGAAGAAGAAATGTTGATAATGAACCAAAACGTTTACCAATTCCTTGTTCAACATAAGACATAACATTTTCTAATAAATGTAATAAATGATCATCGGGAACATAAGAATATTGTTGTTCCTAGATTTTGAATAAGGAAAAAATTGATGAAAATGATTATATTTTTATTTTATTTACTAATTCTGAAAACAATATTTGGCGTTCAACACCATTCCAATTGCGTGTAGACGGCAAAAGCTAAAAGAGAAAAGAAAAAGCGAATTTATATTCATTATAATATCATTGAAATAAAAACGACTTACATTATTTTGTTCAAGTGTTTGTATAAAATCCTATAAAATAAAATTGAAATGAATAAATAAACTGTAATAGACTTTCTTACATTAGCAAGATTTTTATTTGGTAATCCACGAAGATATTTAGCAATAAGAAAATTTAAGCCCGGAGATGAAGCCATATTAGTAAAAAGTTTTTACATGTTGATCAGTGAGTTTCTTTCGTTTTGCATAGGAAAAGTGGTGATAGAATAATATGACCTAACTTATGTTGGATTGGATAGGTCATTAGAAAAGTATTAACTAATGAAAATGATATGAATACATTTTTATCCAATAAGTTTTTAATTATTATATAATTAAAGAAATTTACATGAATTATCAATACAGATATGAGTAATTGATATAAATTTGTTGTTTTTAGTTGATGAAAAATATTTGATAGGTGACTATATACTACAGCCATCTACAGGACTATGAGGAAACATCTGATGTCGACAGATCGCTATGGTCATGGTACATGGATGGCGCTCTGTGGAAGCTCTTTTTTATATGCAGCTTTCAGTTGATTAAAGGTGTGAGAAAAATGTTTTCTTTTGAGTAGTATCAATATTTTTCTGATGAAAAGGCGACAAAAGATATTTTTGCATAATGTCGGGTGAATTTTATTATTCAATATCGAATCAATAAGAGTACTACAAATAGTGTATGCCATTCTATTTGAATTAATATCTCATATCAGAGTATTTTGTTTTTTTTTGTATGTGAAATATATAGAATAAGCGCAGATGGACATTGTTTTACAGTTTGTTTCGCGCATTGTAGTCAATATAGCTTTATTTGTATCTCACCAAGTTTTTCAAAAATAATGAATTTGTACATAGTACATGTCGTAGCTTTACTTCCTCGTTGAGGAATAAAAATTCATTCAAATTTAAGTTCTAACCTCGTTTTATGGACAGTTTAATTTAATGGCAGAAAACGTCAATTTAAATCTTGAACTCTTTTAGGTATAAATCTAGTTTTACATTGAAAGACTTTTTTGGGAGAACGATGATCCAGATGTAATAGGAACTCCTCCGTAATTCATTTATTCTCCGAAAAATTTGAACAATAATTAAGATATTTACATTATAATATGTATAGTTTCCAGAATTTTGAACATAAAATCATAGAACACTGTGACCAATCCTATTTCTGAACTCTAAAACCTTATGATTTGCTTCTTAAGTCTGAATATTCGGCTTGGCTTTCCAAATTCTTCTTGGATCAAACATTATGAAAACCTATTGACGAACACAGAAGCATTTATTGTAATGAAAAGTATCTCATAGGTTTTTTACTAGATGCACGTATTTTTATTAACGATTTTTCTATCACAACTCTAGAAGATAAAATAAGGATGATGAAAAATTGTGTCTCAAAATAGATAAAATGAAATAGTTTGCGTGTAAGTAACAACACATACCTACATTGTGGTTCACATTTGAATCAGAAATGGAATGTGCTAACAGCTATTTTACCCACAAGAACACCATAGAAATATATTCTATAACGCCCAGTGACGAGGGCAAGAAATGAGCGCGTAATTAACACCCATGAAAATACTATGTAGTCGAGTCTTCTTTAATAGGAACCACCTACAATATATACTAGTCACTAGACTTTACAAAAATACGGAAAAAATAAATACACGTGTGATGACTTGACAGACTAAATGCTAGATACTCTTGCTTTCAATGAATTAGGATATATTTTATTATTGAATCAATCGCTAGATTCTTTTTCGAAATAAACATATTTTTGATTTAAGACGGCAACCATGTTAATAAATAAACAAAGATTTTATTTACTTGGACAGATACTAACAATTCATCCTAAATCAGAAATTCTATTCAATCGATCATTCGTATGAAAGCAAACTTTATTTGAATATTGAATGATTATTATAGTAATCAATTTTCTTAGTTATGAATTTTTTATTTATAGAATCATCTTGTTCAGATAGAATTCAACAACTTTCCATTCTGTGTGCTGCATGGTTTCTTTTTACTCACACTGTTGAGTGTTGATAAGAAAAGTGCACGAGGCAGACATTTGACGAAAAAAAAAATCAATGTAAACACACATTTACAAAAAAATACAAAGGTTAAGTTATTGAAGATGCAGTAAACAAACATATGAAGTTTACAAGCTTTCATCAACATAGACTGAATATATATTTGTTAATTTATATTAATTGATAACGAAGAAAAAAAATATGATGTTTTGATTGTGACAATCTAACAGAAAGTTCGTCATTTTTTGTATAAGAGTGGTGAATTTGAATCATCTTAATGTTAATTTTCAAATTCTCTCTTAAGTTGAGCAATCTATTTTTTTTGTAAAATTTTTCACATGTGACCCAAGTTTTTCTATATCGAACAGTAATTTGTTATTCAAAGCCATCAGATTTTTAATTTGAATATCATGCTACCAAAGCGCTTGGTTTTAATCGCGTATTTTGCCGTACAATATTTCAATGTTGTTATCATCATGGTCAGATTTTTTATTCTAAAAGATAAAATAAAATCATGGTCACTGCTTGCTGTGTAATGACCTTACTTTGATAGCAATACTTCATAGTACATAAAACGGCATTACATGATTAGCGTGAGGGCCTATTCAATTTTTAAAAAATTCAAGAAACTTTCAGGAACTATACCTTTTCAAAACATATAAAGAAAAGAAAAGAAAGCAGATTGAGATCTAAGATTCCTGGATTTGACTTATCATGCAAACACATATTTTATAATATAATAGGACATTATGGTTATCAGTAATTGAAACTGAATTATGTGGATTGGTTAGATAAAGACTGAGTACTTTTCTTTCCTTTTATTTTCTTTGAAGAAATATACGATAAAGGGTTGTAAAGAATCGAACACAATTGAGTGAACATATAGTTGTTGTATGGATACAGAGGTGTCGCGAAGTCGTCAACATTGGAGGAAGGATCAAGTATGTTTCTAAGACTAGATGAGCAAAAAGAGGAATAAAGCGCTAGAACTTTGTTGGAGAAAAACAAAAATTTCTCAAGATTGAAGGGCGTGGTGTGACACTCCTCTATCCTTCTTCTCGCTTGGGACACCTCTGTATTGGTATAGATGTGTTGTATACGCCTATACAACGAATGATGTACTTTTCAAGGTCTAGAAACAACGAACTTGTTTTTTATATTGTCCCTCACTATCACCTTGAGACAAGTTTTGCATATTCTCACTGTATGTATATATACGTAACAAGTTAATATAATACAGTTTTTGAAGCAAGATTATGTTAAATAATACTTGTAGATTATTTTACAGTTTATAATCAAATATGATTGTTCAAAATTTGATTATAATTTATTATTTTTTCTTGATAATTAACTTATTAATACGTGTACTCAATAAAATGACAAAAACTATAAAGATATCAATGGTTGCTTTCTTTGTCTTTGTAATAAATTTATTCTAGGATTTCTTTTATTTTATATTCGTATACATAGTAAAGGATATAGGTATAAGAATCAATAGCAGATGTTTGATGACGCCTGTATAATAAAATACTTATTTATATTCATTTGATATGTGAATATGAATACCGAAAAAAAAAGGGTGGTGAAGACAGAAACATTGTATAATGTTTTATATGATTAAATTTATTCTTTTTCTTTCTTATTATCTTAAAATTTACTCAGGTCTATTGTGCAGGTAAGAGTAGTAACAAAAAAAATCGAAAAAGAAAAAAGTTAATCTATGAATATTTCATATCACTATAGAGATTGAAATAAATATCAATGTGAAATTAAGTAATGTCGGACAATCATGAAATACTTCATCATCTCAAATTATCAGTGTCATTGTTAAAAATGAACAAAATAATTTGAAGATCATTTAACTAATGATATTACAGTGACTCCTATTGTTGTTATATCAACACTATCAACTTTCTCTAAAATTACAATAGATACATCTATGCAAAATAAATTTTCGAATTCATGGTCAAAAAATTCAAAAGATAAATCCTCTAACACAACTGAATTTTCTTCTTAGCAAACTGCTGTTACACACTCACGGTCAATACAACAGTATTTCTTATTTGGAAGTCGAATTTCATGAGGTCATGATTAAAAAATGAAGCGAATTCAACAATAGATAAACCATAGAATAACACTAACGCAACGAATCCGTAATGTTTAGACTGATCATTTCAATTACCAATTAATTCTGGACTCATTGGAAATCACACTTTTCTAAAAAATACTTTAGTCAATTTTGAAAAATAATATTATCATTATTATTTTCTGTACAAAATCACATAATAACATAAATAAAGAAATTGTTGGGTTAAGCAAAGAGAAAAAAGAAAATACACTTTGTATCAAATTAATAGAAAAAAAAGAAGAAGAAGGAAATTTTACATTTGGGTTGAAATAATTCCATCATTATTATTCACTTGTTGTTCTTGTTGTTGTTCATAAGGTAATTCTTCATATGATGGTAGTTTACCACCATCATTGTCTATACTAGTTATTGCTTCAGCGTATGCAGGTGGTAAATCTGGTTTAAACTGATGACGTTCAATAGTAGCTATTTGAGGTCGAACAGTAGCCGAATGACGATTAGAAAGCGATCTATTCGGAGAACGAGATTTACATAACATTAAACATATACGAAGAATACCAAGACCAAGTGCAATACCAGCTAATATTAAAGCAGCACGTTTTAAATTGTCGCTAAATGAATCCATATTAGATACTGGGCTTCTTTTTGATGTTGAATCTTGACGAAATTCTGGAAAAGTTAGCCATGGAGTTGTACGTGAACGGATTATTCGTGGTGTTGAGCTTTGAGAATATGGAGGAGGTGAAACTGAATTAGATAATGAATTATGGGGAATAAAAGTACAATTTTGACGTAGAATATTACATCGTAAACTTAGGACAGAATATTTAATAGGACCACATACTGCTTGCGTGACAAGAATGAAAAATAAGCAAATTAATTGCTTTTTTCGATGTTGATATAGCATATACATGATAAGTGTGTCTGTTTGATACGCGACCGTCGAATTTTTTTATCCTTTGTCTACTTCTTCTGCTCTTTTCTTATTCTAACTCAACGACGAACGACTTTTACTTTGTGTGTCACTATACTGATGACAACTCAGTATCATAAAGGTATCTTATATTGACTTAAAGTCGAGAAAATGAGAGAAAAGAAACAACAGCTTTAAAAAGAGTAACATATTGAAAAAAAACGAGTAGAGAGAGAGAGAAGAATAAAAAAACGACAAACGAGAATCTTCGATGAATACCATTATCAATCCTTTTAGTGAAAATGTTCTCACTTTACATTACGTAATGGTTTTTTTCGTCATCTTGACATATTTTCAATATGTGTAATGATTTATTGTTTTATCAAAAAGTATTACAATAATTAATCGATATCTAATTATACAATGAACATTTTTTCTTCTTATAAAAAATTTAAAATTTTCATGCTTATTTCGACCGCATTGTATTTGAACGACGAATTGTTTTCGAACTAGTAAATTTGTTTTTAGAACCATGATAACGTTTTGTTGTTGAAGGTATAACAGATGTTTTTTCGACTTGTTTATCATGAGAAAGTATTTGTTGTTCATCAATAACAATAGATGCAGATGGGTTTTCTTCATTTATAGTTATAATTCGTTTTAATTTTTGTTCTTGATTATTATCGATTATTTGTTCGGTGACTACGATAGGATAACATTTATACACATATATATAAACTAATCAAGAAGAAAACAAAACAAAACAAAAAAGAAAAATACTCGAAGGCATATTTTGTTCAATCACATTAGTGTTCAATTCATCATTTGAAAATTGTTTTAATGATATATCTCCATTTATCATTCGTTCATAGGCACGTTGATTATCGTCACACATGTGCAAATCATCCTCGGTTCGTAATGGACTACCAAACTTTTTTTCGAGTTTTTTTTGTGCCTAAAAATTATAAAACATAAATGATTTATCTGATCTAATCAATTTATTAATATAGATATTCAAGCATAGAAAGAAAAACAAAGTAAAAACTTTACATTGACCAATAAACTGGTTCAGCAATAAAAGCCGGTTCAAATTGTTGCCAATAGATATTTAAGGAACTTTTAACAAAATTTTCATCATTATCAAATGCATAACTAGGATAACGTCGTGTTAAACGATACCAATTCTAACGCAAACGATAATAAACATAAATATGTTATTATATTTTAGCAGAACATACTTTTTTAACATCATTTGTATAATATTTTTTTAATTGAGATAAAAATCCTGGATTTGGATGAATATAACCTCTAGCACCTTTAACAATTTGAAGAGCTTTTTCTACATCATAATCTCCAATAGTCATAACATAAGCTAAAACAATTGTTGCACTTCTTGACACTCCTGCTTGACTATAAATATGGAAAAAAACAAAAATTCACTATTAAACTCTCAAGATCTTTTCGTTTCTTTTTTTTTTACCAATGAACAAGAATATTTTCATGTTCAATTCTTGCTTGATGAATAAATTCAATACATTTTTCAAAATATTGTGCAAGATCTTGTTCTTGTGCATCAGCTGCTGGAATATTTAATATATGTGTTGGTTTATATTCTTCTTTGTCAACAATTATATCTGGTATATCAATAACGCATAAAATACGTTTGACTTTATTTTTAACCATCAAGGCACTATTGGTTCGATCTTTTAATGAACCCAAATAGAGATGTGGTAGAACAAGTGACATTTCGCCACCCATATTAACTGGTCGTATTTTGTTGTCAACCTGGTGATGATGAGATAAAAATCATAAATAAATAAAATTGAAATAAGACTTTTTTTTTAATTATATATTTAATCGAAAAAAAAAATGATTAGTTTTTTATGCTTGTAACCAAGGAAATATCAAGTTATGTTTACATTGGGATAAATACCTTACGATCCAAATAACGTTGAGAAAACGGCATCGAATATCTTTTTGTGTTGCAGAATTCTGTCGGGAAAAACAAGAAAATAACACAGCTAGATTGTAGGATAAATCAGTACATTTTTTGGAGAGAAATAAGAAAGGTTACATTAATCTTTTTTTTCTCGTTGCTTATGTCAAAGGCGACAAATAATAAAGACGAGCAGACACCGAGAAAAAACTATTAGTTTGCGTTTTATATTGAGTCTCATTGCTACAACAGGATATTTACTTGATATCTTTGCTTTAATGTACATTGACATTGTTCAAAGCTATAATACATTGTTTTTATCCAATATAGAAGCAACAAATGATAAATTGCATAACAAATTATTGTTTTTCTAATATTCTTATAAATATATTCGGTGAGAGAATATTATTTTAATTAAAAAAAAATTCATTTTGTTTCTATCATGATTTGTTTTTTTTTTTTCTTTTGAATCTTTCGTAGATATGTAAAAAGTAGACAAACAAATTACACTTAGTATACAAGAAGATTGATGTTTGACTTTTTTGTTTTTTTTTTTTTGTCTTTTTTTTCTTCTTTTTTTTGCCGTTCGTATGTATGATCGTCGTTGTAGAACAACACAAAAAAGAAAAAGAAAATAGTATAGAAGAGAAAGAACGAGCCATGATGAAATGAAAGAGATAGAAAAAAGAGAAAGAAAAGAGGAAGATATAAGTAATCGGTCTATGCCATTGCCCATTTGTCAACAATCTACACATACACACACAAACGCAATCGAGATCCGAGCCTATTCTCACAGAGTAGCGCATAAAAGGCACATAAATACACACACACACACCACACAGCTATCGGACCCTGAGATATGCAGAAGAAAAGAGAAAGAGAGACGATTGACTAGCGAATTGTGGCCGGGCCGTCTGCTGTTGTTTTGAGAGAAGAAAGACTTGATCGACTCGTTAATACGCGTGTGTATGAATGTGCGTTGAAAGAAGATCCGTTGTTTCATCACTCTAATTAATAGAAATACAAAAAAAAAGAATAATATTAAAAAAAAGAAACAGATAGAATTATCACCTTGTGCTGGTCCGGCCAGCGAAATATTATCGCAATTATTTTGTTGTTGTTGTGGTGGTAATGCTAAAGATTTCGGATCATTCTCGATTGTTGTTATTTGTTTATCAGTATTTGATATGTTTAATGGACGGTTTTGACGATAGTGTTGATTGGATGTTGAATAAAGGCTCATACGAGGTGTTGTTATTGAACCATTTGGTGATTGTACTAATGGTCGTCCCATAAAATTTCGTTGTTGATTATTTGTTGTTGAGCCATTTGAATGAGTAAAACGTGTTTGTTGATTATTTATTATACGTGTTTGATAATCATCATGTTGACTTTGTAAATTTAATGTTGATAAATGATTTGTTACATATTGTACTGATGTTCCATTATTATTCATATTAGGTTTTCCTGTTGTTGCTGCTGCTGTCGACGTTGTTGTTGGACCATAAGTATTATATGGTACATTATTATCAAATGTTGGATAAGTTTGAACATTAGCTGCAGTTTGAGGAGGAGGAATCATAAAAGATGGTGCAGGAATAGTACCTAAATAAGCAGAATTGTTTTATACAATGATAAAAAGTTTTTTTTTTTCTTATGCAACCTGATTGAACAAATGTTGTTTGTGATGGTGGAGGCGGTTGATAAGTTGCTGGCGCAAATGGGTGTGAAACATTACCTGGTGTGCCTGTTGGATATATTCGAACAAAAGGTGGTGGTTGCGGAGCTAGATTTGACTGTGATGGTGGAACTTGTTGTTGTGGTTGTTGTTGAGAGATTGCATGATGATGGCTAGGTTGGTTTTGAGAATAGGGATGATGATGAGTATGGTTAGTGTCAACAATTGATGGTGGTGGTACGGATGGTGGACCCGGTATGGATAAAGCATCTGGTCGATAAAGCTTTTGGAAAGCAAAAAACAAAAGTAAATGACTCTTTATTATGTTACATAGCTAATAGTATTTTGAACATTTACCTGAACATATTGTCCATCAGGTGTTAATGAATAAGGATTTGTTTGTGGTGGAGGTTGTGGTTGTTGTTGTAAAGGATGAGCAGGAAATAGATATTGTATTTGCCCAGTTGGTTGTTGATGAACTAATATAGGCAATGGAATACCGGTACCATGTTGAGATGGCACTTGATTTGAAGCAGCTGTTGCTGCTGTTGGTGGTGGTTGAGGATGTAATTGTTGTGTTTGTTGTTGCTGCTGAGGATGAATAAAATTAGATGTTGCTGAAGGTATCATTGGTACATAATTATAAATATGTGCTCCACTTGCTTGTTGTTTGTAATCATAATCAACATGTGATTGTTGGGGTTGAGTATAAAAAGAAGTAGCAGCTGGTGGACGTAATGATGTTGTACCAGGGTTTGATCCTATCATTGGACCATACATTGGAGGCGGTTGAGGTATGCTGAGATTTGCCGATGGTGTTTGTTGGGTTGGATAAATAGATGGAGCTAAATAAAATAACAGATTAGAAAATAAATTCAGTTACATGGCAAATACTGAAGTATTGAGAAGACAATATTTAATTTTTAATAATTTAAATATTGGCAATGATTGGATACTGATAGATGTTTTTAGAATATGAAAGTAGAAAGATTTACTATTATCTTTTACTATTGTGATTTTCTCTATTAAATTACTTTGTTAACAATGAGAACGCTATCACTACTTTATATATATATTGGTAAAGAAACATTGTTTTTTATTCCTTAAATATTTACTTCTAGTTGTTGAAGTATTAAGCATATGACTAGATGGATCAATTGTTTTTCCAGTTGGATACTGTTGCATATGGGTATTAGTTGTTTGTTGTGAATGTTGATATGTATAAGAACGATGTTGTTGTGAACTGTTCTGATGTTGTTGTTGTTGTTGTTTTCGATAAGATGGCCGAATAAAATTAGAATGTTGTTTTTGATTTGTTTTTGTATTTTTATTTGTGAAGGATGTATTTGAGAAATCTATTGTTTCATTAAATATTCTAGCACGTGTTTCAGCATAATTATTTACACGTTCTAAATATGGTTTTGTTAATGGTTGATTTTTTGTTGTTGTAGATATCTGTTGATTTGTATATTCATCATTATGACCATTTCGTTGTGAATGTTCATGATTAGGATGTTTATCATGTCGACGTAAAATACGACGGGTTTGAATTTCCGTTGGATTTGTTAATGATAGCGAATTTTCCGTTGTTGAAGCACCACTTATTGTATCAGTTGATTCATCTTCTGGAATGCATTTTTGAAATGAAAAATTAGGGCTAAAATAAAAATCAAAAGAATATTTCAGTTGTTTTAGTTTTTCAATAGATAAATTGAATTTTCATACATTCGAGTATTCGGTGTTTTAGTAACAACAACAGCTTGACCATTTTTATCAACATTATGATCAAGACCGAAAAATGCTGCAACACGATGAACAATCATTCGCTCATCTATTAAGAAAAGAAACAAAAAAATTCATAAGAAAAAGTTTTTGTTTTTTTTTTTTAATTATTTACATGAATTCATCGCTTGAAATTGATGTGATTTTTGTTCATCATCTTGAATAAATCCTTGAAAAACTGTTTCTAATGTTAAAAGTAATGTTCGATCTTTTGGATTATTACGTAACGTTGTTGTAATAAATGATTCGGTATCAACACCTGAAAAATCTTTATATGGAACAGTTGTATTAACATTATTATTATTATTAGATGTATTTGTATTATTAACAGTTGATCCATTATTTATTGATGTATCAATGTCATCATTTGATGATGATGAGGATGATGATGAAGCGGCAGTTGTAGTCTCCGTTGTAACCGTTTTATTATTATTCACATGTCCATCTTCATCACCACCTGATGAATGACGACGATCGTCACTGTCACCAGTCTAAAAAATTTTGATAAAAAGAACACTATATGATGTTTGGAAGTATATTCAAGATGAACAGAATATCATTTGTATGAACAAGAAACTAACTGTAATACTCAAATACTCCTCTCAAGCTAGAGAAATGTCTAGAAAGATATAGGAGATAAACAATAGAATCAAATCGATAAACTGAAATAATTTTTACACTAGAGAATATCCTTGAAGTATTTCTGGCGATTTGTCTGCCACATAGATACTGATTCGATATCGCATAGTAACATATACCTGATAAATTCATACTATACTCACAATCGACTTTTCGAAATCAAAATATCTAATATTCAATAGAGTAAATGTGCTTAATTAGTGTTAAAAACTTACACTTTCAGATTTCTCATCAGTTCCATCCTCAATAACATCATAATGTTCCGACGGCAAAATAATACCTATAAAAAAAGCAGAACAGATCAGATAAATATGATATCATTAATTGTTTCTTCTAACCATCATCAATATTAGCCGTTGTATTATTATTTTTATCAGGTTTTGTCAATTGTACTGCCATTGATGATGGCACACAACATGAATCAACAATTTTAGCCATTTTAAAGAAAAAAAATTTTAATTTCTTGTGTTTTTTTTTAATTTAACTATTATTATTTTAAAGTATAATTTATGCAAGCACCATCAACACGGTGTATGGAAGAGATACAAAACGATGATCACATGAAATAAAATTGTAACTAAACAGAACAAACATATAAACTAAAATTTCTCTTTGTTTTTTCAATTTTTTTTTCATGTCTACCTGTGCGTTTCGATATACTTGACTTCAAAAAAAAAAAATACTTAATAAAATGTACAAAACAACAGCTAATAGAATAAAGTGTCGTATAGAAAAAAATTGAAAACTAGGAGAAATATCTTGTTGATGAACTGATTTTGTGTTTAAGAATGAAGTATAGAAGAAGCAAACAAACAAATTGGAGAAAGAACGATAAAAAAAACAATATGTCAACAATTGAAAATAAACAATTTAATTTATTGGTTTAATTGATAATCATAAAAAATTTTATTTTTCTTTTTATGTTTTTAATAAAAATTATCTGAAAATTTTATTTTATTTTTTGATATTTTAATTATACACGTCGCTAGATACTTATCTTAAAACTGAAATAAAATAAATAACAACTAGTGTTCAATTTTTATTTTCAAAATATTTCATTCTTAGACAAAAAAAAAATTATTTTCAAATATGTAATTATAATCATTATTATTATAGAGGTCAGTAGTAAATATAAATGTTTTTTTCCTGTTAAACCAATAAAAACTGTGTTTCTTATTGCATCAGAAATCAGGTTTTTATATATATTACGAAATTGACAATAACTAAACAAATCTATTGGTAATAACAAAAATATGGCTGAAGCAGGCGATACACCTGATGATGTGAGTTCTATTTCGAATAATTCTTATAAATGAAAAGATAATTTTATATTTAGTCAATATTCGATTTGAGTAAAAAGAAAAAGAAAAAGAAGCCACGAGATGATCAAACAAATACTGAGAAAGAAGTTGATGAAAATGTTTCGAATGAACAATCAACAACAATAACAACAACAACAACGAAAGAAAAAAAAAGTAAAAATGTAGCTTTTGCAACAGAATCATCTAAAGTAAGAAAAAAGAAATAAAAGAAATCTTCTTTTGAATTTATTTTTGTTGTTGAATGTTATTTAGAATCAAGATAATGTCGCAGCTGAACAAGCAACCGGTGGTGGTGCTGCTGGTGAAGATGATGATGAGGGTGATGTTCTTGCACTTCGTAAAAAGAAAAAAAAGAAATCAACACGTGATGCAACTGGAACCACTGGTGAAGGTGATATACAAGTAATTTTATTCGTAGCTTCTATAATAAATATGAAACAAGTTATATTTTTTTTTATGTAGAAAGAAACTGCAGCTGGTACAGTAGGCGATGAAACAACGAGTGACACAACATCAGTACAAGGCGAATATACATATGAAGATGTAAGACAATGATCTATATATATGAAGAATAATATTTGTTGAGTCATATTGAGCATTGTTCTTTCATTTTTCTAGTTATTATCTCGAGTATTTAATATTATTCGTGAGAAAAATCCGAATGTAATCGATGGTGAAAAAATTAAATTAACTCTAAAACCACCACAAGTTGCACGTATTGGTACTAAACGTACGTCATTTTCTAATTTTGGTGAAATATGTAAATCGTAAGTTATATTTAAAATAAAAACTAAACTTGAAAATAAACGAAAACTTTCATTTTTAGCCTTAAACGACAAGAAAAACATTTACATCAATATTTACTCGCTGAATTGGGTACAAAGTAAGTTGAATGAATATCGTTTTTTTTTTGTTTTTAATTAAATTTTTATTTATCTTCTTAGTGGTTCTATTGATGCTAATAATGCATTAATTATCAAAGGACGTTTTCAACAAAAACAAATTGAAAATGTACTTCGATCATATATAAGTAAGACTATTTCATTGAAATTTAAACAAATGTTATGGTTCTTTTTTTTCTTTCATTGTATATTTTAGAGGAATATGTTATTTGTAAAACATGTCGTTCACCTGATACATCATTACAAAAAGAAGAACGTTTATCAGTACTTTTATGTAATAATTGTCGGTCGCGTTATTTTGTTTCTGGTATCAAAACTGGTTTTCAAGCACAAGTTGGAAAACGTGCAGCAACACGTGCGAAAGCTACATAGAAAAAAAGAAAACGCTGTCTTTTTTTTTTCTTGCTCTTGGTTATTTTTTTTCCTTTTTTTTTTCTGTTGTCTTGGATTTGATGCGTACACTTTTTATTTAAATAAAAACACAACATGAAGAAAAAAAAATATATTAGACATCAGATAATATCCATAATTCTGATTGCAGATGAATAAGTTTTTGAAATGTTGTTCAGGTTTGATTTCTTTCAATGGAAAAAATCGAACAATTTTATTCAGTTTTCAACGTTTTCAACATATATCGTAGGTTTATTTTAGCAAGAAAACTAGTTTATCTATTGAACAATTTTAGATCGACTAGTGCAGTTACTTTAGTTGAAGATGTATATAATCCACGGAAGGGAATGGCTGATCCAGAACGATGTCTTATTATTTCGTATGCATATTGATTTAGTGTGAATGCAATCTTTTGTTAATTAGGCTGAAAAAAATATTCACAACAAGAAAAATTTAAGATTATTCTGTTGTTTTATTTGATTCTAGACATGGTCTATTTGGTACTCGTACAAATTGGAGATCGTTAGCTAAAGCATTTAGTGAACGAGCAAAAATCAAAGTATTTAATATTAATTTAATATTTTCATTATTTGCAAACAAAAGAAAGTATTTTTCATTCGTCAAATATTCAGGTAGTAACAGTTGATATGCGTAATCATGGTAATTCTCCATATACAACATCTATGACTTATTTTGATATGGCTTCGGATTTAATTCGAACTATAGAAAAACATAGCATGCCAAAAACAATTTTAATGGGTCATAGTATGGGTGGTAAAGCATCGATGCTTGTTGCTTTAGAAAAAGTAAATATTTAAGAAAAAAAGTAGCTTTGTTTGTTTTTCCTTGTTAGATGTAGCCGACACTTTTACGAAAATTGATCGTAGTTGATATAGCACCAACAATAAGTGCATCTGCAGGAGAAATGCCGTTATATATTCCAATTTTACTTAATAATCTACATCGAATACAGAGTGAAAAAGATATTGCTGCAGCAAGACGTGCTATGGATGTAATATTACAAGCATCAGCTGAATCATTACGACAGGTTACTTTCAGATTTCATGAGAAATTTTTAAAGCAGAAAAATAAAAAATTGTTGTATTCTATAGAATAAAGGTGTTCGGGATTTTCTTTTAATGCTCATTGCTTATGATGAAGCAAGTGGACAATTTGTATGGCGAGCTAATTTAGAAACTCTTGAAGAATATATGAATGATATTATGCATTTTCCAGCTGAATATGATAATGCAACATCTGATGTTGAAACATTATTTATTGCTGGAGCAAAGTCAAATTACATTAAGTATTGTGATATTTCTTTTTAATGAGGTTTGATTCTCTGAAAGTTTTATATTTTAGTGATGAATCAATCTCCAAAATACAACGTTTATTTCCTTCACATCGTCTTATTCGAATTCCGAATGCTGGTCATTGGGTGCATTCAGAAAGACCTCACGATTTTTTAAATTGTGTTTTACCTGAATTAAAAATCAAATAAATTTATGTATTTTTCTTGTTTTCGTAGTAAACATATGGATTGTGTCGTACAGAAGGAAGAAGAAATATTGTATTAATATTGGATAAAAAGAGTCGAATCATCAATTTTTTTACTTATAAGTCAAAATGTCAATCAGTATTCTAATAAGATACAAATCAATTTAGGTTTATTTGTATTCTTGAAAGTTGAATTATTTTTCCAGATCCTTTTCCTTTATTCCTATCCTACTTCGTTATTTAACTGAGAAGTTAAATAATTTGCAGTTCCTTTTAATAATATTAACACTTGGAATAGAATGAGAAAATAATTGAGTTGGTATAATTTAATATCTTACTTCTGCTGGTACCATTTATTTTAAAATTTTCTTTGTTATTTCCACTATTTTATAGTACTCAGATTCTTTCGTAGTATCGACATTGACAGAGCAAATCAACTATCGCCAAAGTTCAATGAATTCGAAAGAAAATTAGGAGAACATTTTTCACTGCCATCGACAATGAATTATACGTCAAAATTAGAAATACAGTGAAGAAAATTAGCTGCAACATACTCTCAATATTGCTTCGAATCTTTTTTCGAGTGCATAGATATTGAGGATGACAACAACCTATACCAATACTATTATTATACATTGAATGACTCTTTTCACGAGTTTCAAATTCAAAAGAGGGAACAGCGATAGGATGCCTGAATCATTTTCAGGCTGTAAGAGAGTGAAAGTTTATGTATCTCGACTTTTGTCCTAAGGATCATTTGCATCGTGTGCTCTTTAATGAATGTGTAGGTTTAATAGGGTCACGAACAGTAATAAAATACCATAAAGTAACAAACAACAACATTAAGAGTAACAGAGGAACTTCATGACAAATTATCTAGCCAGACGAGAGATGTCAGCTCATAGGAGTGACATTGCGAAAAAATATACGTTCTGACTTTTTATTTAATCGAAAGCGAAGTTGCATTCTTAACAAATGTTTCATTTGTTTTTGTGAACTAGTTTCAGTACATTGCAAATATCGAAATGAATGCTTTTAGAGGAAACAATAATGTATTTATTTTTCATCATTAGAAAGTCACTTATTTGATGGACAAGAATCGAATAAAATGATTGAGAATAGGCATTCTTCAGTCTTGTCTCGGAAGCAAAGATCCAAAGATCACTGTCTTCGTAACTTCTTCTATTATATACTAATCCTTACAGAAGCGTCTTCTATGAGGGTGAGCATGAGGGGTGTAGACAAGCCATCTCTCTACTCGTGTCCCGCACCTCAATCTCATTTTACATACCTTCAACGTGCTTGCTCAAAAAAAAGGAAATAATTTTGTAAACATTTTTCTCCCTTCTGAAAGGGCTGAGACATACCTTCAAACAGAAAAGAAAAAACAGTGAGAAAAATCTTTTGTTTTTATTTCAAAAAACAAAGCATTCGATTCATTTTCGATTTTATCTTCGACGATCCCATCAACATATACCAGCTAAGTATGCATTTGAAACAGAAGAACGAAGCCTTTTCTTTATTCCCTATGCTTGCTTTCGAAATTAATGTTCTTTCTGATTAATATTGGTTCGAAATTATGATTTGATCGCAATCGTAACAGGAAAATTTATTTCCAATACATGTTGACCGACGATGTTAGGTAATGATTGCGACCAGAGTGGTATTATCAACTTGAGTGAGGTGTAAATGAGGCTGGTGATAATACTGTTCATGAAATTCATACTGCCAATGTAGTATCCGGTCAAGTGATCCACATGCTCAAAATAAGGCTACTGATCATCTGTCAGAGCTTTTGGCAAGTAGTAAACGTAAGTACGAGTGTTCAGATGGGATTCGCCTATCCACATCCCACCCTCACCCTCCCTCCACGTTCACACCCGTACCGGCACCAAAACCTCACCCTGTTGGTCGCTGCCACTAAACATAGATACTATTCAAAGAGACATACAGATTAGTAATCTGTCGAGACATATCGACTCAACCGATGATGGATAGTTTTAGAGTATTGATATGTCAAAAAAATTGTATAAGTTCTATGAATAGTGTCATAGAGGTCAATTCTGTTAGATGCCTTTTGACAAACACTATAGACCAGTTCTTGATCCATTTTCTCGTGATTAATCATATATTCAGATCGTTTTATTTGATACTACTAGATAAATGCCACCATTGTGGATATATGAAGCACTAAATATTTATTTGCATACCTAAACAGCGTGTCCGATTATTAATACTTGTGTTTTGCTCTTTGTGGATGTCACTAATTACATTTGCGCTAAGCAGATGCTATAGCATATTTCATCCGAATAGAAATACTTTTTCAGCAAGATGCATAAGAAACTATTTCAGAACAGGGAAGAGACTTCCTAATGCGAACCAGCATCAATAGTACCAGTACATGAACATTGACTGAATGCAAAAGAACGACTATCACTCTTTCTAATGCTATTGTCGACAGATGAATATTCAGGTGGGTGTTTAAAAAATGCACACTAATTTTTGTTGTTGAAGATGTATATTTAATCAGCCTTTGGCAACAATGGTCGCCAAAATCGTTAAGGATAGACAGAGGGACAGTAACTATATTAGATGAGATGGTGATGGGATAAACATATGTAAAAGAAATACATTGCACAAATCTAATCGCAAAAGTCTTGACGCAAAATGTTCGTTTGTCGTTTTTGTCATCAGAAAACAGCTAGTGAGAATAAACAAAACCTTGCCAAAATCAGAATTTTTTGATCTTTTCAAATAAACGTACTCAATTGCTGTCTCCAATGATATCTTTTTCGCTGTGAGCAAAGATTCCAAAAGACAGAAAATGATGTCTACAAAGAATTTTGTTTGTTTTCTATTGTGTATTTTGATGGAAGCTTAGTAAAGCCTGTTTAATTTTCTACCCTAAGTGATCTTAATTCTAATTAAGTCTTTTTATTTTTCACAAACCAATTGATAGGGTCGAAAAATGATCTAAGGATTTCTCTCACAATTTTTTCAACATGGATTGATGGGTTTATCGTTGACTTTCTAATTATCAAGGCGACTTGAACTTATTTTACATTAAGAGATTTCATCCATAATTCGGAGTACACATTAGCAAGACATAAGAAGTACACATCAAAATATTAGAGCACAAGGGACGATATAAAATTATCTTGACAATCAGTTTCATTGATCTAAATGTTCCATTGTTTTTGATTTAATAGTGCTAGTTGTGATAAACTACTATCCATTCAGAAATACAGTGGACTCGATTGTAAGTTGCATAACTTTTGAAAGAACGTAGCTAGAGAGTTGTGGTTGTCAGTATCCACAAGAGGACAGATAGGGTGTGGGTGTGGGTGTGGGTGGGTGTGGGTGTGAGTGTGGGGTATAGGTAGGTAGGTGAGGGTGAGAGTATTAGTACAAGAGAATACGAGATGCAACCGCACACTCACACCTACATTCCACATCCACCAACACTCACATCCCACACTCACGCAATATACAACATGAGAAGAGAAGAATATGATCTTAATGGTTTCCATTCAAGACACACAAATGCAACAAATACATAAATTTACTGCACTTCTCGGCGCTTCTCCTCATCATTCATTAATCTCTTTAACATGGACTCCTTTAAGTCACTAATCTTACGTCATATACGGTGAAAAACTAAATAAACAGTACCCAAAAAAGCATTTGGATAATACTTAATTCAAACAGTCCTGAATGATTCACAAATATATTACGATTTTCTAGCGCCGTAGATTTTCACCAACGAAAGACGAATTCATTCAAAAAATAATTACAACAAATAATGCATCCAATGCCAGATAGCAAATGTTTCGGTCTGTTGCTCATATTGAAACCAAGATTGCGACTCCGTCAGTTGGTAATATCCTTGTTGAAAAACTTGTAAATTATACCGGGGTAATGGGTATCATTTCATTCTTCTTATCTGTCATGTATCGTATCGGTTGAATGTTTTTTCGGCTTATGAAATTTTATACACAGTCCTACATAGGCTTTGTTCGAAACAAAGACACAATGTAGGATATGCTAGTGACTGCTTCAAATATATTACTAATATGGATGTTTTCTCTGTGAAGTTTATCGAACTCATATCTAATCTAAATATGGTGTATTTACTGGTGCACAGATGCGCCGAATAACTTCGAGTAGACGAATCGAGTATAAGCAGTTAGGTTGAACCTGTTTTAAATATATCTTAATGGGCGACTAACAGGAAAGGAGCATACTTCATTACTTCAGAAGTATGGTTGGTGTTTTCAAGAGCGGCCTTTTCTCTAGCTGAGCACTTGATTGCGAAATACTTCTTTTGGGATTTTTTCAAATTCATTTACAGCGAAAAATTGAAAATTTCAAAAATACTCAATAAAAATAACATATACTGTTTTCTTCATTGTTTCTCTATATATAAATGGAAAACTATTTTTCAGTTGAAATACGTAGTCTGTAGAAAATGTGAAAAATAAAAGAAACAATTTTCAACAAAATATATAAAAATAATGAAATAACATGATAGTAAATCGAGTCTAGTACTATGCACAAGATGTTCCCTTAGTTGAAAAGACATTTTACCACACTTGAAATACAACGTTGTACCAATTAAACGGACATATATACTTCGGCATGGATCTCAATTTGATAGTAAAGGTTATTAATGCATTCGAATCATTTCTATAAAAGTATGATGTTTTATTCAATCTCAGATAAACATTAGGATTTATAATCTATGATATAATCATCTTGAAACACTCAAATTCTGTAAATTCTTTAATCGAATAATAATGCAATGTAAATGAGTTGTATATTATTTGATACATTTTGAGGTATCAATTGTCATTAAAAATCTACTTCATTTTTTTCTACATCGAATGCTAATATAAATACGAAACTAAAAACTAGTTCGTCGTATTGATTCTAAATGCTTAGAACTTGAACACATACCTTCCATTGTAATTCATGAGTTGATACACAATGACAATTGTTGCTAACTTTGTTTATTTTTGTCTTCCGATGGAAACTTTAGAATTATTGTTTCTATCATATTTGAGCGAAGATTCTGAAAAATCGTTGAAAAGTAAATTTTTATAAGTTTACTATTAATCAAACTAATAAACAATTTTTTGACAAATCCAAATGTTCACTGTTCAATTATTTTATTACAATAAAAAAAAACAACTATGACAACAAATAATAAACATCTGACATAAATTCATTTCATATGTTTCACGACTTCTACAATGAAAATTTTTCAAATAGTAATATTAAATTTATGTTGTAATTCAAGTATAACAACACGCATTGAAGTTAAATATGATAAAAAAGTACCAGCCAAGAAAAGTATTAAAATACATAAGAATGAAATACTTAAACAAAATAAAACTATATTTAAATTTGTAAATAAATATTTCGATGTTTGAGTTCTTTTTAAAATAGATTCTTTTCGATCAATTAATTGTTCATATACCTTTGGACAATAAATTTGTGCTATACGAGCAAATGGTGAAAGATTTTCGACAGGTAAATTCATTGTCATATGATGAAAATAATGTATGGAATAAATACTTGAATTTTTTATTAAATAATCAATATCATCGAAAGATTTTGAGTGACGAAAAAATTGTGGAATTTTCTAATAGAAGAACAAAAGCAATCGAAATTAGGTTTATTCGAAAGAAAAATTTTTACTTGATAAGCTATCGGATAAAAAACAAATGATGGTTGAATATCAATTTTTTGACATTTATCTCTTGAATGTATGTGTAATTTTTTATCATCACAAACGCGTTTTAAAGCATCGGATAATGCTGATGGTCCAACACAATTCCAACAAAAAGCATTAAATTGTGTATTAACTGACGTTAATTGAATATCCATTTGTATATCTAATGCTATATGTTGTTTTTCAAATACTAACACAGCTACATTAACACTGTCAACCGATTCAAGTGCAACAGTATTTGAAAATAAAGAAAATGTTTTTAATGGAATGACATCAAGATCAAAATATATTCCACCATATTTATATAGAAGTGCTGTACGAATAAAATCACTCATATGTGATATGGCAAAATAACGGATCACTTGTGTACGTTTGGTTTCATTTAATCTTGATAATGTTGTACCTGAATAAATATCATATTCATTGAAATGAACAAAACGTATATTTGTATATGTACGTAAACGATTGAATGAACCTTTTCTTAAATGAATATATTGACTACGCATAAAAACAAATATAAGACCGGTCGTATGTAAACGTGCAGCTGATTCAATTGAACAAGCATGTCGAGATAGAATATCTTCATTTTCAGATGTTTGAACGAAAAAAATTTTTAATTGAGTTTTTAATAATTCAAATTCATGATGAGAAAAATTCTCAAGTAATACATGGCTTTCATCTGTACAATTTATATAATTATTATTATCATGAAAATTTTTATATGAATCATCGTTGAAATCAACTGTAAAAATATTGAATATACCATATAGACTAGCTTTCGACAACTGAGTGATTGATATATAGATGATTAAAAATGAAACTATAAAGGAATAATATATTATATTGTTTACAAGACTATATAAAGACTTACTGGTAAAAATGATCGACCATCTGAAAACATTGACAGTTCTAGATGAAAGAACAGAAGAAAAAAAAGCATATTTTGTAACATTAATCATAAACATTATTAAGAGAAAATAGTTCTCCTTTCTGTTTTTTCATAAAACAATATTCTAACATCATCTTTGTCTGTAGTATTTTGTGTTATCGGCATGTTAGAATTATATTTTATTCTTCTAACATTGATTCATAAAGGTCTTTTGTATGCAGAGAAAAGCGAGAGAAAAAAAAAGTAGACATCAATGAAGTTGAATGAATATAACCAAATAGAACTGTGTAATATGTATGCAAACACTAATCTTCTGTCTCTCCTATTCACTTTACAACAATGAAGCAATAAAATGAATGTAGATGTTATTTGAATGCTTAGATAAAGATATTTTTAAACTTTAATAAATTGATTTCATGAAAAGATCACAAAATACGTACTTGAATTTAAATATAATCATGATTGATTGTTATTTAATTGTATCTTTCTTTTTGCCACATATGTTTCTATTAGTATTTGCTTAACTGATAAAACTTAGCATGTCTAAAAGAAAAGACTTCATGTCAATTAATTGGTTTAATACTTGATGATTTCAAACAACGACAACCACTGCTGTCAGTTATAAAAAGATAAATAAAAAAAGCAGAAGATGAAAAGCAAGTATATTTTTGTCGAGTTTTTTTCGACACAAAGTAACAGCAATATAATGAGAATATAGGCGGATAAAAGTGTTTTGTTTATTTTATAACTAATGCATTTAGACTCATATTTTTTCTATCTTTTGATTTGACAAAATTCCTTTGGTTACTCTTTTTTTTTTAACATTGAAATGTCGGTCGTCATGGAAAACAGAAGTTCTTGTCAAGATTAACACGAGATGTGTCTTACCTCTCGTTAAGAATTTGAAGTCACTGGAAAAGATGTGCGAGAAAAAGGCTAGATAGAGAAAGCAAAATTACTTTTTTTCCTGTTTCTGTGTCTTCGCGTTTTTTCTTCATCTTCTTCTCTTATTCTTCATCCACCGCTTCTATCCTCTAATACAGCTAACGACTAGTCTTCTTCAGCATTGCTTTGTCTGTACGCCCTGCCCACATCTATAAAATAAGCAAAAATACAACCTCCTAGAACAGCGGTGCTACACAGAATGAAACAAATATGGGGCAGTACTGTTATCGCTACAGAAGAAAAAAAGAAAGAAAAAAATTGGCACAAATACCGAGTGAGAAATCGAACATGGAATAAATTATTTAATTCGATCATATTCAAAGCACGTTGACATTGTATTCTTAGAAAACTCAAGTAATCAAAAAGAAAAATAACATAATTTTATATAAATCTCAATATGAAACAAATTCAAGTCTATTAAATCAATTTTTTATGGTTCCTTTACTTAAATTTTCGTACTTCATAAGCATTAAAATGATAACATTTTAGTTTGATTTTATTGTAGTTACTAACATTTTCTTCTATTTCATTTTTCATTTATTGCTGTTAGATCAAAACTATCATATTCTACCATTTACAATTCTAACGAAAAGAAAACTTTGTCCTTTTGTTGACTTCTAAGGTTTCTTGTCTATTCACCTAAAATAAATTCACGCTATCTTGTTATTCGATCAATACTAATAATAGAAACATATTTTTTTTTAAAGCAAGTCGAAGTTTTAGATGTAAGATTTTTATTATGACATTATTGATATGTTATAAACATAGAAATCTTTTTCAAACAAAGTGAACTATTAATCTTAAACAAAAATTGTAGTAAAAGATCAGTTTACATTGAAAGATGTCAGACAGATAAATTCAATATTTGCGTTTTTTTTTCACTAGCATTTGCCAATAGCAATGATATATGATGTCTAGGATTATGATTATAATATGATGCATCTTCATCTTATCGATGTTGACAATAAGATTTGTTTTCTGCTGTTATCATATATAATTATTCAATTGAATTAGAAATCCATGTTCATCCATCGTTATTATTATTATTATATAAAGTGCTTAAGTTTAGAAAAAAAATCCGTTACTCTTGGCTTAATCAATTTAGATATTCAACCGAATATTCTTCTCTAAATATTTTCTTTTGATTTTCATCATAACCTCGATTCTGTTATATTTTGACAAAAAAAGAAAGAATAATATACAATATTATCCAAGCCAAGGTTATATTTTTTTTCACTATTTTCATAGGTTTTATGCATTCAATCGAAAAACATGCCATATTGCCTTGTAATCTGTTTACAGTCCATGGAAGAAAAGCATCGATTGACTATATGGATAATAAACAATACTTTTCTTTTTTTGTTTACGCATACTATCTTGTAGTACGATGTATATAACAATATTTAACAAGCTAGATACTATTAAAGGATACAAGGTCGGACATGAAGATCGTTCTCAACATAGAATACAATTGGTTACGGATGAATTGAAACGCATCAATATGTAAATCGTGTGGTTAAATACCTGGATGTTTTTCATTTTTCGATCATATATATATATACATATATTTTCAGCTAATTAATCGTTTAATCGATATCAAACCGTATACGAATAAAAACAAGCATTATTTTAACATATATTTAGTTATTCATTCATCGAAGCTCGTTCGTTACAACAATGTATATAGAAGCAGATATGAATCGACATATGCGGAATCATTTTCATAATGTTGCAAGAAATATGAACAATTATGTTGCTGCATCAAGGCATCATTATCATCAAAGACGATTTTATCCACCTATGCATGATAGAGTACATTATTCACCTGCGTATCAAAGCCCATCAATAATGAATTCTGGTCTTAGTGGTATTATTGCTCATGGTTTGAATTTAATTGGTATGCCACCAAATATTATCAATATGGGTTATCGTTTTGGTTATTTTTTTGATGTTCTTGGATAATTTATTAATTCATTCATTTTTGTTTTTATTAAGATATGGTTTAAGTCAGTTAATTTTGTTTTGCGCGTGCATTTTTTTTTTGTTTAGTTTCAAATCAAATATTCAAACAAAGGATTACCTACATGAACAATATTTATGAACACAAACATTAATACAGAATGAGAAGAAGAACATAAGGACAAAAGTTTTTTGTTTCATTTTTTTTTTGTCGACAATTATCTATTGACTAGAAAGCAAAGCGTGTACGAATATCTTCAAGTTTTTTCGCAACTTCGCTTGTTGTACGATCGAGACCTTCAGCAATCATTTTTTGTTTATTTATATCAAGGTGATTATATTGTTCACAAAGATCGCCATCAAGGACATTCTAAAACAATGAAAGAAAATATTTTATTTATATTTGATCTTCTTCTCTCTCATTATTCTTGTTTTTTGAGTGAGACTTTTATTTTTTATTTTTCTTGAAATAGGAAAATAAATATTTATACTACACTGATTATTAGTTTTTCATTTATCGTGATAAAGAAAGAAAAACAGAGAACAATAACCTATGCTTGCAATAACTTATTTAACGAGAAGGTGTCGATGTGTTCTCATGGGTAATTCACAGCTGTTACTCTTAAATTTTCTCATACTATTTTTTTTTACTATTGTCTGAATGAATCTATTATACTAAAAATTAATGCACAACCTTGATTTCCGTTTTTTTTACCTTAACTGGATAATAATATGATCGAAAAGCAAGATGATCTCTGCCAACTAATGTTTGATATTCAGCTCGCATATGCATTTCAAGATGTTGAAAAAAATCATAATCCTATAAGAAAAAATAACAACATAATTTTCGATATATTATCTTGTTAGAAAAAACAACATATTTAATGTGTGATCAGACACAAATAAAAAAAAAACTTTCGTCATTTATCATCCGAATTGTAAACGACTAATGTTTAGTCATCATTTCACACATTATTAAACTTTTCTTTTGTACCTCATTTGATGCAAATGGTACAAGTACACCTATTGAACCAGATAATGTTGTATAAACAAGAGATTCTGATCCACCTGGTATTAATGTTGCTCGTTGAACTGATGTAACCATTTCTCCAACATAGAAATGAGCAAGTAAGTCACACTAAAATAAAAATTTATCTTTTAGAAAATCAATGTGAAAAAAACAAATACTTTATTTGATGCTCCATTTAATAAACCTCGATCCCATAAACCTTTACTTCCTGTTGGATCAATTTCAACATCATCATTAGCATCAAGTGGAACACGTAACTGAAAGAATAGATACATAAAAAAACAAATAATTTAAAGAAAATTCTTACTTACAACAGCTATATTACCAAATTTATCAGTTAAACATACAGTACTATAATCTAATAAACAACAAGCAATAGTAAAACGTGGACATGTATCATCAGCAAATACAACTAATTGATTTTCCATTGTTTTATAACGAAGAATATGTATACTTTCTTGTACATCAGTTACAAATATACGATTACCCAATGAATGTATCGTAGCTATTTGATTTGGAATGTTCTAAATAATTTAAATATATATATATATATATTGATTATTATATGTTGGAAAATAACAAATCCTTGACGAAAACCTTTTTTTCCAAGTTTTTATCTATACAATACAACAATAAAAGTGAGAATAAAATCTATGACTAAATAGGATTTAGATTTTCAAGTGATTAGTGACAGATTGTTTTATTTTATATATTTTAGAACATATTGCTTTATCATTCTTTTATTATTAATCTTTCAGACATGCTGTAAGGACATAGTTCATATACGGTCTATGTGAGAGACTCAAATTTTCATCCCTATATTTTAATATTCAGTTTAGATTGTGTTTTCAAAAAAGAATGTTGTTCTACCTCTGTCCGTACAGGTAAAAAACAATTATATAAAAATCACAAGAAAAAAAAACGATTAATTATCAATAATAATCAAAAACTAATCAAGCATATCAAAATTTCATGAATTATTCTGATTATTTTTTGATGGAAACCGATTCAAAATTGTGCAAAAAAGAAAACTCATTTTTAATCAATGTAATATGATTATAAACGATTTTTCATATCATTTTCTTCTATACGAATAGCAGACGATATATCCAATACAAAAATTTATCTAAGTAGATTATTTAAAATTTACTTTTTAAATTCAAAGATCGTCTTCGAAAATATTCATTTGAAAAATGACAATTCTATATACGCATATTCAAAGTAAAAAAAAACAAAAATAACTTCATTACGAATACATATCTTATCTACAATCGTATCTATCAAATAGAATATCATGTAAATAATTTATACACGTCAAAATGTACGAAAACATGTAACGAGCTAAAATTATTTCTATTAATTTTCTTCTGTTTGATTTCAAAATTTCATTTTACAAAAATATTGAATTTCATTAAACAGAAGATATAATTTTGAAAAAAGCAAAATTCATTTTACTTACTTTGTTTTCACATTTTTTAAGTAATTTCTTTTTGCCAATTTCATAAATACGTAAACAAGATCCAACACCAACTAAAGCACGTCCAAGAAATGGATATATTGCCACTATTAAAATAAAAAAGAATACATTTCTATTTTATTATAAATAGAATCTTTTTATTTCTTTCATACTTGGAATTTCATCTACTACAGTTCTATGAATAAAATGAAGTCGTTCACCATTCTCTAGTACAAGAAAACAATAGATCATTCCACCAAGATGTGAACGTGGTGAAAGAACAAGATCACGTGCAACACCAACTAATAAAAATGTATCTGCTGGTCGAGTATCAAAACGCATTAAACTTAAACTAAAAAAAAAGGAAAAACGAATATGAAAATTTGAAAATGTAAATTTTTTTTTGTACCAAACAGCTGATTCATTTTGTTCAAATTCATAAATAAATTTTGTATCACCACTAATTGGATCCATAACACGTAATTGTGCTGCCCACATACCATTAGCGGCTTTAGGCGCACCAAATAGTTCTTCAGGTAGTTTTTCTGATAACATTGTATTAGCTACTTCACGTGCTGCTTCTTTATCTTCATCATCAGCTGCATCAATTATATCCTAAAAAATAAATTTCTCTTATTGTTTTTTCTTTCTATAATAAACATCTGATCAAGAAACAAACTTTTCCAATTTGTTCACGATTTTGTTGTTTAGTTATTTCTGTATATGTCGCATGATCGGATTCAATTATATAAAGCCAATTCATTTCAGGATGAATTATAAAACGACGTGGTGTTAATTTAAGTTTACGAATTTCTTGATTAAATATGGCACCAAGTTTTTCTAATGTTAAAATTCTATAGAAAAAATAAATATAATTTTTTCAGAAAAGAAGAATTTTTCTAATGACACATACCGAAGTGTATTACCAGCTATAGCAACAATACCTTCTGGACATTGTTCAGATGCAAAACCCGATGCATGTTCAAGAGATTCATAAGATAAAGGTGTCAAATGAAAACGACCTTGATATGTATAACTAAGCCATGTACGACTTGACATAGCTAATACCTATTACAAAATTCAATTTAATGAGTTCTATGATAATGAATTTTCAAAGACAATAAATCATTGTTTTGTATTTGAAATAAAATGTTTTTATTTTCAATATATTTTAGAGCAAAATGCTCAGGCTACTCTCATTTCAAAGAGAACTTCTTACATTAGAGCGAACACTAACAAAAAGAAATTTATTCAGAATTCGACAATTTAAACAAAAAAAAAAGTCGATTTTGGGAATTTTTTTATGTTCATCTCAAGAACTTTCTGACATGAATATCAAATATAGTAATATTATTTTCCAATTAAAAATTCATCTCGAAAGGTCTTATAGATACACATTGGGCTAGGATCAAAGACTGTAACTACAAAAGCGCTTATAGTTTTTTCTATGAATATGATATTTGTCTTTCGTTGGAGAGCTCTAAAAAATCATCAATTCACAAGTGTCATCATATGTTGAATTTTTTATCAAATAATTCACGATCAAGAATATTAGAATTCTTTAAATTATACTTACAGCTTCATTTCCTTGCATTAAAATTCGAAATAATTTCACTGGTTTTGAACCAATATAACGTGTCCTAGTATCAGACATATCACCTGTGACAGAATCGAGAACACTTCTTAGAAGTACACCATTCTTAAAAACAAAAAACGATATCCTATAGATTCGATTTACAAACTAATTTTCGTTTTACTTGTAAACCAATATTTAAAAATGAAGTACCAGTTGGTCCAACTTGTTGTTCACGACCACTAGTTGTATCGACAATAACACCACCTTCAGTTGTTTTCATTTCAACAATACATAAAGATTCAGGTGCTTCTGGCAATGCTTGCATACTCAATCGATTTAAACAATCCTATTCATAAAAAAAAAACATAGATTTTTTCAATTGTTCTATTAGATGTTTCTACTCACTTGAGGATCAAGTGATATAATTCGAACGGTACGATCCGAAAGTCCAACAGCAAGAAAACGTGAACGTTGTTCACCTTCAGGTACGGAACCTAAAGCCATACATATAATATCACCTGGCATTTCTTTTCTCTCGGTATATTCATTTAATTGACCAGTCTAAAACAAAAAAAATCCATGAATCTATGCATATTTTCTTTTCTTAATCATACAGCATCCATTTCAAAATAAACAAGTTCACCACCAGTTAAACCAATAACAACTTGTCGTTGATTAACAGCTGCTTTCGTTATTGTTCTTTTTCCTGGTGCACGCCATTCATTAACACGTTTATCAGCTCGTATATGTCGAATACCTTCACGATAAATCTAATACAAAAAAAAAAAAAAATTTCAAAAATCAGTTTAATCAACAATTATAACATATACCTGAAGTAATGAATCATCACCTAATTGACTACATGATAATGTTGGTGTTGTACCAAGAAAACCAGAATCAGTAACTTCTTCAACAGTTTCACCAATTGATAAAACTAATGTAGCATTAATAAATGAAACAACAATATATGCATCAAATGGATCTAAAAACAAAAAAAAGCATAACAAAATTATTTAAAAAACATTTCTATTTACCATCAGCTCGTCGTTTTACAGTCCATACAGCATCTGGATTACCAGGTAATTCTGAAACAGCCATTTCAGTTACCTAGAAAAAGAAATCTTTGTTTTTTTGAGAAAAAAAAAACTTTGTTTTTCAATTTTATTTACTTCTAAACCATGACGAAGAATTCTTAGTGTTGATCGAGGTCCACGACCACATGTTACATAAATTTGTGGTGTATCTTCATTTGCAAGATCGGCAATATGACAAGCAGTTATTGGTGATAAACTATCCATTTCATCGACTAATATAAGATTTTTTAATTTACGTGGTACAAAAAAAAATGTATCTTCTTCTTCAAGTCGTTCAGATGAACTAAATTCAGGTTCATCATCAGCATCACCTAATTGAGTTATTTGATAAAGATAACTATTGAATAAAACAAAAAAAAAACCAAATATTAATTACAATAAAATGATCTTTTTTTTTAATAAGTACTTACTGATTACCAAATTCAGAAGCAATAAAAAGAAAACCAGTTCGAAGAACACACATTGCCGAAGCAACAGGTACAGTATCGAAATATTTTAAACGAATTTCTGTTACCTAAAAAATAATTATTAAGATAAAACGATTTCTTAAGAAAACAAAGCATTTTTTTTGTCAAAGCTTTACTCGAAATTAGATTAATGAATCTTATTTAATTCATATACAGATTTCGATTTCTTAGAAGTACACTGTTATAAATCAAAATATGCTCTTAATCATGAAGCAGCATCAGATAGGGAAAATTCAATATTATAATCAATAAAATCATATGGGAACACGTTCAATATGACAATCATCCTATACTGCTTTCATTAGGCCACGTGTATTCAAATCACATAACATTTTCAGCCTTATATAATAACGTTTTCCGAAGATATTCAGCAAACAACAATCAAAAATAGTTCATTTAGCTATATACAATTATCAGTGGATCCTCATTATATAGATTTAACTTTATATTTCAAAAACAAAAAAAACGAGCTCTGCACTTAAAACGAAAGAAAAACATTTTTTTTGAAGGATTTCTTACCATTCCCATATCTGCATCATGAGTAAGTGTAATTTTGAATATATCACCTTGTTCTGTTTGAACAAGAAAAAAGAACATATTTTTTGTTTTATGTGTTGCTGTTGCAACAATAATCATTGTACGTTCTCGATCATCAATTTCATTCTAATATTGAAAAAAAAAATAAATAAATAAAATTTCTTTGAAAAAATATTTTTTTCTATTAAATATGCTTACTCGACGTCTTGGTATAGGACAACGAATATCTGGTTGATCACCAAAATTTTTAAATGTAATATAATTTTCTGAACAAACAAGTACACCACTTGGTCCTTCACTACCACCAGGTACAGTTATAAGTAAATTAGCAAATTTTTCTAATGGTTCTGAATATTTTCGTACAACATGATTAAGACCTAAATCAAGTTCATAAAATGTTAATGATTGTTTTATATCTTTTGCTGCTTGACCAGTTGGATCATTATCACATTCCTGAAAAAAATAAATTATTTTTCTATTAAAAATAAAAACATCGAAAGTAAAATTCAAACCTCATAATCAACTTCTAAACAAGCAAATACTGGATTTTCAAATCCAACATCAACACCAACTGTATGAAATGTTATTGTATTTGCTTTATGTGCTTCCAATGGTGATGATATAGTTAAACGTGCTTGTGCATCTCGATTAAGTATATAAACTAATTTTTGTTTTTCAATTGCACCTGAAAAGAAACGATATAATTATTAAAATATACCATAAATACATTAATATTTACCAATAAGTACAGCACGTCCTTTTGGATCAATAGCTAAATATTGTCCAGGTACAATTCTTCGACAACCTGATTTTCCGAATGTTTCTTGATGTACCTAACTGAAGAAAAGTTTCTCAAAAAAACAAATTTCTTAACATAAAAAAAAAACGTTTCTTGCCTTTTCTAATGTATTTTTTTGTCCATTATATTCAAGAATAAGTATTCGACCTGAATCACTACCAATAACAATATAATCTATATACGACAAAAAAAAAAACAGTTTGGAACACAAATGAATATCAATTGATTATGCATACCTCGATTACTACCAGTTAATCGAATAGGATGAAGTGCACGTATTATACCAAATACATTAGATGTTAATAATGTGTGAATTTTACCTGTACTTGGATCAGGTTTAAGAACTTCAAGAACACAACCACGTGAAACAATTATTTCTTGTTGTTTGGGGCCAGAAAAATTTCCATGAATGACATGAGTTATACCACCGGGTCGTTGTAAAGTCAAATTATATAACTTCATCTAGATAGAAATTTGACGGTAAAATTGAGAAAGTTTAAACCAACAGACAAAAGATGAAATGAACGAATGCAATGAAATTATTTTGATTGGTTTGATGAGTAATTGCCTCTATCTAATTGAACTTTTGGAGAATAAAATCAATTTAATAAATTAATGATAATAATAAAGATTTTTCTTTTGCGATTATTTTCTAAATTTTAAGTTTGAACAATAGATCTGTATTATCATAGGTGGCGTAAGAAATCGGTAATGTTTACAAATGATTTCATTTATTGCTTTACGAAAGTGTCATTCAAAATATTTCGAAATGTGTATATTTTTCATTTATACAATACTGTTTCTTAACCAACATACATCATATCATTTAATAAACTTGATCACATGAAGTATAATAAAGCGTCACACAATATTAAGAACATTTGTTTTCAAATAGAGAAGAGATTGATAATTGAGAGAATGTTAATTATTTGAAAACGTAGGCATACTTTCATCGACATATTGTGCAATTCATCCATCTGATATATTGCGAAAGATTCGATTGAGTAAGGTGAGTGTCTAAGTTCGATGATAAAGTTGGTTTCAGTACATATTACCCAAAGAGTTAATATGAAGAATGTCTGTATCGAATAATTATGCATGAAGAAAAAAAGCATCTGAATAAACTGATCGTTTTACAGAATTATTTTGTAATATATTAACTAGATAATTATTATGTTCTGTCTTCATTGATTTGATTGTGCCATGGAATGCTTGTTATGAATGACTATACTGATTCCAACATATAACTATGAAATAGATGAGTAAAGATTAGTGTTACTGTGTTATTTCGTAATGGATAAGTTGAATGTTGTATACTTTGGTCAGCTATTACATTGTGTACATAGATTTTGTGATAAATTATGAGAAAAATTGTCTGAATGTATTTGTTTTCAATGCATGAACTAAACAATCAGCTCGTTCAACGCTTATACAGCTTTTTCGAAGATTCAGAATAATAAATGCTTACACTGAATGAAGAGAGTCAATATAAAATCGGTCACAAGAGAAATTGTCTTAGTATATTATTGAAATGTGGAACATAAAAATAGCTATAAAATTTACCTGATGCTCTAGATATAAATGTTCACAATTTTATTGAGTCATCTTCAAGTATAACGAAATGAAAATAGAATTATTAATACATCGAGATGGTCAAAAATCCAATACATAAGCTCAACGAGTCATATATGACAATACCCTGATTTTTTTTTCAGACATCGATATATTATATTAATTACTGTGCTTGATTGATATTCGTTCTTTCCAAAGTTGATATACAGTATCTCCCTAATTTGTCCTACTGTGCAATGTTTTTTTTTCTTATCTCTCGATCGTCAACATGTGTTTTCTTAACAAAAAGTGACCACCATTAAGAATAGTATGCACAATTTCTTTCGAAGTCTTACAAAATAAAATACATTTTATTCTTTTCAAATGTTCATCGAAATTCAATTAAATATTTCTTTTCTTATTATCGAGCATGACGTCTTGAAGGCAAACAACAAGCAATAAAATACGATAACTACGCTAAACCACCTGTTAACCCTTCAAAAAGATTTGCAATTCGAATTGTTAAATCATCTTGTGATTACCAAATTCAAAACCTATTTTCAAGATGAATTAATGTTTTAGTTATTACAATGTCAAATTAAACAAAAAATATTTATCGAATATTTTATCAATTGTTTAAGATCTTAATCGTTTTTTTTTAGTAAATACAATTTCCATTACTTTTTTTTCCTGTCTAATAATCATGTTTTTTAATCCTAATTCAGACTTGATTATTTTAATCTTGATTTAGACATTCTGATAAAAAAAAAAAATTTTTTTTTTTTCTAAAGATATAATCAATTATTAATATTAAAACCGGATCAAATATAATTAAATCGATTTTTCCTGTCAATTTCAATCTAAGAAAAAGAGAAGATCACTTCCGGGTGAACGCCTTTTGACAATTGTTTAACTCATTCAATTGAAATAGCAGATGCCATATCGTTAACAGATATATATATATATATATTTATATAGATATAGATTTTTATTTCTTATATGACAAAACAAAAAAGAAAGGAAAAAAAGAGAAGAAGAAAAGGTTTGCCAATTGAAATTTTTACGAATAATTCATTTGCTTTACAAAAAAAAAAAAAAAAAAAAAAAAAAAACAAAACCTTTTCTCTAGTCAAAATAAAAATAGTTTTCTATTACTGTGGAAATATTGAATATTGATTGGATACTTGAGTTGCATTAATATTAAAAGCAGGCGTTGTTGTTGACGCTGGTGTTGTTGTTGTGGTTGTTGTTGAAACTGTTCCATTTGGAATTGTATTATTTGTTAACAACATATCTCGTATAAGTGATTCAATTGGTGTTTTACCAACCAAACGTACAAAAAAAATTTCTTTTATAACATGTGCACTAACTAATTTTAATGATGGTAAACGAAGAAGTAATTTACCAAAACGATTCATATGTGACGGATATTGACTTTTAATATATTCTTCTAATGCAAGAACTGATTTTTCTTGTAAATTATCAATATGTCCTGGATCAGATAAACCCGGTGCATCTCAAATAAAACAAGAAAAAAAACAAATCATTTTTGTTGTTGATTTTTCTTTTTTATAAAAATTTTTTGTCTACCTGGCGTAAAAAGAATAATTGCTTTTAAACATGAATATTCTGCATGATCTAAATGCATTACTTTAAATTTTTCTACTTGTTCTTGAAATTTTCTTGTTTGATCTAAATATGTTTGAACTTTATCTGTATCAATTGTATTTGTATGTATACCATTTAATATTAATAATTGTGTGGCTTGTATAGGAATATTACATTGACTTGCATTTAATAAAAATAATTCATTCCATGTTACTTGTAATAATAAACATTGATCATTTAATGTTAATTCTCGAAAAAAAGGTATATTACGTGCCCATTCAACAGCACCAAATAGAAGACTTGCTGCTAATTCACATGCATTATCCATTGATATTATATTTGAATTATTATCCGATGATATTGATGAATTTGAATTTGATGAACTACCTGCTGCTGGTGTTGATGATGATGATGATTGTTGTAAACGATTTGAGATAAATGAATATGGTTCAGCACGAACTAAATGTGAGATATAATTATTTAAATAATTATGTGCATCAGGTGGAAATGTAAAATGTCCATAAGTATTGGCTACGGATGGAACACGACCACGTTGAACAGCTTTTTAAAGAAGAATATATATATATATTGAAATAAAGATAATCGATTTTTTTTTACCTTCACGCCTCATGCCCATTTTTAAACAACGAGAAAATCGACAATATTGACATTGATTACGATGATGAGTATCAATAGGACATTTTCGACTAGCAAAAAAAAAACCTTATTACTCAAATGGCGATGAATAAAAACTAGTATGACTTTCTTTTAGAAACCTAAACAATGTGTGAAACTATAATGACTTCTTCAATTATATTAGACAAAATACGATGACTATCGAGAAATTTAAAATATTTTGTTGCTTAACTATTATAACTTTAAATATATTATCATTTATAAACAGAAATTTATTTTATTCAACTTTAATTTTCTCTATTAAATTTAATGAAATTAAACTTACTTTCCACGACATGTATAATTAAGATTACGTCTAACTGAACGTTTAAAAAATGATTTACAACCTTCACATGTATATTGTCCATAATGTTTTCCGCTTGATTTATCTCCACATACAACACATTCAACTGTTTGTTTATCATTTATTATTGATGAATGTGTATCTGTATGTTGATCATCAATAATTGTTTCATTATTACCATTTGTTATTATATTATTTGGTTCTAATTTTGGTTGAATATGTGATGATATACTATTATAATGATTATTAGTTGTTTCATTTGAAAATGTTGGACGACAATGATGATGATGATGTTGTTGTTGATGTTGTTGTTGTTGTTGTTGTTGTTGAGAATCAATTGAAAGAAATCGTGCATTATTTTCTGCTGTTGACCATGATGGTGGAATATATTGTTGTTGATGATGATGATTCATTAATGTCATCGGTGAGCCAAATGCAAACGCTAGAAAAAAGAACAATAGTAGAAAACGACATATAAATTTTATTTTCTCCAATGAATAAAATATCTTATTAGAAAAAAAAAATAAAACGACCAATCAAGCAACATTTTAGCAAAAATAGACAACATAAAACGAACGAATGAAATATGGAAAAAGAAAAGAAGAATAATATCACATATGCACAATTAGATATTTCATGCTGATCTTTTCAAAACACATGTCAACTTATTAAATTTTTTTATATCAATACAATAATAGATACTCGAATATACATGAACGAATACATTTCCCTAATCTAACTCAAGCGAACCATGTGTCGAGTGCGACAATAGAGTCAAATACTTTCAGGTGGAATATATATATATAGTTAATGTCACACATCGTTGATCGATGCAATGTCTTTTCTTTTTTTTTTTTATAACATATGCTATCAATGATCCGATTGATTTTAAAAACGTGACATTTTTCACTTCTTGTACTCAATTCAATCTTAGAAGACCTTTCAAAAAAAGAAAATTTTTTTCTTTTTTTTTTTTGTACTTACAATCCATTGTATTATATGAATGTATTCATACTCGGACAAATCATTCAATAGCCGATGGTCAAAATAGAAGAAGAATTTTCTTTTTTCCTCGTTCTCTCGAGTAGCACAACACATCGAGTTATCAAACACATATACATAAAGAACATTTGAGTCTCGTTAACTATATAGCTTCATATGACCTTGTATCAGAACGGATATTTGGTATTCACCATAAGCGGACATAGTTTAAATCCGACCTTTTATTTGGTCATTATTAATAATAACAAAAGAAATTGTCTTCAAGGTAAAAAAAATATACTCACTAAATACGAAAGTTGGGTGACGAAAAGAAAAAAACCGATAACAAGGAAAAGAATGACAATATACTGTCAGTCATAGGATACGAAAAAAAAAAAGGAAAGGTTAAGCAAATGTGACAACAACAAAGAAGGAAAAGAACACACAAAAAAAAGGTCTTCATGCGTCGAGACAATGAATGAAGAAGACATCGAAATGTGTGTGTAACCTTCGCGACGCGTCTTCTTTTTTTTTTTTTTTTAAAGTTTTTTTCAAGGTGTATTGACAACAAGACCTTTATCTCATTTCTGAACTCTTTTACATAACTAAGGAGAAAAAAGAAAGAGCCTGATCATCATCTCTTATAGCATACACTTATTACCACAATGACCTGAACTACATTCCTGACAGAACATTATTTCGTCGAGAAACAAAGAAAAAAACACGATGAAGGAATTCATTTATTGCATGTGATAAGAATTTGTCGGTCTAGATCTACATGTATGTGTATATGCGTTCAATTTAATTTTTAAAATGAAAATACAAACAAAAAAAAAATTTTCTTTCCTTTTTTTTTGATTTTCATCGCTCTCCCTTTGACTTTTTCTTCTATTCAATGATCTCAATTCGAGACAATCAATATACACACGCGCATATGTGTATATACAGTTATATAATCAATTCATACCAAAATATGATCTATACAAGGCTGGCCAAGTTGAAGGTGGTGGTAATAGTGTTGAGGTCTTGTCTGATAGTGTCGGGTCGTTGGACTCCATGGATGACTTCTCGTTTCTTTTCTTGTTTTGCTATTAAATCTTTTAAGCAATGTCTATATTGAACAACATTCTCTTGATTTTTTTTTCTAGTTTTTTTTTTTTTATGTTAGCTATTGCTACATTGTTAGCAAAGATTTTTCTTTTTCTTTTTTTGATTCATTGTTACGAGCAAAAGAAACGACTAACTACTGCCAATGAAAATGCGTCTTTGATTGAAAAGAATTGACGAGAGAACATAAGCGAACGACTTCTCTAACAACATTATTTCAATTGCTGCTAAGAAAATGAGAAAGAAAAAGAAGGAGAAGAAGTTTAGAGAGCACTATGATGATGATGATGACGGAAAAATAGGGTGGAGACACACATATATGCGCAGTCAGATGTTAACTAAAGTGACAGAAATCAAATAGACATACTACAATACTATCAGCCAACGGGCGAATGGGAGAGGTCTCTATAGAATTGTTGCGAAAGTGGTTAAATCAATTGTTCGTATGATCGATGTAGTAACAAAAGATAATCGAGGCGCGAGAACAAGTACTTACGATCCATGTCGATCTTTCCGGTTGTCTCTGTTCAAATCAAAATCAATATGATCAAAAAGGTACAATAATACACATGCTCTTGATTTGCAAATATTAATTACGATGAGAACGACAAATCGGCTTTATATAAGAGTCGAATAGTCGGATCACTTGACGTTTTCTCTCTCTCTCTCGTTTTCTTTCTCTGTTAAAATATTCTTTACACACACATGAACAGGGTCATATTAGTGGGTGGACTAAAAGCAATTGTATATATGAATATGAGAAAGAGTAGAAAAGAATTAATTTTCTTCGAGATATCGAATAGAATGAAACATTTTCTTTTTTTTTTTTGGTTGCTTATTTGTTCAAATAGAGATAAAGACGTGTTGGAACAGAAAAAAAATGAAAGATGAACAATGAATATGATGAACATTGACGTCAATTGAATCATGATTGAAATTGTCTGTGTTTAGTTAGGTTGATAAGATAGATGAATTTTATTGACGAAGTTATTCGTAGAAAAATTCTTAGACATATTTTATGTTCGTATTTATGTATAAAGAAGGACACAAGTTGTTTTTTTGTTTTTTTCTCTCAAAAGAATGGTAATTAGGAAACATATGAGTTCATTGGTCAAAGTGATTCTCATCATCATTGTCTTGATATGATAGAAGTATATATAATACTCAAGCAGATTGTTGATGTTATTGTAGCGAGTAAAAAAAAATGAATATTTAAAATATGTAGATCAAGTTATGGAAGCTTTCATCGAGAAGTGCAATACAATCAATAAAGCTTTCCTAGTAATAGAAAATACAACATGCATAAACTTTAACATAAACAAAAAATTTATTTATCATGGAATTTATGAAACATTGTATTATTATTAATAATTGTAGGTTAAGTATGCAATGATTGTGATAGAAACAACAGTAAATATCTTTGGTTCGAAATCATAATAATCCTTGACGTTTTGTGATTTACTATTTAAAGTAATTTGAATGACAGAAAATAATAATGATCACACATAAGAAAACTCAACATTTTCAGAAGCACATATGGTACGACAAGCAAAATCATCAGAATAATACGAGTGTTTTAGTACGATGCTTCAAGTATATCAATAAATAAACCCTTCAAAAACAAACGCTTGTTAAGTAACTGTAAGAATTTTATTCGGGAGTGTTGTATACTAGAAATCAGAACTACTGTCCAACCTCTCTATAGTGAACAACCTTTGGACTTTTCAAAATTATTGTCTGTAAGAAGGTTAGGTCTTTTCTAAAAGCAATTTTATTTTTTAAGAAATAGACAGGTTTTCTAAGTATCTGAAGCATGTTAATGAATAAAAAAGTTAATTACCACTCATTGTTACTTGTCTTTTCATGCATTTTTATCCTTCGCAAATTAACAATGATTAAAATACAGTCAAATTTCTCTCTATTTTGTACACCATTGGGGATTTTTCAAAAATGTTCCTATAGATAGGTTCAATTCCAGCAAAAATCATTTCGTTGGGTCGCGAAGAGTTCACTATGGAAGGTTTTACTGTAATTAATATCATGAAAATTTTATATACCTTTGAGTTTTGAAGTGTTTTATTTCCCTCTATTAAAAAAAAAATAAATTTTCAGCTGCTTCAGACTAGCCAATGTTTTCTTTCCGATAAATAATTTTCATATACATATATACGCATTTTCCATGATGGTTTCTTTTTGTCATCAATTGAATTATCATTCTATTGACTATTCTTTCCTAATAGGAAAGATGCTATTCGAGAAGAAATATTAAACATATCGGAAATCTTTTCAAAACAAGTGTCAAAGATTGTGAAAATCAACGTATGATTGATCAATAAAATAAAACATAATGAATAAAAACCTTATTCTATACTATTTTATTGGCTTTTAAATATTTAAAAACTATAATGAATGTTTTTTAGAAAATTTTTCTAAAAATATTTTAATTTCTTTAACAATAGCCGACTTTTTTGCTTCAACTATATTTGTATGTACGATTGGTTTATTTGGTAATTTAATCAATTCATGATGCATTGGTGAAATTGATTTTAATGATTGTAAATCTTTCAATAATATTGATATATCATTTGATGATAATAATTGTTCATTATTACCAATTGCTTTTAATATTGTCTGAGGAAATTTTCCATAATGTGCCGTAGCTGAGATTAGCATGGGTATATTATCTTGTTTTGAAAATTTTTCAGCAACATGTACAGCAACAGCTGTATGTGGATCGATTAATTGTTGTGTTTTATCATAAACTTTTTTTATCATTTCAATAGATTCATTTTCATTTGTCCAATCACCTTGAATTTCTGATTGAATTTGTTTTAATAAATTTGAATTAATGTCAAAATAACGATCATTTGAAAGTTTATTAAATAATTGTTGAATCAATAAATAATTTCCATTTGATAATAAATAAATAAATCGTTCAAGATTTGAACTAATTAATATATCAATACTTGGACTAATAGTCTTTTGAAATGATCTATTACGAAGATCATATGATCCTGTTCGAATAAAATCAGCAATAACATTATTTTCATTCGATGCTGTTATTAAATGTCGAACAGGTAAACCTAATTGTCGAGCATAAATAGCACCAAGCATATTACCAAAATTACCTGTTGGAATACAAATATCAACTAATTCACCTAACTTAATTGCACCTTGTTCAATAAGTTGTAAATAAGAATTAATAGTAAATACCACTTGAGGTAAAAATCGTGCCCAATTAATACTATTAGCTGATGAAAGATGTAGATCAGGTAAAAATTGATTAATATCAGAAAGAAATTTTTTATCATTAAAAAGATCTTTAACCATTGTTTGACTAAAATTTATTATGAATAAATAATAATAATGATAAAAATTCAAAAAAAAGAAGAAATTATTTACCAAAAATCAAAATCAGCATCAACACCTAAAATACAAACATCACCTGATGCTGTTTGCATTTGTGCTTTTTGTATAGTAGATACACCAGTATTTGGATAAAGAACAATAACAGGTGTACCAGGTAATCGTGCAAAAGCATCAAGTACTGCACAACCTGTATCACCCGAAGTAGCAACAAGAAGACCTAAACGATTTGATTTATTATTATCTTTTGATGTTAATTCTGTTGATGCTTGCATTAAAAGAGGTAATAATTGAAGACTTAAATCTTTAAATGATGCTGTTGGTCCATGAAAAGTTTCCATTAAATATTGATTTTTCCATAGATGACGAACCGGTAACACTTGTTCATTAAATGTTGAATAAGCTTGCCAAAGTAAAGAACGTAAATGAGATGGATGAAGTGTACCGAGTGAAAATCGTTCCATAATACGTAAAGCTATTTCAGGATATGATAAACCAATTAAACGTTGTAATTCACCAAGAGATAATCGATTGAATGAGCGAGTCACTGTATATAAATTAAATAAATTATATTAATTGTTTTTTTTTCAGAATTCTTCTTACCAAAAAGTCCACCATCAGGTGCAAGTCCTTGTTGAACAACATCAAGAAATTGTTTATTTTTCTTAGGATAACCACTTCGAGTACTTTCATAAAATGTTGATTGTTGTTCAAGTTGATTTAAAACTTTTTTTGCTATATCATTCTGTGTTTCGTTTTTACCGATAATAATCCTTATATCATATGATTTTTCATAAATATGTTCACGCCATGCAAGTATATCATTCAATGTTTTTGTTCGTTGTCCAACAATACGATCAACACGCATCATTTCACAACGATTTAAAATTGTTTCACGTGATGCATCCAAATAGACAAATATACCAAGTCGAGAAAGATGTTCCATGGATTGAGTATGTAATGGATTTGAACCCGTTAATGATATAATATGATTTTGATGATTCATTGCTAATAATTCACGACCTTCAGCTTCAAGAAATTGTTCATCACCAAGCTCAGTTAATTTTGATGCTACACTTTTTTGCCATCGTGGTTCAAGCCAATTATCATCGATATCGATAAGAGATCTGTTCATTAGACGAGCTAATTCACGTCCAACACTTGTTTTACCACTACCTGGAGGTCCCCTGCAATAAATGATAACTCTTAGATATATATTCATTTTATTTGTAAAAAGAAACTAACATAAGAAAAATATTACGTTTTTCAAAGGTACTTGTACCGGATAACAATGGTCGATGAAGTCCATTTTGATACCATTCTGCTTTTTGATCTTCTCTTGAATTATGATAAACAGTTTTTACTTCATTCGAACTTGATAATTGTCGAATAGCAACCCGTAGAAGTCGAATAGGATTTTGACAATAATATAAACGACCCTGCATGGTTCGTTTATGAAAGATAAAAGATTCTAAAAGAACAGTTCATGATATGCATAGATGAATAAAAAATGAAATAGGTTGGATCAGTTTCTATTTATTCTATGGGTATGTTTTTACCGCGCGGTTTATTTTATTATTTGATTTACCTATAGATGCGATTTAAAGGATCACCATATGTCTTTATTCTTTTCTTCGATAAATGATACATATGCCCCTGAGAGAGATATATAAGACAGAATAGAAAGAAGAAAGATATGTAGGCGTATCTTGATGAGTAAGAAGGTCAAAAAATGAATATAAGTAAGATGAAAAAAACTGGGTTTGTTCATTTTACCATTCTCGATTTCATTTTAACCAACGAATAAAGCATGTGTCTACCGGTAAGAGAAACAAATTTATGATTGAGATTCTTTGTTTTTTTAATAAAAATAACTTTAGTTGTGTTGTGATTGTGGTCCTGTCGATTGTATTGTCTGTATTCCACTTGATTGCTGTTGTCCTGGTCGTGATGGTCGGTAAGTTAATTGTATATTTTGCTTATTTCTTCTGTTAGAATTGGTATTTTCAAAAGATACATACATATAAATTTTTAGAGTGATCACATCACAACCGCGCAAACGTTTAAATCGAACTACTAAAATTAATTGATGAAGTACTGAAGTTGCTACATGGAACTACTACTTATCAAGTTTTTTTTGTATGCTATTTTTATACCAGCCTATAAATAAACAAGCGTTTTTAAATATGTATAAATGATGCCTATCGATTTCTTATGGATCATTCGGAAAAATACAGAACGAAAGCGCATAATTTTTGTTATTTTTGATAAAATTGTTTAATAAGACTTAGATCGTATGACGTTCGAATAAATTTTCTTTCTATTGTATGAATTGGCGAACAGTAACTATTCTTTGTTACTCTAAAAGAAAATTGTCTTTTGACGACTACTTACTACTAATGAGAAGAAGAAACTTACGAGAATATTCCACACTTGCGAAAATTTATATTACTTATGAGATAATGAAATAAAATTTACAGAAATTCACTTATTGTAGACCAACAGACGTATTATTTTTGGGCAAGGTTTCTTTCAGAAAACTGTATTTAGTTTATTTGATTGTATGAGAACTTCTCATGTTGTCTGTATCCAGTCATTAACCAAATAGATTGGATCGAATGGTAATAACTCCGATGTATAGAGAATAAATTTAAAAAGAAATGATATTTTCCCGTGTAGTTAGCGTTTTTTTTCACAATGAATCATGCAATTTCTTCCGTGATATTTTATTTTTATGTATTTTATTGTATTGCTTATCATGATCGGATCAATTAAAATGCTGTTTGAATCTATATTCTGTTGACATGAAATATTCTTCTCGATCAATATTAATGAGTGATCGGAAAGTTTTTAGATAAGATGTTTGTTCATTTTTGACCCGCTAGAAAATATTTCGAACGAGTCAAAAGCTATGAGTTAAGATGCTCTTTTCGAATATAGACTTATAAAGTTAGGTCTCAGTTTTTGTTCGAGAGTAGGGAAATGATCTTTGAAAAGTTTAAAAAATTAATTTGAATGGAACTTGTGGGTCGACATTTCGGATGAACATGTCCGTTGATTTTTGCCTGCTTGAAAGCATTTCAGAGGAGACAAAAAACTATAGATCGTCACTAGAATTTGAATATAAACTTCGAAATGTTGCATTTATTTTTGCTCAAGACTACTGGAGAACTTTTTGAAAGACCTAAAAAATTATTTTGAATAGTGAATCAACATGTTTTAGCTTACTCTATGAGTTCCTTTTGGAACATGTTAAAAATTATTGGAGTAGGTCGTTTTTTAGAGGAAACATTTCTCTACAAAATGTAATATTGAATTAAGCTGCAGCTATTTCCTAAACGAGGCTACGAGCATTTTTTTTTCAAGAGCTTGTTTCAACGTAAAAAGGCTGTCGAAAGATAAAAAGTTTTAAATAGTGTATTTCGTAGGATAGCTTCTAATCTATGAGTTAATATATAAATAAAGATTCCAACTGTTAGTTTCGCATCGCAATAATGAAAATACAAACCTGGGCAGAAAAATTTTTCGTCAACACGCATTTTTTGAGTCTTTCAAAGATTACTTCACTACTCTTGAGAACAAAAGTTGAGATAAAGTTTCTAAGACCATATTCGAAAAGTGCACAATATGCTGGTACTAATCCATAGCTTGTGACATTTCGGAAACACTTTTCATGGAGCCAAAAATAAGCAAATGTTTTGTCTAAAAACGTTGGTCCTGCCCATCAAATGCAGTAACTGTTCGTTAAAGTCATTTATAATTAAAATAAACATTTACGAGATTAATTTACACTTGATTTATATGTTGAATTTTCCATAAAATATCCTTTATATGTTGTAAAATAAATATTGAAACTCTTTAAAAAGTATTCCGCATACTCGAATATTTGGTTCATTAAGTAAGAATTATAATATTTCATCGGCTTACTCTAGATTGTCTGATGTGTCATGCTTTATTCAATTTGTGTAGTTTTCACATTGTAAGAATTAGTAACTTTCTCGATTATTCTCCTGAAATTCAGCGAAAAAAAACCGACATAAAGTTTGATAATAAAAAACAAGTGTAGGCTTGTATAACCAAAGTAAAGACATGTTAACACAGGAAGAAAAGAACACGTTCTTTCGTTTTCACATTGTTTTGGCCTACAAAAAATAAGTCAACACCCCATTTTTTCTCTTAAGTAATTGCACAATGAAATGAAAGAGAAAAACTAACACATTGACAATTTAATGATTTACATCAATGTCTGCCTTGTCCTTACATATCTTACCCACAGAACTTTTACATCGAATTATTGATTATAGTGATACAGAAACCGTATTTTTTTCTTTTCGAAATGTTTGTAAACGTTTTCAAACAATTCTTAATGATTACAATCAATATCAACTCGATTTTCGTTTAATGACAAAATCAAAATTTTGTCTTATACGTCGTTTCATTCAACCTGACAAAGTTATTTCTCTTGTTATATCTAATGGACATAAAACAACTGGTCAAATTAAATTATTTCTTTCATTGTATGATATATCTTTATTTACTAGACTTCGTTCGTTAACTCTTATTCAAGTTAGTGACCTAGACGCCGTTGAATATTTAAAACATGTTAGTAGATGTTCATTGATCTCGCTATCTGTTGATTATGGAGATATGCAGAGGTCAATCGCTGAAACGAATGAATTTCTCTCATCAAGTCTAAAAAAACTTAATATTCTTCGAAAGCTCGATTTATCTATAAATCATTTAATGGTTGATAGCATACAATGTCCAATACAACATATAACACTTACTCGGTGTACTCTTAAGAAACCAATTTCTGACATTCTTCTTCATTTTTTTCATTTAAAAACATTAATATTAAATGGTGTTTCTATGCCCAATATTGACGAAAATTTGGTTACTACTACGCAAATAGAATCAAAACTAAAATCATTGACCATTATAGGCCATTCTTTGTCTATGAATATGATTATATCAATTTTGTCATTCACACCATTATTAAGTCATCTTAAACTAATAGCATGGCCAACGATGCCTGAACGTTCTTGGAATGGTCATTGGTGGGCAGAATTCATTGAAAAGAATCTAAGTCAACTTAAACTATTTGAGTTTTTCTTTGACAAGCTGATAGATTGTAACGAAAATGCTCGTGATATTGAATCTATCATGATTCCATTTCGAATATCATTCTGGCTAGAAAAGCAATGGTATGTTGCATGTAATTATTATGAAAATATACGTAAATTAGAACTGTATTCAATTCCAATATGTAAATCAAATATTTCATATAACTGTTCGACAAACAAAATTTCTTCTTCAAATTTAATAAATGATCCACCATATATAATGGATAATGTACGTTCATTAAGTCTAGGTTTAATTCCATCAACTGCTATTACTTGTGATAACGTATGATTTTCTTTTTGTTTCTACTCCTATTCTAGATCCATGAGTCTTATTCAGATCGAGTCTACATTTCATTATGTATTTCTCGAATGTTTTCAATTTTTTGAAAAATTCTTTGAGACACGAAGTTTTTTATTAAAACATAATTTACCAAGAAGGTTGAAATATACAGTTACTAATTTGTACCTTTACATTTCTCCTCTCAGAACGTGACAGACCGTAGATCAGTAAAGTCACATTGTAATATATGAACTATTTCCTTAGTGTGTATTCCTGGCAAGTTTAATGAAAGCATCGTACAATGTGTCCTAAAAAAGATAGAGTAAAACAATTTCTTTGTGATTGGTAAAAACAACTACATTGTGTTTCATATTTTAATGCTGCAGAGATTTTGCTAATGGCTTTCCTTATAAAGAACTCGTCATAATTCAAATCAGTGTGTTCTGAGAAATTCCTTTTATTTCGAATAGAGTACGTGTTTTTACGCTAATGTTCTTTGCATAAATATAAAAAAGTCTTTTTATTTTTCTTTTGTTTAGAATTTACTAACAAATCGTCCTTTATTTTCAAGCGTAACTAAACTGACACTCGTGATTACTAATGAGTTTTCGAATGGTTTTATTGATTACCTATTGCGACTTATCAATTTTCCGCATCTTTACACACTTTCGTTGACTTTAGACTTAAATCAACAATCGTTTCAGAGTATTATAACAAGTATCAATAAATTATTAAATGAAGCATATAATGTTCAATCAATTAAATTACGTTCTTCAAAACCTGCTTATTTAATCGAATACTTACAAACAATACGTCCAATATTATCTAATCAAGTAAAACATCTTACAGTCTACATAGAAAATTTAGCGACAATGCAATTAATTCTTAATCAATTTGAAAACTTCTCAAGTATGACATTTCATTCAAACACAAGTTGGCTATCAGAATTCGATAATATAATTGAAGAGCTAACAAGTAAAGGAAGAGATTTTATATATTATAAGAATGCCATGTGTGCAAGCTTTTGGTTTGGTTAATAAAAGATAAATCATCGAAAACTTGTTAACATGTCGAGGAACTTTTTCATAAAAACATAAACGTAGGACATTACCAGTAAGGCAAGATAAAATTTGCATCTTTTGTTTGTTATTTGTCAAAGAAGAAAACTTGCGAAACATTTTCTAAAAATTGAACAAGAAGCAACAATATCTCAGACTATCTTTACAAGTGTTACTAGTCGAACTTCTCTTAAAAAAAAATTATAGAGAATATTGATAAACAAATGGTTTTTGTTCATTCTTTCGTTGTGTATGGAAACATTTAAATACTTTTGTTAACATTTAATAAATATTGAAATAAGATTTTCAGAAAGTTTGTTTTATGATTTATTCTCGAATGAACGTTATGTCACCTATGCTAACTGATGATGACACAAAAGTCGGTCGGTTTGGATTATTTTTTATGTTTCTTGATATAGCTACATAAATTTTATTGTTTTCGATCATTGGTTCTCTTGAAAACGAATAATTAAGAGTTAGATATATTTTTGACACATATTATCACTTGTTTATTTGTTGCATTATTGATGGAATCTCGAACATTTAACAAACTAAAGAATACAACATTAGAATAACTCATGTCAACTATTTCAAAAATTAAGAGTCTTTCTAAGTGTGTGTTTTGAAAATTAGTGATTGAACTTTACAATATCCACACTAATTATGTCAATCCTTGACGAAATGTTTACTAATTTCCATATAAAAAATAAAGAATAAGCCATTACAATTCCTTCTAAATGCTCATGATTCTTGAAAATTGCTAATATTTAAACAAAATTATATGCTGATGAATATGTTTAAAACATAATGTCCATTGACCTGATTATCTGCTTATTAACAAATAACAGAATGAACACGTTCACATTATGATTCTTTTTTATGACGATTCAAAGTGGAAACAGATTTATTGAAATAGCATTATCTCATCTTCAAAATTATGACTTTTCCTCTTTCGTCATTTTGAAATGCAAACAAACTACCCATGATGTAAATTCTATAATTAGTTTATATAGAATATCATTCCGACTAGAAGTAAAGTATGGATTTGTTATTTACGATAATGTTGAGGTTTAAAATTTATTAGAATTTTATTTAATATCAATTCGTCAATCGTTTTTTAATACCATTCTCCATCGAATAACATTTCTTATTTGAGTTTGACTATAACAAATATTGATAGAGCATCGATGACAAATAATATTTCATATTTATATGTAGATTCAACATCAACACTGTAAGTGATAATTTAAAAAAATGTATTAAATATAATAGAAGAATTTGTTTATTACCAATAGAATTTTCTCTAAATTTGTAGATTTACTACAAGAAGAACAACAAATAAAAATAAAAATAAAAATATAAACAAATTCAATTCGAATATCAAATTTAGATATAATATTATATCAATATCGAACATCATTTTGTGTACAACACAAACAGTGACATGTTGATCACGATAGGTGTTTGTTTTATACCTATTCAGTCTTGATCAATAAGAACTGTGTTTCTTATGATACACTATTGAATTTTAATCAATTTTATTAGATCACTAAAGATAAAAAAAAACAGTTGATAGAAGCTTGTCAAGTTCCATTGTCAAAAGGCTTATAAATGAACAAAAAAACACTAAAAAACATGCCATTTTGGATTTAAATGCAAAACCACTCATTCACTCAACTTAAATGGTTAGTGTCAAGAAAGAATTATATAGTTGACGAAATAATATAGCCCCATGATGTAATCTACATTTACAAAATGTAACTTATTTTGAATTCATTCATTTATTAGCTCTAAGATTTTTCTCTTTCCATTTATTGATCATATTAGTAGAATTTCAGTTTGAAATTTCATAATAATATCTGTCTGCTGCTTCATTGTATTGAAACGAAGTTTTAAAATCACATGTTTTACAAGTAAAAATACTAACACTATAAGCATCACCATGATGTCGCACGCCACAACTGAAATAAAATTTAATTTGAATTTAATAAATTTCGCAGGATAAAAAAAAGCTTTATACCAATCTAATATATTTTCGATTGATTTAGCTTCACGTCGTGGACATGTCTCCATTCCCAAGGCCCGAAATACGTGCTTTTCAAATCCTTGTTCATCAACACTATATTGTTCTTTAGAATCACACATCTTTATTTGAATAAATATCTACAAAAAATAAACAACATAAATATACGTATAAATAATTTTTTTTAAATTTTATTCCTCAGAACATTTATTATTGAACAATTAAATGTATGTCAAAAAAAACTTGTTGTTGTTCTGTTTTTCGTGAATGTCTCAAATTTGAATAGTGACAGAAGAAGAATAACATGAACAATGATGTAGTAACATGTTGTTTGAGTTTAGTTGTATAAAGCGATGTAATATATGTTTCTCTATAACATAACAACAAATAATAATTCATAATATGAGACAATGTAACGCTTTCGATGACCTTCATCATTTTACTAAAAACTGGAATCAACGTATTTTATGATTCAATGTTTTTACTTGCAATTAGTGAAACAAGTACCTTGAAATCTTCTTACATAAAAAAATACATTGATAACTAGAATATAGGAATTTGATATATTTATTCATAAAGAAACTCTTAAAATCTAGATACATTTCTTATAGTTAATAGTTCTAATATAAATTAATGTATGAAACATCTTTTTTTCAATAGTAATTTAACGCATCAATTATGTTTCAGAACAGAATATCATTTTCACGTGACATTTAATAAATGAAAAACATGAAAATTACTTAATACGTATCGTTCGTTGATGTCTGCATGTATGTCTTACAGAAGGAATTAAAATGTAGGGCGGTTTCAAATTCTCCAATATGAAATCAAACACAAACTGCTATCTTCGCAAAAAATTGCGTCATCTTTTCAAATGTTTGCTGTTTTAGAACATTACTGCAAACTACTAGTGGAAAAAATCTTTCCTACGTTATGTACGATGGTTAAGAAACGACTAACATTTACAAGCTTTTTTATCGGAAGATGACCCGAATTACATCCATTGATTACGATGTATGAAGAGTTGAAGTAAACATGATAGAGATCGAAGTTTTTATTTTTGGAGAAGCGTTAGTTTCATTGCAACGTTTTCGTTTGTTTGAATGCATGCTTTGTTTTAGCTGTCTCAGTCGTATGTTTATGGTTGTATAATCATGCTTTTTAGAGATAGAACTATTAATGAGGACGTCAGTGATAAAACAAATGTTATTTGATATCATCTATAGTTAATCCTTTGCTTCTTTCTGTTATTTTCAAGTTATTGAATCGAAATTACGTAAATCCATTAAGAATATTTCTTTTTTTTTGTTCCAAACATCCATAACAGCTGAATCAATATTTTGTTCCCTTTCAAATATATATGTAAAAGTTTAGAGTAATAAAAAAGAAAAAGAACAATCCCAATGTTTTTAAGAGAAGCTTCAATCACCATCATTGGAAATACATATCAATAATATAAAATTGTCGAAAGAATGAAACAAACAATAACATAAAAAGTAGATCATAAGAATTCTGCCATTAATGATATATTAAATGTTGAATACTTCAAAAAAACAAAGTTAACTATGAAAACTTCATTTATCAAAAATACAGATACGAGAATTAATTGAATTTATCTATGTGGAGAAATACAATAATTATTTTAGATGAGGAATATTATTCCTTGATGTCATTTTTCGTAAACTATAAGAACAAATACGCAGACATGTATAAAATACTAAAAAAAAATTTTTCTTGTGGTCAACAAATTTTCAAAAACATCGTAACGAAGTATCGAAAAGGCAATGGATTCGATAACACGGAAAATACATATTTATAAGTTTGCGATAGTAATTAAGTCCTTGAAGAATCTTCATAAAGAGAACACCTGGGATTCTATGTGACAATTTAAAACTAACTTTATTGTTTTTTTCATTTCGTAGAATCAAAAAGGCCAATCCAAACCACCTAGAAGAATATTGTTTTTTGTTCGTAACACGCCTTCATATGCACTCTATTATCATGCAAAACGATTACGAAAATAGTGTGATCTACTTCTATCACCTTGCAATTCATATTTTCTTTGTTGATTAATACCGCACCTGTTTCATCTCTATATATTTTTTTGTTTTCAATTCGAATCACTCCAATCTACCATACCAATGCTGTTGTTGGGTACTTTATTTCTCGTCCTCATCTTTCCTCTTAATAGTATTGTCTATGCATGCAATAAAGATCCGCATGAAGGCGTGCTCGTTGTTGCTGCTGGAAGTTTTCTTTCAGCAAGTAGTGATCAAGGTGTGAATTGGTCACCAGCGGAAAAAAAAGGTCAAATGACATTCAATCAAGCAACTTGTCGATATGAAAAAGTGGTTCGAGGATTACCAGCAAATACAAACTTCGATTGGAAAGTAGCTTTTAATGGAAACTGGGGTGGAGATATAGGATGTAATAATGGTAATAATTGCGTGTTTAATAGTGGTTCTTCTGGTGTTGTTCTTCTCATATATGATCCATTCAATAGACAATTAACGACAACTCCTTTTGATGACCAAACTACAGTTCCAAATGGTTCAACTTCTACATCAACACTAACACCAACATGTTCGAATCCATATCAAAATCGAATAGTTCGAGCATCGGGTGATTATCAAACAGAATTAGGTAGTTCAGCTCCTTGGCTTGCAACAGAAGCAAATAGTTTGATGACATTTGATGCAACATCTTGTCTTTATATACTTACACTCACTGGTTTAACAACAAACAAAGCTTATGAATGGAAAGTCACATTTGATAATTCATGGTCAAATAGTCTTGGTTGTGGAAATGGTGGTAATTGTAAATTTTCTACAAATGCAGCTGGTGCAATTGAACTTGTATTTAATCCTATTTCAAAACAATTATCAAATCGTCCTTTGACAACTGTTTGTGGTAATGAACAATGTGAATTAGGTGAAACATGTCGAACATGTTTAGCTGATTGTGGTCAATGTCCACCAGCTGTATGTGGTGACGGTAAATGTGAAGATGCTGAAACATGTGAATCATGTTCAAATGATTGTGGAAAATGTCCAGTATGTGGTGATGGAACATGTCAATCTAATGAAAATTATCAAACATGTCCACAGGATTGTCCCAATGAATTGGCTGGTTGTGGAATATTTCGAGAAGAAAGTTGTGAAGGCGGTTCTCAATTTCATGCAAATGCAGGTGCTGATGCTAAACGTTGGCAAACACCAAAACCTGGTACAAAAGGTTATCAACCATCATATCAAGATTATCATACACTTGTTGGTTATGCTGATATCATTTATACATCTACAGATCGTCGTACAGCAGATGTTTGCCTTGAAACAAAACATCGTTATGGTGATAGTGTAAAATTAACTTATTTCTTTGATGGTGTTGCTCAAGAAAATAAATGTAAACGTTATACAAGTTCATATACGGGTATCTTACAAGCAGTAGTTACAGGAAGTGATGGTTCAGCATTAGAACTACCAGAAATTGATTTCATTTGGAATGCAAGACCAATTGCTAGTCGATCAGGTGATTATCGTAATGGACAAAAAGGTGCTGTAGCAGAAATGTTTGGATGGCCTCATAATGATGTCAAACAAGAATGTGAATTTCTTAGTAAAGCTGGTTATTTAGGTGTAAAACTTTTTCCAGTTCATGAACAATTATTGTCAACACAACCATTTGAAGATGCAATGAATCCATGGTATTTTATGTAAGTCAATTATTAATTATTTGATTTATTGCATCAAAAAAGAATTTTTATGTTCATTATATTAGGTATCAACCAGTGTCGTATAAATTGGACGGTAGAATGGGTACACGTGAAGAATTACGTGACTTAATTAATACATGCCGTGGATATGGTGTACGAGTTTATATTGATGCAGTACTTAATCATTTTACTGGTGCCGGTAATGATATGAATGAACATCGAAATCCTAATGGTTGTGTGAAATGGGGTAACAAAACAAGTAGTGCACCATCCGAACGACAATCGCCATTTTATACACATGCTTATACTTATCAATATAATCCAAATACAGGTAAAGCTCCATCGAATGAATTTCCTGGTGCTGCTATTGGTCCTGAAGATTTTCATTGTGATCGTGTACTTGGTTCTTGGTCTGATTTATTTATCTTGAATAATGGTTGGCTTGTGGGCCTTACTGATCTTGATACATCAAGAGACAATGTACGTGAACGTCAAGCAGCTTATCTTGTTGATATGTTAAGTTTGGGTGCTAGTGGTTTTCGTATTGATGCAGCTAAACATATGGCACCTGAAGATATTTCTGCAATAATGAAAAAAGTTCAACGAAAAATGGGTGGAAAATTACCCGATGATTTCTTTGTTTGGCTTGAAGTTCTCACAGGTAAAAAACAATATATATATGCCAGTTCTACGTTTTTATTCTTAATTTTGATTATATTTCGATTGTAAAGGTGGAGAAGCTGGTGTTTTATGGCAAGGATCATCATGGTATGGAACTATGTTTGAAAATATTCTTAAGAATGATCTTGGCTCAGATTCAGACGTCAATAAAATTAAAGTACGGCTTTTTTAAATATTTTTCATTGGATTAAATTTTTATTACAATTAGATGTGGGATGGTCTCTATCCAAAGGAACCGCAAAATAATCCATCAGTATCACGTCATCGTGTAGTCATTCAAAATGATGATCATGACCAACAGAATCCAGGTTCAAGTAGTCGTGATATGGCTAATGCTGGTTGTGTTCTTGTTAAAAATTGTCCTGCATCCGAACATCGTAATTTTGAAATTCGTCTTTTTACAAGTCCAAATGGTGCGCAGAACAATAATGATGATTGGCCTATTCGATTTATTCTTTCATCCTATTATCATACTCATGGTGATCTGGGTATTCCAGATGGAAAATCATCATGTGATCTATGTACTGTTACATGCACATCGTGTCGTAAATCAGTACCTTATATAAAAGCACATGATTCAATGGCATGTGCCTATGCAGGTAATGGATATACCCGTACACATCGTGATATAGCTGTTATCAATGCAATGCGCGCATGGATGCATTTAGCACCAATATCAGGAGCATCGTTGGGTATCGGACATTGTGGATAAATATGGAAAGAATATAAATCATGTCATCATGTTTTTTTGTATTTCTCTACTAAGTAAAGATACATTGATAACAATCTAATAAAGTGTGATGATCTATATATCTTTGAGATAACTTTAGTATTAGCACATATCATTTTTTAATATTCGTTGAGTTTTTTTACCTGAAAATAGATTTTACAATGTCTTAAAATTTAATCCATTAATTCTGGAACAAATCAGTTTTTTGTATTGTGCTCTTTAAAACAAGAAAATCAATGGCTGGCTTCTTTCTTATATATGTTTGAAAAGAAATAAGATGATCAATAATACTATATCTTCAATATCGATTACAAGAGTTACGGATGAAACAGTCATTGAAATAGAATATCGACGTTTGTGATATATCGGTAGTATGAGTAGATAGGCTAATTTAGTTCGCTGAAAAAACGTCGTAGAAAGCTCGGAAATTTCTTGTTCTAGAGAGAATGATTTGTTCTACCATTTTGTGTGACATGAGCTAATTTTAGGCTGAAGTTATAAGTGCTAAAAACCTAAAACTCTAGTTTCCTAAAAAATTTCTGATGATGGTTCTATGCTTTATCATCTCTTTCATGTCTAGCTTTTGTGAAACTTTTAACTTCTATTGATAAGAGTAGTAGAAATTGTCATCACCATATATCATACAATACATTTCCACTAGAATCTAATTTGTTGGTAGAAAAACATTTTTGTAATAAAAAAATACCATTTTTGCGGTTTTTCAAACTTATCAATTTTGTAACTTATCTTTTCCGAAGGTGGAACAACACAAAACAAAAAATTTTCCTATCAATTGATAGTTTATGGAGTTCACTACAAGGGATGTCCTTGAAGTTTTTTAATTCTATGCGTCCTTTATTTTCTACAATTGCTTCATAAGCGATCACTCGAGTGATTAGGAGAGGGTTAATAGTTAAAAGTTTGCTCTTTTATATAAACCAAAATTTGATAACATTAAGAAAAAAATGGAGAGGTAACAAAAACATCGATAAAATTTTCTTAGATGTATTAAATATTGATTTTGATTCAAGTCTGAGATGAGTTCGACAGACTATAATGTGTATGAATAAACTCTTATGAATACATTTCATTATGCTCCTTGATTTTATGTTTGAAAAATAAACCTTGTGAAGATAGCTTTTCTTTTAGTTTAGCAATAAAATACTGAGATATTTGAAAAAATATAGAAAAAAAAAGAACATTGAGTGATTATTTAGGTCTCAACAATCCATAAGCAATTGAATTTATGTGGTTCAAGTTTTATTTTCGAGCAAGGGTTGATTAAAAAAAACAAATTTTTGTATAAACATGTTTGTATATATATATATATTCATTGAATTTTTATTCTTTGTTGAAATAATTTTAAAAGTTTCTAAAAGGTCTTTGTATACGTTACGTTTGTCTCGAGCAGGTGTTGACGAAAAGAAATCAGATAAATAAAAATAAAAGATATCAAACTCATGATTTATGATGAAAATCATACAAAAACTATTTAAAAGGTAATTTATAGCTTTTGAACATACAATTATAATAGCAACTGAACATAAGTAAATAGGTTTTCTAAATGATATTAAACATATGAAATACATTCTCGTATTATTATAATTCGAGACCAAAAAGTAACATTATTTATTGTATTATTCATAAAGGTTCCACAAAAGCACTAAAAGAAAGTAATTGTTTGTTTTTATCAATAAAATGAAAGAAATAATACAAAATAACATAAAAATTTAACATTTATTATATTAAAATATGATTTTCTTTCATGATCTATCTAATTACCTTATAAAATCTATTTTGAAATATTTGTTTAACTGTTATTTATTTTTTCTACAGAAAAATTTTCTTTCTATTCTCTTAATCTATTCTATTTTTTTAAGTACCCCATTCTATATATATTGTTTTCATTATCTCATGCATATCAAACTCCACTACATTCTCCTGGCAACTGTCACCGATATATATATACATTATTTTTTTCGTTCTATTGAACGAACATCAGCTGATTTTGGTAGCTGATCAACGTATCACTCTCTTTTCAGTAGGCTGAAGAAAGATAAAGCAAATGTTAGAATTGTCGAGTAAATGAATGAAAAAAAAAAAACGTCAGTTATACACTCATTTATTCTTGATTTAGACTACACGGAAATAGATGACCCCCTTCTTCTTGCTGACAGCAACGAATGGCATAAAGTAAGAGTGTATATAAGTAATTGTTAAAAAAAGACTTGATACATGCAAATGAACAAGGAACATTTATTACACATCAAACTAACAGATATACCCGATGAAATGCTTCTATTGATTTTGAAGAAATTGACAAATATTGAAGTACTTTATTTTCTAATAGACGTTAGTATACGACTTGGTAAAATCGCAAGTAATCCTCTCTTTACTGAACATTTAACATTAATGACACGTTCGTCGACTGGTCTTATTAATTCATTGGATAATTCGATACTTAATCGCTTTTGTTCAGAAATATTACCTAGAATTCATTGTAAAATCAATTGACTCACTCTTGAATAATTATGTATGGAACCTATTCTTCTTACTGCTGACTACCCTAATTTACGAATACTATCTCTTTTGAATATTGAACGTGAAACAATTATACGATTGTTTTGTGGTAACTAGTTTCATTTTGAGTGATTTATTCGTGAAATAGTTTACCTTGAATGAAGATAGATCACACAGCATTCTTCATATAGTTGAGTAAATCGTGGCGTATTATGTATTTCAAACGATTTTTAAATTTAGTTATAAATGACAGTGAGATAAATATCAAGAGATCTAATACTATAAACATAATATAAAGATCTTCATCAACAGTAACGAATTTTCGAGCTTAGATTTGCAAAAGAAGGTAGTGTTTTTCATTTTATATGTTTAGAGAACACTCATTTAGATCGCATCTTCAGCACTTATATTACCACACTAACTATTACAATCGCCAAAAATAAAATGATACTATTCACATCAGATATAATGAGTATATTGTGTACTTATGTCTCGACTAAGTTTAACAATTTAATATGTTTAAAATTTCATCCATATTCTGATTATTATATTGATAGTATTGAACGATTATCATTCGAATCAAGAGAAAATACAAAATTTTTTTCTTCAAGTTTAATGAAATTGTATATCAATGTTGATGACTTTACTAACTGTCTTTATTTGCTTGACGGTCGTTTTAAACAACTTCATACCTTTTATGTTAATGTGCATTACTTGATGCCTCCATCGTCAACGATTATTAACAAGGTAGATAATTTAGTTTAAGGAAACAAGTAACTTTTTTTTTATTTTATTTTTAGGAAGAGTTAATCCATTTGAAATGTTTTTCGATGATTTCTGATTTAGATACAATGTTTTATGAACAATTGATTGTGCCTTTATTGCATCGAATGTCGAATCTATAAGAACAGATCTTGAATCTTTCCATCTATCGTACTGCTTGTTATGAGTCATTTATCAATAGAAATAATTTGAAAAATCATATCATCAGTCATATGCCAAAATTAAATAAATTCGTCTTTAGTATACATTGAAATTTACGTCTTAATGATTTAGATCATTTACCATCAAACGACGACATTCAGCGCACATTTAAAGGTCTTGAAGAATATCAAACTATTACTTATATCGATTATTCGAATCATGATAATGGTTAGTGTCGTATCTATTCACATTCGTATACAATGAATTGTTTATATCGACTGACAAATAGTTTTCCAGGTGGATTATTCAAATTTGTTCACGAAGTGTCACTAATTGACAAACATCGTTTGAATATGAATTTTTCATTAGAATCGCTCAAACATTTCCATTTCTTAAAAACATTGATTCTACACAATCGATCACCACAAAATCACAAACAATATCAACAATCAACCGAAAACTATAATGGTTTGTCAGTCATTGAATATCCTGATCTTACTATAATCAGTCTCTTAGCTGCTCATGATGACTACATTGAACAATTTCTACTTCATACGAAAACCCGTCTATCAAATTATATTAGCCTTCATATTAATTATCATCGTCTTCAAAGATTAACCAACAACTTCACAAGAGACGCGACATGAAATAACTGCGCAAAAGTCAAATATGTATATATATATATATATATATATATATATGATATTGCTAAATTGGACGTTCCCAAACATTTTTACCTATATTTTCCTCATGTCGAAAAATTGTGACTTTTGTTTAATTAATTGAATAAAATCAGGAAAAATATCTTCAACTTAGATTATTTAAGTTTGTGTAACAGAAACACAATATGACTACTAGCATGCTATTTTAACTTGTGAAGCCCAATGTATCCTGTTCCATAAGTAAAAAAAAATGTCAGATAAATACTCTTGTTTCGATACAATAGAAAGCACAAAAAGCAGTCATTACTCAATCATTATAGCCATTTATTTTGATGCATCAAAACAAATTATTTAGTTTGTTTATCATGTTGACTTTCATGGTCCAAATCAAAATGATTTGCTAATATACTTAAACTTAAATGCACATGTTTTGATCTATGCATATATCAACGAGACAAAAGAAAGAGTAATAATACAGCATCAGATACTGATCGTTGAATTTTATTTCTTTTATATTATCATCATCTAAAATAATCATATCGAATAGTATACAGCAAAAAAATACTAGGACATCTAATCAATGCTCCTTAAAATAAAATATCTGTGTTAATCAATTTGGTACAGGATGAGTATAAATTATTTTTGCTTCTTTTTCATTTTTCATCCTGGTGTTAATCGGTAGTGACAGGATCACCAGCACCACTTGTGACAGTACAATGATAAATTGGCTTTTTCTTGAAACCTTGCATTTGCTTATCAAACTCTTTAAATATTTCAGTTATTTTGTCATTGATAATAAAAGCGAAAATAATTATTACGGAAGAGAACGATTAAAATAAAGTTACACACTATTTGTCGTCCTTGATATCGATATTTTTATTTATTATCGCGATCACTTTTTCGTAGATTTTTTTGTCCTAAAAATAATCAACAGTTTGAAATAAAATATTTCGTTATTTTAGGTATCTAATTTGAAGATAACATTGGAATTCATCACCGGCAGAGATCATCAATACTTCAAATACATGACCTTCATTTTGATATTTCAATCTCGTTGAAGATAACTATTCCCATACTTGTTCAATTTCAATTTTCTTTAAAAAATAAATAATATGTTTCGGAAAGAAAACTTTCTTACTTGAAAATTTTTCATCAACGAATAATTCTGTTTATTGAAATACATATCGGCAGAAAAGAAACAAACATCGATAATTTTTTTGATGATTTGTGGATGTTCAATTATAATTTCTTTTATTGTTGGTGCCGTTGTCATTATGAATAATCTAAAAAAGAAAAACAATAGTGAAAGTGAACTATTTTAGTTTTCTTCGAGTGATATGCATCAGAGATGGGCAGCTCCGACGTTTTCTCGCTCCAGCTCCAGTCGCTAATGATTCGCTTCGCTCCGACCCCGACTCTAGCTCTGCTCTAACGAAAATTTTTTTGCTTTTTTCCTTGAAGTTTGATGATGTTTAGTGAATTTCACGTTTTATTTCAACATGTATGTATAGAATATAGAAAAAAAGAACTAATTCTGAATATATTGAAGTTAGCTTGATTACGATGTGAAGATTATTTACTATGAGAAATAGACTAGTGAAGTATAGCAGGTGTCGATTGCATTTAAATAAAGTTAGCATTGAGAGCATATTTTTAGAGAGTCAACTACGATGAGGACGCATGAATATGCCGCTTGTAAAAAAAACACCAGTTCTATTGGAGCGAAGGTAGCCGGTACACAAAGCACTCTTGTAGCAAGTCGATGCAACTATGGATAAGAATCTTTTTTTTCAAAAAGACTAGGTGAGCATCATGACTAAGTTCCTTTTCGAACATCGAGATTTTACTTTCGATCGATTCAGACATACATGAACATTTTTTCTACATGGTTGTGTTTTGTCCTTCGTAGCCAGAAAAGAGTCGTTTGCTTTTGAAATTCGGTAAGTTGTTCATTGTGTCGTCATCAGTTGTGCAGTTCTCAGTAATGGACGATTCGATGATGCATTTTGAATTATTGTTTATTGTACCGTGCAACTACAATGCAGCTTTGAACACAAGCGTTTTGATTATGTTCATAATTCGTTCCTTCATTGATTCTGATAAATTTAATGCTAAACCCATTTTAGCTTGAAACATCTTTGTAAAGGTCGCTGGCAGAATGTTTCTTCATTTTCATACTAGTATTAGCAAAAACTTCGCACCGTTCAAGTAGTTCACCGAAACGCTGGTGTAGAGAATTGAGAAGTGTTCGACATAGTGATTCAAGATATTTGCAGTCAGCCTGTTCGCGTTCGAGATCAAAGTAAACTGAGAGAATACTAGGTGTGACTAACGATATTGAAGTAAATTTTTCGATTTGCGTACGACTTGTTGCTTCGATGAATAATGCGAATATAGTGGCGAATTCTTGGAGTATGATAATATCACGAGTCATCAAAAGAAGATCGGGGCGGCCAGCATTGCATAGGAGATCGTTGAGCAATATGTGCGAGATTTCAAGCACTTTGCAAATTGCATGAAGTTGTGAGTTCCAGCGCATTTTCACCGCTACTGGAACACGGATGTTTTCTCGCTGCCGATTCTTGGCAAATACTGTCGATTTGTGACTAGAATATTAAACAAGAATAAGACAGAATAAACATAGATTTTTGCAGAATTTTTCACTATTCATAAATTTTGATAAGTATCTTACCTAAGTTTCGCAATTGCTGCAACTTTAGCAAGAGCTGGTTTTGCATTTTCACACTCTTTCAAACCATCACCAACCGTAAGTTGTAGAGTATGGGAGAAGCATGGTATACGAAGACGTTCTTCTTGATCATTCATGTTGTTTTTTTTATACTCGAGTGCCTCTGATTCATCATAATGTTCGTCTTCGTCATCCTGAGGCTTAAAATAAACTTCAAATCCTGGTATTATAAGTTCATCAAACGCCTTTGTGTTGTTTGATGCGTTGTCTGTGACTATTCGAACTGCCTTGTCTTCGATATTAAAAGTGGCAATAGCGTCTTCGAGATAAGGACGTAAATTGTCGCCTGTATGTGGCCCTGAAATTAACACTTTTAATGAATCATAGTAATGCTCAGCGACTGATCTGGAAGAGATTGAAAAGTAAGCAAATAATTTCGGAAGGTACCATCGTTTTTTACAATAATATGCATTGTGATTCCAATGAACGCGCGTATTCTACAGTGAGACCATTCGTCAAGAGTGAGCGCGACGAACGTCGCGTCACTAGAGACTTGTTTTACTTTGATCATGACTTGTTCAAGAACAGATGGTAGTATTTCACGACAAAGTGTACGTCGAGACAAAACAGTAAATCTTGGATAAATGGTGTTCATCGCGCGTAAGAATGTTGGATGATCGACAATAGGAAGTGGCAATCCCAAGTCGATTATCAAATCAGGTACAGTCATTTGTGTAAGTTCTAATTGGGGAAGGTTGTGAGCGCCATATTTCTGATCGACTAAAAAATCAATATATATTCCTAAGCAATGTTATTCAACGATTATATATCTCGCTGCCCAAATGATTGTTGAATTGTTGGTTGTTTCTTGTCATGGTTTCATTTTTTGGTCTTTGGTTCTAACTTTTATTGATCAATTTCTTTTGTATATTTACGCTGAACATGACGTCCATAGTTGTATGTTGAGGTTGTGGGTTGTTTCACAATAGTACGGCATAATAAGCATTTCGCAGATCTTGTACCATTACCATGCACCTGCATCTCATCGAAGAATTGTTCAAGAACAGTGTGAGTCATTTTTTCGATGTTATATAATTGCAGAGTATCATTATTGTCAATGACAACAGGAGAAGATGATTCATGCAATCCATCTTGCTCAGTTTACGATGACGATTGATCATATGATCGTTCTGACATAGAAAAGTTTGTTAGTTCAACTTTCACTTTAATAAGAAATTTTGTTCTGTTCTATCATAGCTCACTTCTCACACATTTTATATTATAGAATTTTCTTTCCTCATTGACGTCGTGTTCATACATTTTCAAACAAACAATGGCGCAGTCAAACGGTCGTAAAGCAATCGATTAAATGAACGGTCAGTCATTGTCTTGACCATTGTCATTGATTAAAGTATAACAATGGCATATTCACTACAGTGAATCGTCGATGACGAGCTTTCCTTTCAATAATTCTTTCATCTTTGTTCACAGAAGAATAAAGTAAAAGATGAAGCCATGGTTGGAGCCGCCCATCTCTGATGTTTATACAAAAATTTGTTTTTTTTAATCAACCCTTGCTCGAAAATAAACTTGAACCACATAAATTCAGTTGCTTATTGATTGTTGAGATCTAAATAATCACTCAATGTCCCTTTTTTTCTATATTTTTTCAAATATCTCAGTATTTTATTGCTAAACTAAAAGAAAAGCTATCTTCACAAGGTTTATTTTTCCAACATAAAATCAAGGAGAATAATGAATTGTATTCACAAGAGTTTATTCATATACATTATAGTCTGGCCTCCGATTACATATTTTCGAAATTAAGAATTCGCATAAAGGATTTCGTTTTCTGAATTATACGATTATTTTCACTAGAAAAAGTAAAAAATTGACCAAAATTTAGGTGTTGTATGTCGAACAGCGCCTCAAATGTATGTGCTTTACTTGCAAGAAACAACTATTCATATTAACTGTTTTTTTTCGTAAAAAGTGATCACGGGCGGAGGGAGGGATAGCGCCACGAAGATTCCTGTACTTCTCCTTAGGGTGAAGTCAAATCTCGTAAAATTTTTCCACTTTTTTTGACAAAATATAGGAAAAATAGGAATTATAGGACGAATCGGAGCCCAGATTATAGTCTGTCGAACTCATCTCAGATTTGAATCAAAATCAATATTTAATACATCTAAAAATATTTTACCGATTTTTTTGGCACCTCTCCAGTTTTTTTTTTTGGTAACGTAAATGTATACAGAGCAAGATTTTAATTCTTTTTTTTCATTGGTGGTCTTAAAGTCTTATGGTACTGCACGGATCTAAACATCATGACTCATGACAAACTAGTTGTTTGGCATGTCACTAAAAATTTCTCATCGTTTTTTTTCTTATTTTTTCGTCATATCTTCTTCAAACAAAATATGTGTATTTATAGTTCAGTTACATATGCAAAAACGAAAGATGAATTACTCATTACATTTTGTATTCGTATTTCTTTAAAAACAAAAGTTATTATTTTCAGATGTTTACAATTAACCATTGGTTTCATCGAAATCCTTTAAAATCAACGGCTCTTGTGTCGTTTGATCATCGAACATCACCATCAAGCACAGATGCTATGCAAATATGCCAGTAAAATAAAAATAAATTCAGGATTTCAAATTGAAAATAATTCTTCTTTTTTTTTCTTTGTAGTCAACTTCGTCAATTACGTTTTGATCTTTTGCAATTATTATGTAATCCAACGCTTGAAACGTCAAATATTCGAGATATATTTGATCAATATATGTCATTATTAACTGGTTTTGTAACATCACCAGACGGTAGTAGTGATGATTCGAAGTTACGTTATACAACAAAATTTTATTGGAGTGATTCATTAACAAAAACCGATGTTATAACGTATGAATAAAATAAAAAAATAAGACCAACAATATTTTTATATTGAAATTTTTTTTAGTGATGTTCAAGATGCACAATTTGAAATATGCTGTATGACAATAAATGTCGCTATGTGGTATACAAAACATGCTGCATATGTGGCATCTAAGAGTAGTATGTGAGTAATATGAAAATTAAATCTTGTTATTTAAATTTAAATTTTCATTAAAAAAAACAAGGCCAAGTGACAAAGATGCACTTGATGTACATAAATCACTTCGAATTGCAGCTGGAATGTTGAAACATGTTATGGTTTGTGAATTTTATTTTTTTTATGATATTTTATTTTTTCTATACAAATAAAATAGGATGTTGAAGTTCGAAAATTACAAGATGTTAAATTACCACCTTGTTCTGATCTTAATGAGAAAGTTCTTGCTGCTTATTATTATAGTTGTTTGGGAGAATTTCATGAAGGTTAAATTTATAATTAGAACAATTTTTGATGAGAATTCTTTTTTTTATAATTATTAATTTATAGTTACGGTAGCACGAGCAATGAGTGCTAAACAAGATAATGCACTTATTTCAAGTATTAGCAATCAAATATCACAATATTTTGATATGGGAGGTAAAGAAAAATAAATTTTATCATATGATATATTGAAATAATATCCTCTAGGTCAACAATTAGCATCATTAGATGAAAAAGTTGTTGGACACTGGCGTATGTACTTTGGTCTTAAGTCAAAATTTTATTTAGCTGAAGTACGAATTTTTATCGAAGATTTTAGAATATTGCATAGTATTATTTAGGCACGTGCTTATCAAGCATTGGATTTTCTCAAGAAAAATGATGCACCAAATGCTTTGAAAGCTGCTGAAGAAGCAAGCAAAGGTAAATAAGTCATAGTTACTTTTCTTTTCGCTAATATCAATTGATCTATATGTAGTTCAACAACAAGCAGCTAGTTTTTGTGAACAATATTCTAAAACAAAAGGAGCTGGATCACCACAACGTCATCCATTTTTTCTTCAACTTGATTCATTAATTCGTCGTGTTCAATCAACAGTTGAATTTGAAAATAATATTATGTTTGTTTTTGTTTTTCTCATAATTACTCTCATAATTATATTTTTTTTTGATTTCTTTAGTCATCATAAAAGGGCTGCAGCTGACTTACCATCACTTGACAATAATCCAACACATGGAATTTTACCTGCTGAAGAATACATTCCAGCTAAATTAAATAGTTTATTTTCTCCGAATACTTATCGAGCATTTGATATTGGTCGAAACGTTGGCAAAGTAAGAAAAAAAAGCAAGCATTTATTCTTTTTTTAATACTTAAACGTTTCTTTATTCTAGCCATATAAAGAAGACAAACGTGCACGCGAAATAAAAGAAGCTCGAGAAATGCCAATACCACAAGGAATGCCACCATCAGAAAGTGCTTGTACTATTGCTTAAAATGATTTTATTATGTACATTGATCGTCTTCTATTCATTTTTCTTTATTCTATTAAACATTTTATGCGTATTTAATAAAAAAAAACTAATAACAGAACAAAAACAAAACAAAAGAAAAGATTTCGCTTTTTTTCTTCCTTTTCTTTTTTTAAAAATTTGCTGATATATATCTTCGTGGCATATAAAAATAAATAAAAAAAATGAATAGTGGTATACCAATAAGTAGACCAAGGGCCAAAATAAGTGGTGTTAAAATAAATGTACTTATAAATACAAATATACAAAGAAAAGCACGACGAATTGAACCCATATCAAGTTCAAGTGTATATTGATAGAATCTCTTTGTTATTATTATTGGTAATGCTATTAATAATATTGGAATAGCAACAACAATTATTAATATGGCTAATATTGGAGTTAATATCCATGATAACAATAAAAATAATATTGATTTAAGTTTTGACCAACGTTTTTTACCATAAAATGTACAACCGGTTGGAGTTATAAAATGTAAATTATCAACTTCTTTCATACATAACCAACAAAATTCACATGTACATATAGCACAACGTATGTGATTGCATGAACCATCGTTTAATTTTTCTATTGGACTTTTACCTAAGATAATAAAGTTTATAGATAATTATTTTGTAATTGAGAACTTAATATGGCAATTAAATTTATATTAGAAGCGCACCTCAACAATTGATCTTTGATCAGGTCTATTCAAACCGAATGAAATTGTCAGGATATATCGTGAGATGTAGTGGAGAAACTACGATAGAATTTTCAGCTCTATACTATGATATTTTCAAAAGATATTCAAAAAACAAGGATCAAAACGTCTCATTTAGTAACCTAAAATTCTCTATGAGTCTTCATTATATGCCCTTCATTTTTCTTGTGTTCAAAAAAAATCATGTTAAAGTCCTTGCTTTTAAATTATTACTTTTTAAGACAAGAGAAGTTCAATAATTAGAAAAAATCCTAAAATATGGTGCTCTAATTACACCGGCACTCTTTAATCTAATCTTAACAAAACTTAATTCAAGAAAAGGAGACTATGTAGGGGCGTAATTGAATCATTGAAGACAGAGGAAGCCAAACATAGACAAATGTCAAAACCAGGGGATGTTACATTTCACGCTCTCTTCCTCTGAGCTAGGCCTCTAGGAATGCGTTGGAATTCTATCTCAAACAAAAAAAAGCCATGGTTATCATGAGATTTCTTCGAAAATCCTGGGATATGCAATCGAAGAATCGTAAACAGAAACAAAAGCATATTTTTCAAGTAGAGATTGAGCGAAATTTTTAGAAAAACTGAGATGACCAATAAAAGTTACATTATTTATTCAAGGTCAGGCCTTGAATTACCATCTCAATTTTGATTTTTCTGAAGAAGAGGATCTAAATTATTCTTTATCATGATTTATGCAAGAAAAATACCACGAAACTTAAAAAGTTGCATGAATTTTTTTATCATAGATTATAACAGTCGGAAATTAAGTTTTACAGTCTTGATAATTAACAAACGGATTAGTTTTTTCATTGAATTATCTTACGGATAATATTGTTAAGTCGTGCGAACAAGTCTCAAAACTTATTCGCATACATTTACGACCTATGGAAATATGATTTTATGTGATTGAAAGTGTTGTTTTGTTTCATCATGCATAATGAAATACAGATTTAAAGCTTGATGTTTTTATGTAATTTCGTTCATTCTGCATCTCACAATGTTATTGTGCTCTTTAAAAAAAACAAATTGAAGCATTTTATACTCTAAAACTAAAACGAAGGATATTGTTTGTCTTTTCTAATCTACCGTATGATATGTTATCAACATAATTTAACATTTACTGCATTGAAAAAAAAACATTGAATATGCTTGGCTATAATGTAACAAATGATCAAAGAATGTTTTATCTTTTATATTCATAAGAAAGAAAAATTCTAAAAAATTACATATAGATCCTCTATACTTAAAATAGATCATATATCTCTTTATAATCTTTTCTGTTTATCTAAAATTTATAACATAAATATACCGACTTATTATTCAATATATCTGAGATGAAAACTTTATTGAACAAACTACCATATTATTATTTTAGAACTTGTCTCTTACTTATATCAACAATGATATTTTGATGCAGAACATTTTTTCAGAAATCTAAACTAATCATGTCTTTATTTATGACAACAAAAGATTAATTTATTTGACCAAATCATACAGACGTATATAAAATATAATCTTTCTTTTTTGTAAGTTTAATTTATTAGGAAATTCTTTAATATCCGAATTCAATATATAAGAATTTGTCATTGTAAAGAAAAAAATGACATAAATACCATAGAATAAAAAAGCAACTAAGACTGAAAATCTATCCGTCCAAAACACAACATACGGAATGAGTTCATATTTCTTATGCACACTATAATTCAAAACTCATAGGCAATATTTCAGTAAAACTTATTATTACAATTTCTGTCATAAACATGTCACACTGTTAGATTCTTTATTCGTTTGAATGATTCCCTATAATTAACTAAAACTATTATGATAATAGATATCCTTCTTTTCATGAAAGTTTCTGATTGTATTTCTATGTTTAGAATATTAAAAGAAAAATCCCAATAATTCAAAACTCGAAATATTTTTAATTTTATTCTAAAAATAATAAAAAAAAGAACTTACATCGTGGACATGGTCGAATCATCCCTCCATTTACATTCGATTTCATCAGCATTTCAAGTGTAGGATCTTGAGTAGCACGTTGTGTTGATGCAAGTTCACATGTTAAATTTGGATGCCAGATTTGTGAACAACGTTGACAAAATGGTCGTTTACAAACTAGACACTCAAATTTATTTGCTTTACGTGTATTTTCAACCAAAACAGCAAAATTACAATTTGGATAACTAATTTATAGAAAGATTTACTTTTATTTAATTTTTTATTTATTAAAACAAAAAAACTATATACTTACGGACACCATCTTGTATCAGGCATTTTTTGTAACACACGTCTTAACATAAATGTTTCATAACGTTCATACATTTGTTGATCATTTAATATTCGTTTTATATCATTTGGATGAAGAATTTCTTTACAATCACTATGTGGACATTCTAATAATGATAAACAACCATTACGTATTTTATCAATTAAATATATTTGTAAACATGTATGACAAAAATTATGTTTACATGTTCGTAAATTTTCACATTCATTTGTTGAATAACATATTTCACATTCATATGTATTAGAATTTATATTTGTTATAGTTGTTATCATTGAATGTATATTATTATCATCATTTATATTTGTTGAATTAATATCATGTATAGCTGGTAAAATAGATGTTGATGTTGACGTTATTTGTACCAATGAATTCACATTAAAATTCGTTGACATACGACGAAAAAACGTTTGTGGAAGTATTTCATCCGTATTTGATATAGTACTAGATGGACTTGTTATACGTTTAATAACATCACTGGCACGCATATCAATTGATGATGATGATGATGATGAATTTGATATTTGAGAATTTGTACGTTGTTTGATATTTTTTAATGATGCTATATCATCATCATGTGATGATAAATTTATAATAGTATGTCCTTTTTGATTATCATTTGTTGAAGAATTATGTTCAGTTATTGGATGAATTCGATGATGTTTTCTTGTATTTGATGAACTTGTTTCACCAACATACATTGTCGAATTTTACACTTTTTTGAAATGAATGAGGATGAATTTTTTTCTACTTGACAAAAGTAAATGAAACTGAATGCATTCTATTTGTGTGTGTTACTCTAGAAAAGAAAGAAAAGAAAAAAAGGAAAAGAAAAATAACAGATTCTCAGTTTGCCGCAAACTGCACGCGCATGATGATGGAGAGCAGATCTCGTAGAAGTATCGAAACATTATTTTTTTACCTGCATCGGACGATTTTATTTATATAACACAAGAACAAAATATAATTTCTTTTACATTCTACTACTTATTCAAATATATCAAAAATAAATAGATCGCCTAACTATACATGCGTATATAATCAATTGATTGTCATATATTGATAGTAAATATTAACGAAATTCATCTGACATTCTTTGTTTTTTCTTTTCATTGAGATAAAATATAGAAAAAAATATTTGTTATTTTCTTGACAATAACATAAATATGGTCTTCCTACTTTTTTTTTATCACCTTTACATTAAAACTAACAACGCAACAAAAGAGAAAGAAATAATCTTTTTCAAAACGCGCGCATATAAATAGTCAAAGAAAAAAATAAACGAGTTCTAGCTGATTCATATATGTATATACTTTTATTGCTGTCTTTTCTTTATAAGTCGTTTTTTACCAATGTTGTATTTGTTTAAGTCATTGCCTTCCAAATCGACGCATACATACAGAATGATCAGACGACTAACGTAGATAAGTGATTTATTAGAATATGTGTAATTTAGGCTTTATGTACAATATTCCTTAGGATTTTTTCTTTCATTCTTATTGTTTGATCGTCTATCTTATATAGTCAAGGAAAAGAGACATCTCAAATAAATATGTCTAGTCTTAAATGTATACGCTCATCATTAGCATCATCTTCAACTTTCCGATTGAATGAAGGAGAAATGTTACATCGAGTATGTGAAGGTTATTATCAAGGATTTTAATGCTAATATATACATAACTTTTTCTATTAATGTTTGAATTTTTACCAGAAAAACTATTTTTTATAAGTATTTCATGCTCATTCTTGCGTAACCTACAATTATTGTATCGTACTTTTATCAGATGCGCATAGTATATTAAACAAAAAAAAATAGAAGAAAACTAATATAGTATCTCCAACGATTGATCAAAGCATTTCTATTTGTAATTATGATTTAATATTTAAAAAGTGAAAGTGATTTCAAAGAGTTTTTTTTTCAATATTATTCTACAATTATTTATAACTATGTATATATATATACTGACAAAAAACGATTCAAAAACAATCTATAGAAAATTTGTTTTGTTTAACAAATAAAAAAGATATCTTTAAGAAGATTTTGTTCTTCGGAATCTGCTATAGCATTCATGGAATTTTTATTAATTTGAGATTTATTATTTATTGGTAAGATTTTTGGTATTTGTTCATGATATGATTCATTTAAAGATAATATTAAAAGGTCTTCATCATTATTATCAATTCCATATCGTTGTGTTTGAATTGGACGCTTAGCCTGTTTATCAGAAACTCTAAGAAACAAAATTCTTTTCTTTTTTTTTATTCTTTCATCTAGAATATTCGTTACTTGACGTGGGGTTTTGTTGTTTGTTTAACAGGTGACGTAGCACGTTCGACAACGACTGTTTTTATTTCATGTTTTATTGGCGATGTAGCACGTGTTGTAGTTTGAATAGTTAAATTCGATGATGATTTAGCTGGTTGTTCAATTAAAGAATTTATATTTCTTTGCTGAAATTCTTTTTCAAGTATTTGTTGCTAAAAAAGGCATAAAGAAAATTTTTCTTTTTTTTACTAAAAAAAATATAATCAATCACTTGTTTATGGAGTAATTCTAATTGTTTTTCCATCATTAATTGTTTTAATTGAAATTGTTCATTTATTATTGAATTTGTTGTACGAGATGGTTGAATTAAATCATTTTCGTTTTTATTACGTATTGTTGTTGTTGTTGAAGGTTCTTTTAACGGTAAATTAATGGGTGTTGAAGACTAAATGATTAATAAAATTAAGATTTGAAATTACGATGAAGAAGAAGAAAACAAAAAACTTCTACACGTTGAGGATTTGGAAATTCATTTGTTGTTGGTTTTAATAATAATTGAGATTTTTTTTCATATTCATTCAACATAATTTTTGTTTCATTATAACGTGTAAGAAGTTCTATATAAAAAAAATTGAAAAACAAAGAACTAAGAAAAATAAATAAATTTTACTTTGATTATCTTTCATTAATTTATCATAATCAGTTAATAATGTTTTCATTTGTACTTCAAATAATTTTCGTTCTTGTTCAAGTTTATTTTCTACAAGTTCTTTTTCATGACCGATACTAAAAATAAGTCCACTAAAATTATCTACGAAAAAATAAATTAGAAATATATACCGAGCAAGTTCTTTAATTAAATTAGCAATTTTTAATTTATCTTCAGCACTTAATTCTTTAATACCTTTGGAAGATTGAATTGATGTATCGACCGAAGTAGTCGGAACAGGTTGTTCAACAAATCGAACGACATTTGTCGCACTTGGAACCTATATTGAATATGAAATACAACTTTTCATTTTAGGAGAAAAACTAGATGGTACTCAAGTTTCACTCGGCTGCAAAGCTTCAAATGTCGATTGTTAAAAAGAAATTAAGTTATCATTTTTAAACAACTTTATTGAAATAGATTGTTTTTTCGTCTTGTTTAATCAGAAACTAAACCTTTCAATGGCAGTCTGAATGAAAATAAAAGTAGCCATTGTAAAATTCATCATTAAGGGACAAAGATGTGATATCCTTAAACGAAGAGAACTTTTTGTTTTTTTTCCCAGCGGATTCGAAAGTTTTGCGTACATTCTCTTAGACAAAAAGTCTTTACACCTGTACGTTCAATGTTGGCTGCCTCGAGCTAGTCCTTATTTTATTCTTCACACCACATTAAAACCATCTTTGACAGTCTTATTTACTGAAACGTTAGCAAGAAAATAGACAAGAAAATGAAACTCATATTCATTGGTAAATATTCTTTAAACTTAAGTATAAATTGTTTTACTATTGAATTGAAAATGGTTTATTGTTCTCTGAAAAATTATGAAAAGATTCATTGAAGCGAAATGAAGTGAATATACAAGATTGAGGAAAGGTGTAAGATTTTGTTATTAAAAAACAACAGCATATTTATAATTAACAAAAGACCTTCTTTATAAAATATTTCTCATAAAATGTCCGCTTCCCTTCTTGTTTACTAGGAAATTACATGATTACATGTCACTACTATACTATTTTTAACTGCGTCAAACAGACAAAAACAGATATATCAAAAGTTAGTTGATAAAGTTGATTAATTAACCTTTGTTCGTGCTTTGTTTACAACAGATGGTGCTGTAACTTTATTTGTTTTTATGGTTGGGATTTGTGGATGTTGTGCTATCGGCTTTTGAATAGCTGAATTTTGTTCTATATAAGATAAAACAAAAAATAATAATATTATATAAAATTTTGATATAATCACCAGCTGCATTTAACCATCGTATTCTAACAGGATGTTCACCAGGTGGTATAATATTCTCTTCGGTCATAATTTTATCTAAAATTTTTGGATGAGAAAAAAGAGAAATCATCAGCAAATCATGTTTGTCATCAAATTGTTTTCGTAATTAAATAAAATGCGAAAAAGAAAAGGAAAAGAAAGTCATCATATAATTTAATGTTCGATTGAATCGTAAACTTTTTTAAAATTCTTGTAAAATCCCTAAAATAAATCCAAAAATATAAAACAAGATATGTTTTATATAATTCTTACATTAAAGAACTCTAAATAATGTTCTAATGCCTGTGTTGATGTCATTTCACGTATGGAATGCATGGATAATTGAGGTGCACCAACATCAACTGTAGACATTCCAAGACGAGAAGCAAGTATCGGACCAACAGTTGTACCACATGGCATATCATTTCTCATACAAAATTCCTGGAAAAAAAGAAATAAATGCGATTCAGAAAATAATGTAGAAAAAAATACCTGTAATGGAACATTGCTTAAACGAGCAATTTCTTTAATTAATGTTGCTGTTAATGCATTTGTTGCATAGCGACCACAGCAATTTGTTTTAACAACAACTCCACCATTTAATAATGATGGTTTATGATCACGATCATGGAGAGAACTATAATTTGGATGAACACCATCTTTTTTTTTGCGAAAAGAAAAACAAATATTTATTTTATTTATTTATTTATTTTTCTTTGATTAATTAATATACATACGAGCCATATCAGCTGAGACAAGAAGTGATTTTGATACTGAACGTTCATATTCATCACGTGTCATTCGACGTAATGTATGTTGAGTAAATTCACTCATGGCACCTTGAGCAGTTTCAGAACCAATCTAAATTTTTACGAAATTATATAAATCTTCCATGCACAGATTACGAGCCCGGTGGATTTCTAATTTGTCTTTCTAGAAATCAAAAGTTTGAAGGTGGACTACTATTGCGATCAAATCTAAGTCAAGACATGTTCAACAATTAATAAATCAGGAGTTTTATATGGTGTGCTTAGTTTCAAAATATCTATAATAATTTCTATGGAATCAAAAATTGACTCTCATTTCTCGCAATCTCATACTATTATATAAATAAAGTAATGAACTCTTTACACTACCTTTTATACCTACAAACTTATATATCTTCAATATTCAGTAGTGGATTCTCAGATGAATACAAGCAGTTACATTGAATGCAATACTTAACAAAAATTAATATTTTTTGCGTTTCTGCACTATGTATAAAAGTAATAGGGGAAGAATTCGAACTGCATGATATAATTGCGTATCTAATTTCTACTTCTACAGTTCTTCAACAAGTATCGTTCAGTAGTACGTATGCATACGCATTTTTCAAGTCAATAAAAAATTTGATTTTTGCGTTGCTAGACAGCATATACAAGACAAAAGAAATTCAACACATCAACAGAGCTATAAGTGAATATAGAGAAGTGATGAGCTAATCTATTCAATTTTTCACATCGTTTGTTTAGTACTTAGGTTGGATGCAATGGGCTTCTATTCTATAGAGGATTATTAAATTTTAAAACTTATGAGAGAACTACTCCAAGCAACAAATGCTATTAGAGCTTATATTGGATCCACACGCAAGTTTTAGTGAGAATAACTAAAGTTTAAAGCATTCATCTTCATTGGATTCTCGCACTGAATTGTGACCGATTTACTAGATTTTTTATCTCATTTTTTAGCTACACCTGAAAGAGCATATAACAGAACTTTAATTTAAATTTTTGCTTATAGATGAACCTAAGGACTCTTAGAATATCCTCATAGTTTCAGTCGAAAACAATGTTCCTTTGTCACAAAAATCGCGTTTATTTAAAGTTTCAATCAATCGACGAAAGAACATTTTTATCGAGTGAAACTTTCAGGATATTCTAAGAATCATTAAATCTATCTATAGGCAAAATTTGGAATCAAAACTGTGCTGTTCAGTGTTCAGAAGGTACTTAAAAGCGGATCAAAAACCGAGCAAAACGGTCATAACTCAGTGCCAAAGACCTATTGGGATGAACTCTTTCAAGTTTTTGCTCGTCTTATTGAGATTTGCCTTTAGATTTAATATGAACTAAAACGTTAGATATCACGTGGGGTATGTTCCCTCGTTAATAAATGAAACTACCAATAAAAAAATGTTGAACATAAAATTTCCTATACAAAAAAAGATGATCTCATCGAATATCATTCATTTCTATCTCAATAAATGATATTAACCTCTTCATTATCATATAATAAAGCTCCACGAATAAATGTTTCATCAGGTAGTGTATCAAGTGAATTGACAAGACCCTAGAGATAAACAAAAAAACAAATTACAATTTATAATGAATCTATTAATTTCGAATATTACTTGGATTGCACAATATGCACTCATTTGATTATCAAGACGTCCAGAATAAATAAATTCATTTTTAAGACCACCAACACATGATGGTTGAGTATCAGCAAGCATTAAGTCAAAATTAATAATATCATCTGCTTGACAATTACATTCATTAGCAAGTAATTCTAATAATTGACTATGATGTTTTTTTGACTAAAATTTTTCAAAAAGAAAAAAAGTTAATTAAAATAAAAAATTTAACTTTCATATATTTACTTCATCAGTTAATTTTTTATTTGTATCTGATGTTGTCTCTTTTTCTTTTGTTGATTTATTTAATTCTTCTTCAGTTTTTAATGATAATACAGCTTGTCTAAATAATGATTTTTATTTTCAACAAAAAAAAGAAAATTTTAATTAAATTCATATCATACAAATGTTCTTGTTTATTGATTTCTAATTTTTCATTAGTATCACGTTTCAGATGAATAGCAATTGTTGGTACACGAAGTATAGGTCGATTGATATGTACCAAATGTTGTTTAATTTTACCATTTTGGTTCTTTATTTAAATGGAAAGATTATAGAGAATTGATAACTAAATTTTTATACAAACTCGAAAGAAAACTCGCCCAGCTAATGTTAAATCTCGATCAAACCATGTATGCCAAATACCACCACCATAACATTCAACATTGACTTGTAAATAACCACTTTCTTCCCGTTTTGATACAGGTTTTACCTATTAGATAGAATAACATTAACGTCATAATGCTGAAGTTTTTGAGAAAAGGGTTCGCTTTCATCAGACAGACTATGTACAGTCTAATTCTAACGGCAAGTTATATATTTCTACATATGTGATATGTATTTTTCACAAACTCGTTTAGTGTATCTGACTAGATCGCATTAAATGTTATTGCTTTCTATTGTTTAGTTGTCATTTCTTCCGTGAGCCAAAAATATGTATACAAGGACATAAATGATAGACAGCTGTTCAGAAACCGTTAAATAGAAAATAGGCATACTTTAATAGTATCCTATTGGACTTTTCCTATTATAGAATATAAAAAACCTTGAACTTTGAAATGAGACGTTTCAAACAACTGATAGATGGTCACTTAGACTTATGCAAGAGTTTATCGGGCTCAAAAAAATGTGCCGCTATGAGATGAGTTTAGTATCCATTATTGAAACTTTACCTATGTCATAAAAATGAGAAACTCTAATTTGCTAGTAAACAGGATACTTTATACTTCTTTCAAAATAATTAAAATGTATTTCCTTGCGTTTCTGAATTTTACATCAGCTTCTAAGATGATATCGCGTGCCACAGTCATATAGAAATTTTTCTCAAATCCTCCAAAGTTCGATAGTTTTCTCTAACCAAAGTATCTTAATAAACACGATTTAACGTATTTATATTAAGATTCACAAAATGTTGATGTCAAATAAACATGTGAATGAGAAAAGTATAGAAGTCAATTTTTTCGCCCGTCGGTAATTATCAAAGTTCTCAAATAGTTTGAAAACTTCCATTTTTAAAAGTGTGCACATCTCTATTTCTAAACGAATCAAATCATAGCTACAACACAGAAAAGTTAGTTGCAATTAAGTCTTTCTTGTACATCATTTCTGCATGTAATCTCTTTTAATTATGTAAGTAATATTCGATTCATTAAATTACATACTCGGAGATGTGGTGAATCAGTATGTGTTGCTGTTAAAGCAAAACCATTACCATTTGTATACTTGCCACCAACAGCAAATGCCGCGATACATGAACCATTTTTAAGAACAAAATACTAAATAAATACAAAATAATTTGATATTACTTTTTCTTTCTTTTACTTTTCCCAAGGGTTCAATGTTCCATTGTTCATCTTCTCGCAATTCTTTAAAACCTGCTGTAGTCAATGTTGTTTTAACATTATCAACGCCTTGAAAATATTGAATAATAATATTTAAAAAATAAAACGAATTTCTATCAAATAAAAACAAATACTTACAATGAAATGCTGTTGGACTTTTATTAATAAAATTAAGAAATCCTTCAACATTTTTTGACATTGAACCTGCTAATGTTGTCATCTGAAATTTAATAGAAATAATTTTCGTCAATTCTATACCACATACCCTTTGAATAAAAAAACTATAACGAGGAAAATTATTGAAAATGATTGACATCTTAAAAATTAAAAACAAAAGAAAACAACTACTTTCATAATAAGATAAATATATATATGTATAAATTCCTTCTCTTCATCGATCCATATTAATTAGTTAAAATAAGAAAAACAAGTAGATAACAATAATGAGATAACTTAACCAATATAAAAAAAAGAACCATTATTACTTCCATTTTTTTTCATTCACATATAAACTTAAAGTTTAAATTCAATTAAAATAATTGAAATTTCAAGTTTCAACCAAGTTATGATTATCAAAAAAAATGCCTTAGTCATTCTCATTATACTTTACTCTTTCTCTTTCTGTTAGTGTAGGAATGAAAAGAGAGAGAGAGAGCTATTTTTCTTGTTTGTCATAACTCAATTGAAACAAGGAATATTAGTCAAAATAATTTTAATTGAAATCAACTTTCAAGTTTTGCAGAACTGATTTTGCTTCTGTTGATAAAAAAAATATAACAAATAATAGAAGTTTAGATAATCTTGCAAAATTGCAAAAAAAGTAAACATAATGTTAATAATAAATCTCTGACCAAACCCATTTTTGAGATTCTTTCTCTTCATCGCATTCACTTAATTTTAAATCCTTGCCATCTGTTTCCATACATAGATGTTCTTTATTGCTTCGAATTTGTTTTGTTGACTAAAACAATAAGAAAAGAAACCATTATCAAGAATACTAAGAAGTATCTTTTTCTTTAGCTGTTTCGCTCATTACCTTGTCATATTGCCATTCACCAACTGGATTCCATCGACCTCGATAATCCAAACAAAACTTTTTTTTAACTATATCATGATCAGATATAAAACAATGTTCACCGGATGATATTTCACCTTCTTCATTTAAACGCCAAACCTGCTAAAATATTTTAAATAAAATATTTGAATACAATATGTTCAAATTATAGTGCAAGAAAAAAATAATAACAACAAAATACGTGAGAAACGATTGTCATTCTACTTTTGATATATCTACCGATTAATATAATGTACTATGTAGAATTATTCAGTAACCTCTTACTATGCATGTGAAAATATCAATACTCTTTGGTGTTGATTAGTATTGGTATAAAGTATTCTATGTCGAGATCATGTTTGGTAGAACGAAATTAATCTCCTATGTGAAAATTTGTTCTATTCAGAATGTAAAAGAAAAAATTCCGATTGATTAAAATTCACGTTGTATTTTTAATAAGTATTCTAAATTTAACTAAATACTGCTTAAGCATGTTTGTGACAAGATTATTCTTTTTTATATTAATACTTAAATGGTTTCAAATACTGCGCTTAGTATACAAAAATTTACTTGATAAACTTGAATAAAAGTACTACGCAAATAATTTTGCTAGTATTTTGATTTTTTTTTCTTCCTTCACAGTTGTTGGCAAACACTTAATTCCACTACAAATATTGGTAGATTTCAGGTGTTAATCCGTAAAATCTTTCTAAGATGAATCTCGAACAACAGTTGCTCTTTTCAGTCGTCTAATTTGCAAATATTTCAGACAGCTAACAGTTACTCATCATCATGAGTATCATAAATAACTAAGTCACAAAATGATCAAATAGGTTTTCGAAAAAAACTAATTTCTTTACTTTTTCGTGTAAATTTAAAATTAAATACGCCCCCTCCTATTAACCCTATTCACCGAAATAAAAAATTATATTCTCTCAATAATAAAGCAGACTTTATACAGACTCTAAAACGTTTCCGTTTTCTATATGTTAGTCCATCGTTTTTTAAAGTATAATGAAACTTCTATAACCAAAGAAAGAAAAATAAGATGTGATCCGCATAAGATTTTTTTCAAAGAATTTTATTTTTCCACTCATTTTCTTATATCAAAAACGAATTCATTCTTACTTGTCTATAACAACCACTAACACCAATTGGTTGACCAAATGAAGCACCTCGATCATTTAAACAAACTGCATGTTTAACATTTTTACACTACAACATATGCCATTATTTCGAAAATTCTAATTCAAAAAACGAAATTATATTCGACATACTTCTCCCCAAACAACATTTTTTGGTGGTGGTGGAAATTTTTGTAAAACATCATACGCAATATTTTCCATAAACCATTTAAATGGTTTACATTGTAATTTATCTCTTAATTGTTTGCGTTCTGATACATCACCAAAGTCTAATTTACGAATAGCTGGTTCACGTATATAATAATATTCAGTATATTCATCCATCCATACTTCCGCAAGACGCATATGATTTATATATGTTTGATGTGCACTTGTACCAGGTACATGAGATGAATGACTTCTTGGACCACGATATGCATGTGCAACATGAGAACATGGTACCCATTCAACAACACCACCACATTGCCAAACTTTAAATGATAATTCATATCTTAAATATAAAATAAAAGATTTCTATTTTTCTGTAAAAGTTTTGTAATATGAAACAAACATACTGTTCAGCTCCCCAAACTCTTATGCCTGGATCATAAGCACCTAATTCAAAAAACCATTGACGATCAATAGCTAGTAAACCGCCAGCATGTGTTGGTGACCTAGAGAAAAATAAATAAATATATTTATTAAAAATTATTGAATTAATTTCTATATACCAATATGGTTCAGATGAATATTTTCTTTTTTTTAATTCTTGTTCTGGTACTTCAGTTTCTTTATATAAAAATCCCCATTCCCAAATTCCTCGAAAATTTGATGAACCATAAATATTTGTATGTTCTAAAGTTTTCCATTCAATTCCATCAACTATTGGAACAGCTATAGCTTTACGATTAATTGCAATACGTGTTAATAATGGTGGAAGCCAATTAACAACCTAACAAAAAATAAAATCGTCTTTAAATATTTCCTGTTTTTTTTTTAATTATTTATCTCTATTTTTTTGTAAACATACACATTCACAATGAGCATCAAGTATAACAATAACATCACCAGTTGATTTTTCTGCACCAAGTGTACGTGCTGCAATTAAACCAATACGTTTTCCTGTTCGATAAAGTTTAACAAGACCATTCCAACGTTGAATATATTTTTCTAATGGTTCAAGTAAAGCCGCTAAAGAAAAAAATGATAACTAATTCTTTACACTATTCATATAAACTTTTTTAAAAAATTACATACGATCACTACTACCATCATCAATTAGAATTATATCTTTAAGTAATTCTTTTGGCGATGTATTAATTACACTATGTACAGTACGTAATAAAACACTCCAACCTTCATCGAAAAAAACAAGTATTACAGAAGCTGTTGGTAAACGTTGTATATCAGGATATATCCAATATTTACATCTATATAGAAAGATTTCATTTAAAAAGAACTTTTTGTTTGCTACGGAAATTTAGTAAATCAAAAATATTTGTCAAAAAAGTGTTTCGAACACCATTAATTTATCTTACTCTTCTGGTCTTGTATCTTTAATTTGTCTATCCATGGATATTTTATCGGAAGCAACCATATTAAAACCATATTGACTTATTGTTCGTTGTGCCTCTTGTTCTTCTGCAGAAGAGACTATCACAGGAACACCTATTGAACAATAATAATAGGTCAATTATATTTCAAATGAAATTAAATTTTACCTCCTTCGCCTGGACCTGATTGTATTGGCCTTTCTTTTGGTTCATAATTTCCTAGTGAATTACTCATTATTGGTTGTAAGCTATCACTTTTTGCTGGATTTCGAACATCAGAGGCTTCTTGATTAGCCTTGTTGCTCTATGTATCCCAAAACAAAACAGTAATGAAAAGAAAAAGAAAAAGCATGTATTTTTACATCTGAATAATCAACTTTATTGTCTTCAACTATTGATCTTTTAGTACTAGAATCTAGTTTGGACATAAGAAACGGCACAATAAAAATAAGAAGTCCAAGTCCAATAATAAAACGAAGTATACGTCCAAGTCGATAACGCATTTTTAAATGAACAACTAATATTTATTTAATTTTCAAATATTAATTATTAGATGATTCATTCATTGATTCTCAAAAGTTACCACGTCTACCGTGCCTCTCGAAAGCTGGCCCAATCGAACCATTCAGCTCGACGAAAATAACGATTCTATTGGGTGATTCTTTAAGCAATAGATATCGTAATATTCGCAAAACACCAATAAAGAGGAGCACAAAATAAAAATATTTTGGAAATGTTCGCCTCAGTGATGATATATTCGAATTATATTTTCGCTTAAATTTTTTCAATTAAATGATAATTAGCATTCTTGCTCAATTACATGAATTTCTATTATGAACCAAGAACATAAAAACAAGAGTGATTAAAGATATATACATATAATAACAATTAAAAAAACAACATTTTCAGGCTTCGCAGTGGCACTCCTTTCCTGATTTTTTAATAGTGACCTGATTTTCCTGTTTTTGATTTAAAATCCTGATTTTATCCTGATATTTTATAATTCATCTCTATAGAACTAAATTTTACAAGATATCACGCATTATTTTGTTATACTAAATCTGTCTTTCAAATCTGTATAAATATATTTGTAGAATATTTTTAACAATAGAAAAAAAAAAGATAATGTTCAAATTATTTTTATTTCAATAATGCATTTTTTCTTTTTTTTCGTAACCGGTTTAAGCTTTCGCTATTTTCAATTAATTGATTGTTCAAAACAATTAGTTTAGCATTAGCAGCTGTTAGAAGTACTTCAGCTATACCAATCTCACTAAATTCTCGATTGTTCATAGCTGCAGCAAGTCTTGTGCTCCCTTCCTCCAACATTTTAGTTGCTTTGGCTAATTCTTCTTGTAAAGCTTTTTTTTTTCGTTGATCAGTTGATTTTCTTTTTCTTCTAATTGTTCATGTTGTACGTCAGAAGCTCGTTTTTCATTCATCACATCAATATTTTTAATTAATTTTTGTTGTTGCTCAATATCTTTTGCATAACGTGAATATGCTTCTTGAACGTTGGACAGTAAGGTAAATATTGTTGAAACCTTAAGCATAGTATCACAACATTTCGAATAGATCAAACGTATACTCACCATATGAGTTTTATCATCATCAAAAAATTGAATGCCAGCATTTGTAGCTCTCAAGCCATTAATTGATGACTCATTTAATAATGAACGATCATCTGAAACAAGATTATTGTTTTGAGAAAAACCTCGTTCAACGTCACTATTTCCATGTGACAAGGACAACAAGCACTTTACGAGTTTAATCAATGCTAGATATTGTGGTGCACCAGTTGATATAGCAGTAGACAATACTTGATACCAATATTCATCAATTGGTACATACTCAATGATGTTGTTTGAAGAATTGGTACTTTTTTTAATCCATTCATCGAGTATATCAGCCATTTCATAAATGCGCCATTCAGCACCAACTCGATCAACTTCTTCGCTGGTTAATAGATGTGGAACATTTCGTGCAAGATACATAATACTGGCTCTAGAGGATTCATCTTTACGCATTGAAGGTTGAAAACACTGAAGATGTAGTAAAAAAATCATGAGTAATTGGTAATGATTTCATTAATTCTTTCTGAAATATCATAATACTTATTATATCAATATTTTGAAATCAATTATACTCACCGTTATGTTGCAATAAATTTCACGTACATCTTGAAAAAGAACTACTTTCTCATTGTTAGATAAATCTTTAATACAGATTCAAGTATTTTCGCCAACATCAATATTTATATTATTCTTTTGGTTGTTTTGAAGTTCGAAAGAAATAGACAATAATTGAATACCTTCTTTACATTTTGGGAGTTCTTCTTTCACAAATGAAAGTAAAACATTACGTAATAAGTTAGAACACTCGCTATACAACAAATGTACTAATGGTTGTTCTTGTTGCAACCAAACAAGTTCTTTTTTAAAAATTGTTCGATAAACAAAAAGAATGAAATGGAATTTGACAAGTGTCGACTTGTCATTAATAAAGTTTTTAATTCAATTTTCTTGTCGACTTTTGGAAGATATTCAAAAAAATATTCTTTGATAATATTCCATTGCTGTACAACACATTCAATTACTGGACCAACTTCGATCCAACGAGTTTCAACAAAACGATAAAGAAATCGGGAATAACATTCATTAATAGTTGTCGCAACTGATATAAAATCTTCTCAACGAGCAAAAGACCTAGAAAACCAAAACCAAATATCATTGATTGATTCATTAATAAACCATGTTGTCGATTTAATTCCTTTCCGAAATGAACCATGAATAATATGTAACGGACATGAGCCAATTGAAATAAGACCCATTATTGGCATCGACCGTGATCTATCGAACAGTATTTAGATAAATAAAGGAAATCACAGAAATAGAGAATCATTACTTTTTTTTCTTTCGGCAATAATTTCTTTATTAAGAATATTTTCTATCGTCTTATTAACATTTGGATTATCTCTTCCTATTTAAATGAAAAATATATACGGATGAATCGATGTAAAGGATAACATACCTAACATCAACATTTTTGTAATATCAATTCCATCAGCTTTCAATGAATCAATAATAGATTGAGAAATAATATCGGCAGTGGCATATGACCAAGAATAATACTTTTGTAAAACCGAACACATACACCATTTTTTGTTTCTGTCCAATATCGAAAAAAAAATCAAGTTGTCTACGAACACCAGCAATTGAAGTTTCATCAAAAAGTAATGAAAATCCATGAGCTTTACGTATATCCTTGATTAATTCATTAGTAAAATAATAACTAGTTCCATGTGAAATAACATACGATAATTTTCGTGGACGTAATGAATAATCAGCAGCAATCGAACTGTCAGAAAACATGTACCGAAAAATTTCTGGTAATAATTGTGATGAATTATAAGAAAAACCAAGTTGAGAAGTAGCCATTGCCCATATACATTCAGCACGAACAACTTCTGAAAAATAAAATAAGAAACATAGTTTCTTCTTGATATGATAATCTGACTACATATATGTTAAATAATTATTTTAGTCTGAATATTAAGTCAACAGAGGTTATATAGAAAAATGAATTTTTTTAGAGAACATTAAATCCAACTAGAAAACAAATCTACAGATCAGTCAATAGCATGCGCTGATGTTGACGGCTGTGATGACCGGTGTATTATTTCATTCTCTTTCTTTCTACTGCTACCTACAATTGCATCTGTGGTAGAATTAAATGTAACTGTGTATTTTTTTCTCTCTTCTTTTTCTTCCTGGCCTTCTAAACGGATATCGAAATATGTACTCGAATTTATTCTTACTTTCTGATAATTTTTCGTAGTTTTATATATTATTTGATAAAATAAAAGTAAATTTCTTAAGAATGATGACCGAGACTACTTACTTTCATCATGTGTTGATGCTCTTTGGTCATTTTGAATAGTAATAAAAGGACGTGGTGTTGTATTAACATCTGTGGATGTTGTTATTGAACATACACCACAATCATTCGTATTATTGGATACAGATGATGATGGATGACCAGATGCAACAAGTGAAACTGAACCAAATACGTCCTTCATACGTTGAATATGTTTTGGACGAGCAAAATATTTTTTTATATCACTCCAGCCACCATTAGCACAACTAAGATCATCTGTATTACACACAATACATCGGAATGAATTAGCTGTTTTGCCTTTCGTAAGCCATCGAGAACAAACTCGATTGGTATTATCCAATCTAAGCAACCATTTTGAACAAAATCCTGTGTTTTTCGGCATTTGAGAAGGTCTAAGTGAAGGGACACGTTTTTCAGAAATAAATGTTTATCACATTGCATTAGTTTTATATATGGAGAGAAACGCAAAGTAGACTATACAATAACAGAGAGAGAGAGAAAGAATGAAAAGAAAGAAACACGATTTGTAGTGCGTATCTGAAGAAAAAAATCACATTGTTGTAGAACTTATTCTTCGTCAATTAGTTTTGCCATTTATCGAAGCAACATACGTTTTAATTTCAATTAATCATTAGTACTTCATCCATTTTTATCCATATTTAGTTCTAGATAGTAATATCAGAATAAGTTTTACAATGTCCTGATTTTTCCTTGAAGATTGTTCTGCCTGTTTTCCTGATTTTGCTGCATAGACCGCTGCGAAGCCTACTCTATGCACTCTCCTTGAGATGTTAAAAGGAAATTATTTTCAAATACAACTGTTCTGTATTATGTACTATATTAAATATTTTAATCACGATCTCGATTCTTTAAAATTTCACCAAACATGAATAAGTATGTATCCATCGTCAACATATCCCCAACAACTGAAATTACAATTAATATGAATTTTGATATGACTTTTCTGTAATAATTTGAAACATGAGCACAATCTTACAAAAACCACTACTTTTAATAACTTTCTTAATCTCTGTTTACTTGTAGATAATCAGTTGTCTTCGATAAAACAGATTGATTTTTTTTAAGTATACATCCGTATTCCATTATTTTGAGTGATAAATACTTTTTGATTCTAGATTCGACTAAATATCAACAATCTTTGTTCTCTTCTGATGTTAACAACTAATAACAATAACTTAAAAATATCTCACTGCACATTGTTCTATGAGTGAACCATCTTGTAAGACACGAGAGATTTCTTAAAATGAAAAGAAGACCATCTATATCTATGAAGTTATGGGTCAGACTCAGTGATATTGGCACTGTACTACCGTTTGTGTATCCATTTGTTGTACACCTTTTCTTATAGATTTCAGACAAACGAGAATAGATGTTGCTTTTGAAAAGAAACAAAAATTTCTGAAGATGACGGTAGAAGTTGAAATTTTATTTCGTCATAGGATATGCTTTATATATATATATATATATACTTTTTTCGAATTAATAATTTAGAATATGTTTAAACAATTAAGCGAATCTAAAAAAATCAGAGATTAGTTATCTTTAGACTAACATGATTAACAATTTAGATAAAACAATTGGATTCATTTTGACAGATCGGAATAATAAAGAAATTAATGGTGAACACGCGCAGAAACAATTCAAAAATATTATTGCATTTGTATTTATACTCAAATTAGTATTAATTATCGTTAAACGCATGATGATTGATAGTGAATAATTGAATCGAAGAACTAACTACGGCAAAGATTTTCCTTATTTAAGAACTAAGACTCCTTCAAATCAATTAATATTTCTGATCAAATCAAAGATGAGTTGATGCAACAGATTACAGTTGAGTTTGTGATGAACAAATTTGCCTAAAGACATGCATCTTTTTCAAAGCTTCTTTCTCAAAGAATATCAATTCCTATCAGCTAAATTAGATTTGTCCCACTTTAAGCTAATATCATCACGGAAGATGACATAAAAATCATGACTAAAATCTATTGTCATCGTTCTATGATGTATTATAATATAAAAATAAAATTTCTCTGTTAATATTAATTAAGATTTGTCGTTCATGACATAAATAAATCGATCGTTCTCAACAGAGTTAAGAAAGACTTTGCATCAATTATATATGTTTAGATACCTTTTGAAACTTCCACATTTGACTATGAAAATTTTTCAATGAAACAAACAAAAAAAAAATACATTTTCATTTTTATTTACGAAAGTAACACTGTCCATTCTCAATATGATAGCATTCATGACGTATATTATAAGGTAAGTATGCTCTTCGCCGAAAACAAGATTGTCGAAAACTCACATCGCCGACTCGACATGGAAATTTACGGTGA
>CAJNOP010000003.1:2104534-2143219 GCA_905250075.1 Rotaria sp. Silwood1
TCACCGTAAATTTCCATGTCGAGTCGGCGATGTGAGTTTTCGACAATCTTGTTTTCGGCGAAGAGCATTACATTCTATTATAAGAACAATTAAAACTGTCTGTCAATGAAAATTCGCGTACTTTTTAAAGTTTGGGTTTTTTGTTTGAATTTTAGTGTACTATCTGTTTTCGAAAAATGTGTAAAATCTCATATCGTAATAAACTATATAGTCAAAAGTTTTTGTCTGAGCAATTCAAACAGATAAGATTTCTTTTTTGTTATCAGTAAATAATATTTTGCTTGTAGTTGATTATTTCAGTCTAATATCACGCTGATCTTTAAAAAAAATCAAGCTATTTATTTATATGTATAAATATAGATTTATTTTGTTTCAAATAATTTTTGATTACCGATGAAAATTTATCTAGTTTGATTAAAATAAAGATGAAGAATGATTGTTTAATGTTTTTTATTTTCTTATTAACGAATGAATATTCAACTAAAATGATCTATCGAAAAACACCCACTCATAAAAGAAAAACAAAAAACAACGTCGTTTTTGTATCTACAAGGATACATATCACATACTATACGATAATTAACACAGTTTCTCTTTCTGTCTCGCACTCTCTCTTGTATTACCTTATCATATTTATTTGTATGTAAAATTTATTCGTAACATATATTTATCTGTATCATGTGACCATTGAAATATAGGTATAAAAAAAAAAGGAAAATAAGAAGAAATTAGGTTGTGATTAATAATTTTGTACAGTAAAAAAAGCAGATAGTATGAAAATATATGAAGCGTAAATAGAAATATGCATCATTTATTGACAAGACTATGGCCTCGAAGTAAATAGTTACTTTATATAAGTGGAAGTCGATGAATGTCGTAAGTATGATGAAATCTATACTAGTTATTGCCGCATATAGGTTATATTTTAACAATAGATGACAAAAAAAAAGAGAAAAAAGAAATCTAATTGTTTATATATGTATTGTAGATTGTATAAATTTGCTTTTATTAATTGAATAAAATGGGCAATGATGTGAGATCCCGTCTTCATTTAAATAAAAAACACGACCGTGATCGTGGAGGAAAACATGAAGGTGAAACAGGTCATAATACTGCTTCTGGTCACAATGAAGTCGATAATGCAATTCTCAGTGGTCCTAATCGTGCTCGTGCAGTAGAATCAAATGTATCAGGTACTGGTAGCGGAGGAACAACTGCCCATGAAGCTGATATGGCAAATCCAACTAATACATCTCGTGGACGTCCTTAGTTTTTAATATATTTCAAACGTAACTTTTAATGCTTATCGTTCAATATTATTATTCAATCAATGAAAAAAAAACTTTGTACTGGTTTTGATATTAAAATAAAGTTCGAAATAATATGAGTATTTAGCTATATAATCATATGCAATAGTTCTTAACTGATTAGATTGAAAAAGAAAATTTGAATAAAAAAAACAACACACGTTTTACCAATTGATTCTAACATTAATTCTCAATAATATTCTGTTAGAGTTTTTTTTTCAAATAATGTGTTTGAATATTCTTCTTCATGATCAAATTATGATTCAAACTAAGTTTTTCTTTATTGCTTTTCATGAGAAATAAAATGTAGAAGAACGAAAATATTTATAAAAGATGAGAATGATCATTGTCAAACTTTATGTCGAGAAATCCTTTTTATTTTTATAATCTCATTTTCCTTATGTCTTTCAATTGTTCAATGTACGGAAAATAAGACCATTGGAAAGAAAGTTTTCTATTGTAAATTCTTTCTATATGCCATAATCGAAGATCTCATTCACGAAAGAACTACATTATTGATTGAACTAAATACATTTGTTTAATTATCTAATCGGTTGAAAAACAAAAAAGAAAAACAATTCTACCTAATTATGTAATAGTTTTATATTAATTAATTAAACAGATTTCGATTATCTAGATCTTTTCAGATCAACAGGAGCTACTGAACCTCCCAGTTTATTCTATCTGTTGAGATCTATAATAATTTCACTATTGTTATGGACAGGTGAATTGGAGTTGCCAGATACTTATCAACATGCTCATCAATTCACCCTCTACAAGAAGAATTAGTCACTACATTCATCTCTTACAAAAAATAACTAGTCATCAATATTTTTATTCGATTCTGTCAAATCATTGAATAAGAAATTGTCATACATCTTATTATAGGAATATAAACAACATTTTAATCTAATATTTCTGAAAAATTACAGCGTAATAGAAAACTCTTTCTCGAATATTTGAAATTTTGAATAAAAGCGAATATTTATATTTCTTGTTTGTTAGAGATTTAATTATTTGTAATTATTAATAGAACAAGCATCCTTTCTGTAAAATTGTTCCTCTTGATTATTACTTAAGTAACAGGGGCATGACTCACTATCTTATTGTAAAATACTAACTATGAATAGAAATAATCCGGGTGTTTTTAATATGCAATGTCGATCTATAGATAGTTATTAAGACGAAAACTATACAAGTCATGCGACCGTCGTGTTACTACATAATGATAAGCATTATTTATATCGATGTGTTTTTTTCCTTTGCTTCACGTTTTAACATAGATATGTAAGAATGAAAAAGCAAAAAAAATTATTCTATCAATCATAACAAATGACGATAGCAAAAATATAAGAATCTAACAAAAATATATCAAAATTAATTGAGTATTTGCTAAGTGTTACCGATTTTGTGTCCTTGACGTATATCTTTTTTTTTCGATGAATAAATGTGTGACAAAATATACTTCATTTTATTAGATAGTATTTTATACATCAAATGTAAAATTTTAAGTATTTTGAATTAAAAAAAAAGAAACATAAATATTTTATCTTTGGCTTACACTTTTTTTTAGAACAAACTATATGGGTAATCGTACGTCTCGTAATACTGTATTACAAAAAAAACAGTATTCATGCGATACATCAATACGCTCATCAAATAATAATTCCGATCGACAAGGTTTTGATAAACACCACATGAATACGCATTATAACATAATAGAAAACGTTTTAAATGATCATTTAATTATTATGCATTCAAATGCAAAAATAAAACAATCAGCTATGAATATTCATCAAGATTCTTTAAAAATAGCAATGAGACACCACATGAATGCTATGTCTTTAAACACATCGAATCTTCATCGATATCAAACAATCATATATACTTTTTAAAACAATAATCCATTACGATGTTTTTCTAAATATTGTAGTTTTGTATTCCTATCAGTAGAAATATAAATATATAAAATTTCAATTCACTGTTATTTTTTCTTCGATTATTTTTTTTATTCATCCATTATTTGTTTCATTGTACAAGTATTTTTTTTTGAACTTTTTCTTTTCTAATATTGACATCATGTATTTGTGTATCAAAAACATTCAAGTCAAATTTTGATGCTTGAATTGTATTATATATGACAAGATATTCAAGATGTTCGTCATACAATTCCATTCAAAATAACATATCAAGTAGTCGAAGCTGGTATAATTAAATATAATTATCACAGAAATAATGGAAATTTCTTTTAAGAAGCTCAAAACTGTAAAGTTTTTTCAAACTGATCGAAAAAATTCATTAATTTACTTCATGCAATTTAGTTATATTGTTTAAGCCATTGAAGCTAACTGTTTATATAGAACTCAATGATTGATATTATAGGAATGTTCGAAATACTGATTGAATAAAGTTCTTTATTATTCAAACGATAAATGTTAACAATAAAGACAACTTCAAAATTTTGCTCTCAACTTATATAAAAAATCATTGTGTTATAATATCCATTAACTCCAATACTTATTCTACTAAGACTGTTAACAGCTGGGCAACTTTTTTCCTATTAACTTGACACGAATTAATAGATATGAAATTCTAAAACATTTATTGTAAAAGGTTTTTATTGTAATGATTATAAGAACGAAATACTTTCTAAAATGTGTTCATACAACACCACTGATGTTATAAATACCATAATTTTCTAAGCTTGTACCATTAGTAGAGTATGATCAGTTTACATCATAATATAATCCTTTTCAACAGCACATATTACTATAGTTTTTTTTTTGAGAAAGGTAAGTATAACTACATTCCTTGTTTTAAAATGATTTACTCACCTTTCATATTCAGAATCTGAACTTAGTCAAATTAAAAATAATAACCTATTCGAAAGATAATCATCAAAATGCATTCCATGCCGACAATATTCTATTTTTATATTAAACATACAAAAATAAATGATTTTAGTCCAGTTGTAGAATAATATAGTGCACAATATCTCATTTACTATACTTTCAATCATTTATTATAAATTCTCTTTTAATTCAATAAAAAAAATCATAGAAAATTTCATTTTTTTTGTTTTCATAATAACCTATAATAAATATTGAAAAGATCTATCGAACAAGTGTTATAGAATAAAAAAAAAGGAATCGAAGTTGTTTCTGTTTTCTATCAAACATATGAAAAGTAGAAAGAAAACAGAACGTTTGTTCTTTAATCTCTATTAATTAAAAACACTTCAAAGGACAAACACTTAATTACTATGATCGATAGAGTCTTATTAATCAAAATAGATAAACGAAAAGAAAATGATAGAAATTTTTCAGTTAGATATTAAAATGCAGTTTAACATCATGCAACTCACATATCTAATTTTTTCATCATGAATACATATCCACAATCGTATAATTTCTATGCATCATCACCATCATTACCATGTTTGTACACTGATTTCAATACACCTGCATCATCGTATTGTACATGTTGTTGTTCATCAACTCCATATTATCCTCAACAAATATCACCAACATTCATATTTTCCCCACCGACTTCTCCTTTCATTCCTCAACATTCTCAGGTAAGAATTTTTTCTTTAACAAATATATTCATTATTGGACGGAGTAAGTCATTCAACACAATTATTTTTCATTTTTTATTGGAGCTCGTGACTTATATTTAATCTTTTTAGATCTGTACGCCAACAGCCACAACTCAATCTGTAAGTCTTATTTAATTTTTTTTTGTGTTACTATTTTCTTATTATTTTCTTTTCATGTTTAGATTCAAACTGAACAATCATCTTCAAAAATTACACGATTACAATATACAAATAAAGATCGTTATATACTCAATGAATTATTCAAACGAACACCTTATCCAAATGGTAAGTTCGATTTTAATTTTGATTTATAATTATAATGTTAACTTTCTAGCTATACAACGTGATTTAATTGCTCAAAAACTTGGTATAACACAAGAACAAATACGTATATGGTTTCAAAATCGTCGTCGTTTACAAACACAACGTGATACTGGTGAACGATTAGCAACAGCTAATGAAATGGCAGCTCTACAACAAGGAAAAACATGTGTAAATTCAAATGAATTAAAGACATTACTTAATGAAGTAGCTCAATATAAAGATGCACCACCACGACTTCGACTTAATGAATCGTCCTAAGTTTTTTATATTTCATTATTTTTCACACTTGTATTTGTTTCAGTAAATAATATATACAAAATAAATAGATTTGATTGAAATTCAAGTTTTGATTTTTTTAAAACTGATATTAATTATCATTCGTCGATAAAAATAACTATTATGAAATTTGATAAGGAAGACATTTCGTATTGATACAAGCATGGTCCATAGTTATTTAGTAAGTGAAATCTTTACATAAACAACCTCGGGGAGTTTTTAAAATGCATACATTTGAGAAGTGAGATGAAATTCATTTAGCTCGAAGATTATAAAAATTTTGCCCATTATGACCTTCTACTTAAGCTCTCAAATAATTAGAATACATCAAGTCTATTGTTCATCTTCTTTCAGATAAAATATGTTCAAATGGGATGATTTTCTGAGTGAAATAACGAATTTAATTTTATTAGACAAAATCAATTGATATTAATCATTTTATTCTGTTTTTCAATCAATGAAGGTTAGATGCAAATCAATATGTAATCTATATAATCATGATCGTCAATATATATTCTGATTAATAAACGAATGTTTCCTTAGACTTCGGAAAAGAAAATTTGGATATAAAATTATTTGCAGGTGTGTTGAAAGTGATCAAATTTTCACTGATATAAAGCCACTGATTAACATGTCCATTTAGTTGTAACGTTTAAGAAACTTTGAAAATTCAACTTGGGAGAACGATCTTGATGACCCTTTTTTTAAAATATCTAATATAGGGACGAAGAGAAAAAAAGTCGAAGAGGAATGCAAGGAAATTTTTCAGAACTAAAAAAGAGCATAAACAATTTTCTAAAAGTGGAAGGTGCGCATCTTCCTGCAATCCTCATGGCTACATCTTTGTGTTCAAAAGTAAATAATGTTCAAATTCTGAGAAAGAGGAAGAGATTCTCTAAAAGATGCTCCATTAAAATGTGACATTCGAAAAAAAAAAACGAATATCACCCACTTCTATTATTATCGATCAAATGTGAAAACAAATCGTTTTTGTTTTGAACTCTCGGTCTTGTTCACACCTTTTTAACACATCATCAATAGCACATCAAATATATATTTGAGAAGGATAGACTTGTCAATGAAGAAAAACCTTAACTATTCGACAATGCCTAAAGACAAACAAGTTCGGTTACCTATTGAGCATATCACTTCGCTAAGAAAATAGTGAATGCACTAATGATCATTGGACAGCAGGAGGCAAGTATTTGGCTGCCGTCTGTTTGACTGATATGACGGACTTCTCCGTAGGGTATATTTAATTGTTGTTGACTCATCAACGCGTGCCAAGCCTATTTAAATTCTTATCAGTACACTTGCGTAAGCATAAAAAGACATTCTTGACTTGTTCTTTCTTTTAATTGAATATGAAAAACAAAAAAGAAAAACGAACTAGTTGATTAGTAGATTATTCGTTTTTTTTTGAATGTCGTCATTCATTTTCTTGTATGGGAATGTGAAAGATAATTATGAGCGAGCTTTTCAATCGAACGAATGATGCCAATAATTCACGTGCCATTTACGTTATGTGCTAGAAAAACATACACACTAGGATATAAACTATGCACGATTGTCAACCTGGAAACAGATGATTAGATCACCGGGATGTCAATCGCTTTATTTCACTCAATTTATTTATATGAATGTCTATATTTAACTCGTGGCTCGTGTCACCTAAAAAAAAATTATCCGACTGTTATTGTGGGAAAATTATGTTATTAAAATAGACTAGTGAACAACATTAAAATGATGATCTATTAAAAAAGACAAAAAAAAAGATTTTGACACAGTTATGCTCTATAATTTTCTAAAGAAGAGGATGCCGAACTCTTGACGTTGAAGAAAAACGGTGAGTAAGTGTGATAATTGCGGCTTGTTAGATTTTATGAGTATATGTCTATATTAAGATCAAAAAAGAAAATATATTCAATTAAAATTTGATGATTACGTTTTAAGAGAAGTTTTTTATGATTCTTCATATCTTTGAACTTGAAGAAAAAGAAACAAATATGAATAGATAAGCAAAATATTCTTGTTTTTTTCTCACTGTTTTAAACGTTTGTTTTTCTTTTTCTCTTTTTTTTACGACAAGGTGTCATGTTCTATTGTCATCATATCATCTTCTCTCTCTTGACCGATGTCCAAAAAAGTCGGTTAAATCACTTGAAACATATTCTGTTGTTTTTTAACGTCATGGATCGTTTTCTGACGGTATATAATCTCAAGGCGACAACTCATCGAATTAAAAATTTGAAAAAAAAAAGTGTGTCCGAAAGCATATTTTGGTTGTTTGATGATGAGAAGAGGTAGCACATGTAAAAAAAAATGAACGTGATTTTGTATACACTTCGAAATAATCAAATGCATAAAGTTATATTTTGATTGAACTGTGTGAAATTCAAACTTATGCAATGAATGACACGTTATATATGAAGAAAGAAGGAGAAGACTAATTTTCTTTGACCGTTGAAATAACTTTATTCGATTTTTTTGTGTCGTCTTGTTTTTTTTTCCACAAAAAAAACGAAAAATGACACAAGAAAATGATGGATGATCGTGACAAATGAGACAAGCGATTCATCATTTTTCTTTTCTATAGATCTAGTTTGGCATTTTCAATGAGCCTATCGCGCAATATATACGCGTGCGGCATACTATCGCTCGATTAGCATGTCTATCAATATAACTTGTTTGAAGTGGATATTATTTTGTTATTGTTAGTTTTTCAAGTCTTTTGTTTTGTTCATCATCATTAAGAATCTATTTACTATTGTTGATATTTTTCTCTTGAGAAATGTCCATATCTTTGAAGTAATATATATATATGTATATATACATATATGAGATTTTAATTTATTATTTTTCTTATAACTTTAAGAAACTAACTTCAATTGATATCCTATTCAGTTGAGCATACTTCTAGGTCAAGAATAAAAGCCAATTGAATATATGGATCAAACAATGATAACTAATTAGCTATGATCATTATCAACTACAGTCTCAAGTGTATATATCTTGCAGATAGACGAAAATGATAACAACTAAGTTAGCACTTCTCTATCAAGCAGTAGGCGATCAATTCGTTAGGTAATAATGAGTAATTGATTGAAAATATTGACATACAAGCAAGAAAATCGGACGTATTCAATAGAAATGTTTCGAATTGAAAGTAAAACATGGTTATTTATGTACCATATTAAAATTAAAAAAAAAGAGAAAACATGAACGATTCTGTATTATCCGTATACACTTAGAAATAGGTTTTACGAGTTAGAGAATAAACTTGAAAAAAAAGAGCGTGTTTCTACTCAAATCTAATGTTATTGGTGAATTTGAAGAATGATCAAGACATTTTATTATATTTTAATGTAGACATCAAAATAACAGGAGCAACAATCATCGACTCGAGGCATTGAGAAAAAAATTCCATATAATCGCATATTATTTCGATGAAATTTTCATACTAAATAGTATCAAACTGCATATATATATATCTATGAGATTATCTGTCGATAATAGAGCAAACGCTCAATTTAATTTGATCAACATTAGGATATAAGAATATAACTATATAATCTGTATCTACTAGTGTCGATCGGAAGTCTGTCGATTTGATGTACATATCAACAGTAAACGTTTATTCGAATGAAATATAAATTATTGTGAATCTTTTTTTTTTCAAGTAGATATTTGTTTTGAAAAAAAAAATTGATTTTATGTTAGCATATATGATCTTTCGAAGTCTGGCTTAGTTAGAAATGAGACGATTGGTCATGGGTATTTTTCATATGGTTCCATTATCCAATGTTGGAAAACTTTGCCAGACATATATGTTTCAACATTTTCGTGATGTAATCAAGTGATCGACGAAGATCATCAACGGCATTTTTCCTTGAACAATGCACACAGTGATGGCGTAGTGATGATATTTTTTGCTGTAACATTGGTTAGCACATTTTAATTGTTCTGTTTTTTTCTCATCGAACATAAGTTATTCTAAGTAGTCTTTCCTAGCACAGAAAATCATATTGGATGCATATAGGTACAATAGTTTAACTTAAACATTTTGATAATATAAGAGTCAACAGGGCTGTTTCAAAATTAACATGAAAAACTAAATAAACTATAAAGAAAATCGGAAAAATAATAGTTCGAATGCGTAAATCAAAGTGCTTTGAAAATACACATTAGAGACAGTCAGTAGTAGCAATTTAAGTGGCATTTTAAATGTAAAGTTTGGATAAGTATTTGAATGTTAGAGTCCTCCAAAAGTAGTTTCAAGTTTGGGCAGTGTCGTTAGCGATAAATGTGAAGTTGCTCTTGGCATTCTTCGACAAAACACGACAAATTTATGCTCGACAATACTGCAAAACCTCTCAACGAATATGGAACGGAAAGGTTCATTTCAACTGTATTTTCATTGGTGATATTAGGAAATAAGATCCTTGAACAGATGAAATATCAACTATTGAAAGATAATGTCTCAGAGTATTGTTTGTTCACGTACAAATTTCTTGCAATTTTTAAAAAAATACTGACTTCAAGAATCAGTTTTCTTCAATGATTCTTGAATTAGATTAGTTTTTTTTCTTCATTTCGGCTTTCATTATGGTATGTTTTCATATTATTGAAGTGCTCTTAACTGAGAGAAAGAGTTGTGTTCCGTTAAAAACAATATTTAACTTTTCAGTGAACAAGTGGAAATGTAGCTACTTTGAGCCGTGGAGCATGAAATCAAGGAAGGAGGCATTCTACTTAGTCGACGACAAAAGTTTTGCCCGTATTGAAATGAATCTTTTTATATTGTTTCAATATATGAGAATAGAATGCAACACAATATGTACAAAGAAGTTCGAGACGTTTATGCAACACATACTAGTTTTATAGATGTTTACTTCTTCTTTGAGCAAAGTAAAAAATATGTGAATACATCCATTTTTCGATGGGTTGTTAAGAAATGAGATGGATCGTATGAATTGAATTCGAGCTTATAACTTTTGAACATTCAGAAGGAAAAGCTTTGTCTATGCTCCATCAACAGGTAATACTACGAACACTGAGCGCGAGATTTCGAATTGTAATTCATTCGCTAAAAGTCGATTAGCTCGCAATTTTGGTCTTACATTATACAATCTATCTTATCTCTCACTAAGCCATTCAAAAATGGATGTATTCACATTTTTCACTTTGCTCAAAGAAGAAGCAAATACTTATAAAACTACTATGTGCTACGCAAATGTCTCGAACTTCTGTGTATATATATGTGTTGCGTTCTATTCTCATACATCAGAATAATGTCAAAGATTCATTTCAATACGGGCGAAGCTTTTGTCGTCAACTAACTGTTCGTATACGAGAAATCAAGTTTCTCTTCAATGCATCTTTTGTCTTCGAAGCATCAAACAGCTTCAGTAATGTATTCCGCTGTCGCTAATACGGAATTAATAAATCTAATATAAGTCATTTATCGTCATAAAAGTATAGATTTCAAGTGAATAAAAAAAAATTTCTCTGCGTGGCAAATTTCGAGAAAATTTGGCTTGAGAAAAAGTGATAAGAGAAAACTTTTACATGTGTAATGAAAACTTTTCTCATCTCTTATGGATTTTTAAAACTGAAGAATATATTTGTTACATAGGTCAAAGAAGTGAGCACGTTTGTCAGTCATTTCAGGATGGTTAGAATATCTCTTCAATGAATATTGGCTTTTCAATTATTCATGATTACTCATGGTTCCAGAGTTTGTGGGGAAAATAGACCACTGCTTAAAAAATTCTAGCTAAAGCACTGGTATTTAGCATACGTAATCGAGTTAATCATGAATATGATACTATTAATCATTTTTATTCATTTACTTATTGTAATTCTGTATTGTATCAATTTACATTTATTTATTTAATTTTATCTTATATCTCCATAGTTTTATCCAATTTTGTTATCAGTTTATTACTGGTATGTTTAGGTCGAGAAAACAGTAGAAAACAAGATTTTATTCGTTTCCGGATGCGTCTTCTCTTCAACAAATGATGTGTTTTTTGCCACAAGTCGTTCTAAATTATTTAAATTATATAATACAGAAGAAAAATAAAAATGTGAAATATCTTTCAAACTTCCTTCAACAAACTTATAGGTGAATATATAGATGATATTGCAATAAAAATTGACTCTGTTTGATCATTATTAGATAGAGTAAGTTATCTTGAAACCTTCTTCTTTTAATAAAATTATTAAAATCTGTCTTAAAACTTTATTTATTGCTCGGTGATATTGAATTTTAAACTCGAATAATCATTTTAATACATTTAATTAGACACCGTTCATATTTAAATAAGCTAATTCATTACAAAGATCTTCATCTTGTTTTTTGTCAAGTTTTGAACATTCACTTATATGTGATAACCATAAAAACAATTTAATATGAAATTCAAAAATAATAAGTTACATGTGTACTTATATGATGGAACATTATATGAATAACAATTTATTATTAAATCAATGCTTTATAAGGAGGAATATAAATTATTCTCACGCCATTGAAAGAAGGAATTAATAGCTAAAAATCAGCAACTAGACCTAGTAGAATATTTATTAGTTTATCACAAAAACTTCCTTTATTATTGACATGTGAATGGTAATTTTCTTGTTTATGAAGACAATTGAATGCCGATGAACAATCTTTATCATGAAATAGTTCATGATGAACACAATGAATTGATTTAATACTATTTCGATACAATTCAAATATTTTTATTTTAAACTAAAAATCAAAAAAATTTCTTTTAATGATTTATTTTTACATTCACCTTGCTATGATTTTTTGCAATATCAATAGCAAAGATACTTCTATATTAAACTATTTAGTTTTCTGAAATTATTTTCTTATTTTGGAGAAACAAAAAACATTATTTTGAAGGTACGATCAATACTGTTTCTGATAAACCAACTGCTCATTTGTTTGCATCATTAGAAACATACAACTATTGTGATATGTACAACTAAAATACTTTAGACAGATAACTGGTTGAAGATGCCATGATAATACTTGTACTTTTTCTAGTATAGCAACTTGTTTTCTTCCCGATTGCATAAAACATACGATTGAATTATTTATATTTCAAGTTATCACAATCGATGGATTCTTTTTATCAAGCAGTTGTCCAAAAATCTTTAGTTACACTTATTATTCAACATAGTGTTTTTCAAAGTACAAAATAGCAAACGAATATGAACATCAAATACTTAAATTCTATATGATAAGCAAAGTCACACAACAAGAATAACAGTACAAAGGAAAAAAAATGATTGAAGAACATTTATTATTAAAATAGTATTAGTAAAAATTATGTAATAGTATCAAGTACAGATCAACGGCTAGCAATCAACATAGAATAAATCTCCTTGGATGAAACTGAGTTCAAGTCGACTTTTTCTATTACACATTGTATTTGATAGTTGATCGAGATTGTTTTATCAGTATTTGATCTAATAATACAAACATTACAAATATTTAGTGTCCGAAAGTTTACCATGAATCAACTGATACATTTTCTCTTGGCTAGTATTGAAGAAAAGTTCATTATGTTCATGAATGCTATCTATTTTCACGAATGAAATGATACATTCCAATGATCGAAAATGGTTCAGAAATTCACTGCCATTACTGGTCATTTTCATAGTAGACAATCGAACTGTACGGCTTTGTTCGTGAATAGTTGCTTTGCTGAAAAGAAAAAGAGTAGTACTGTGGATACGAAAGAAATAAACTGATTTACAACTTTAGAACAAGAGTAAGAGTGAGCTACATAGATTGCTTATTTATTTGGTGATTTCGATGTTGTTCAAAACGTCTTAAAAAAAACTGAAGATGGTTGATCAAGGCAACTTAGATACAGGGACTTTTCCATTTTGTTCTTTCATGGTCTACCATAAGGCTGCAATGATGATAGCCGTCACCGATGCACCGATCTTAGGTAGAGCGCTGCACTGATCTAGCTGTAAACGTAGAGAATGCCAATGAATGCACGACAAAACTACGGTGATCTTAAATTCATTTTTACTTTTTTCGGTTGAAGAGGCCCATTTCAAGCTTATGCTGAATTTTATAAAACATGGCTAAATCATGAGAACCAAGCCATTCTCGAATAAGAAAATCGAACTCTAGGACTATAACAAATCTCTTATAGAGTTATATTCGTGAAATCCGAAAATCTTTAGTCAACTTTAATAAAATTCAGCTGTTTGCTTGAAATAGATTCTCCAACTAAAAAGGTCAACCTGAATGTAAGGCCGATCACAGGTGAAGTGGAGCATCGGAAGTACGATACACCACCACTGTGTCGTTCTTAGTTAAAAATAACACGTTCTTGAGATTATTTGACTTTTTGATGATTACTTGTAGATGGATCGTTGATGAAGTTAGTAAAAACTAAGAAAGAAGGAAAGAACTGTCTTCCGATAATACAATGAAAAAGAATTTATACTTGGCTTGTCTTTTCATAACTGTTTTCAATCATTATTTTAAATACCTCGTTAGAAGACATTGTTTTGTTCTCCAGCTGTGCTTATGGTCTAATTAATGTTCGGGCAAAAATGAAATGAATATACTATTTTTTTTTGCACTTGAAATTAAGTTCAACAAATCGAATGTTGAAAATGTGACAATTATATTATACGTATGTATGTAAATTCTGCATGCTTTTAAAGCCATAGAACCGTAACAATCACTATCCGACTACACAACTGCAAGCGAAGAAACAGAACTAATAATCTCGATAATCGATCAGAGAAAACATATTAGTTATTCTATCTTGTCTTATCAGATAAAGCATTCGTCGGTGTTTATGATCGATTAGTGCCGTAATAAAAATGTTCAAGGTGTCGCACTTACACAACAATCAATGTAATCAGCTGTTTACCTCTTTCAGTGAAGTATGTATACTCATGTACGAGAATGTTAAAGATCTCGCCTGATCACTTGGAGACATTCATTTCATTACCTTACTATGAAGTTTGTAAGGTGCAGAAGTTGAGTGACGTTGGTTTATTCTATTGAGAAAAATAAATTTTTGTAGGTAGTAAAAGGGCGAGCAGATACTTTGTTTCGACTTAGATGTTTACCATTAGCCACATCGATACACTACAAAATCATGGTTGATTTTTGCAGTGGTTTATCAAGTAGATGAGGTACAGTTAACGTTCAAGTCTTAAATATAGAACCGACTGGATAACGCGTATTGTGTCTTTACAGTGTTCCGAAATATACTGTTTTTTTGTTAGTATTGAAGTCTTCTATTCGAATAGTAAAAGTCTTTGTCATAGAATATCAAATTATATTTACTTCATGCAAGTTTAAATTAATATTGACTATAAAACGTTGATGTTATACAAACTAGATAGAGAACATCAGTCATGGGATATTAATTTTTTGTAGGTCAAAACCATTATTAGAATTTGTTCGAAGGGAAACATTTCTTAATCATAACGAAAGATATGTCCAATTGGTGAAAAGCTTAAAAAACTCAAAGTACAGTTCCTTTATTATTATACCTCTTAATAATTGTCAGATACAAGCAAAATGTAATCATTGGTAGAAGAAAGTAAAGATCTTTTCATTAATACTCAATATGCTTCCAGAAGAATAGACTATTTGAATAGTAAGTATTAAAGATTTGTATAAAAAAGAAAATTATGATCTATAAATAATGGAATATGATAATGTCTTAAATCTGCTCATGGAAAATTTATTTTATATTTAATATAAATCATAATTTATATTTTTTTTTTGTTAAGAAAAACGACGATGAACTCATTGGTAACAAAATTTTAATTGCACTCAAAAAGTTATTGACAACAGTTTTGAAATACGAAATATTTTCATATTAAATGAACTTTAGTTCGAAGAAATCCTCTCGAAAACCGAGAGAGAAATATTATTTTACGAATATAGTTCTATTGTGGAAGACAGTCAATGAAGCAGATTTATTTCAGATAATAATATTGCTCTGACATTGAATGATGTTATATTAGCTAATGAATGAATTATCGAAGTTCATAGAAATCAACCAATTGATCAAGTATCATTCCATGAAAAGCGATTATCTAATAATAATAAAAATACCGTTGATGGAATGTTTTTCCGGCTTCATATGTCAACAAGTTCTTATTTTTATTGACTTCTTTGGTAGTTCAATTCAGTATTTTGCTTTAGGGTGAAACAGAAGGTATTTCTAAGTATTTTATTTTGTTGACTGATCTAACGAACGTTTATCTTTTTGTTAATTAGTATTGACATAATCACATTAAATGGATCATTATAAATTATTTTAGGTAGAATAGAAAATTTTTCGATTACTTTGATTACCATCTCTAGTTGCCATCAAACCTCCTATCATATAGTATGTATTCAATATAAATTTACACAATAAATCTTTGCACCGAGAAATCTAATATTTTCTAGGAATGTTTTGAAAACATCGAATTTAATGACATATACGACCACAATTAGCTTGATGAAAAGATTGAAAATCATGTTATTATAAATAATAATTAATAATTAAATATTAATTTTTATTTATTTACCAGTGTTCGTCATCGTTTAAATAATATTAATATAAAGTTTTTTCCAGAAATATAGAATGTTTTTTTTTTGATTATTTATAGTCATGCACGTTTACTTTAGAATAGGTTGAATTGGTATTTTAAAGAATGAATCGATAATTTTCAATATGAATCAAGATTGATTTATATACGATTTCAAATTTCTTTTAGTGTAATCTCAATGTGTTGCCGTTGACAAAAACAATTTGAAATTTTAAGAAAATGCTAAAACTATTTCGAAATAATGTTGTCATAAAAATCGTTTTTTTTCATTTGTCTTAAGTGTGAAGTTGTAGTATTTATAGTAACAAAATTCTCATTACCATGCTAATGATACTTTCTGCAACAACAGCCATCAAAGTGAAGCAATTGTCACAATATAAAACCAATTATAGAACAAAAAAACACCAATTGAAAAATTAGCTGCAGTAACTATTTTGTATCTGCGTAATACGGGCACTATTTTAAACTAATTCATAATTGATAAAGATCAATGAAAAAATATTCAGATATGACAAAAGATGATCTTCTTTGATATACAACTTTAAAATTTATTTTTTCTCTGTCTGTATGCATGATTATGATTATATACTAAATACTTTTTTAAAATCCTCATCAAGTTCTATCGAATATTAAATAAACTCATTTTCTTTAATTCAACTTAGTTGATAAGAGAATATGAATAACTTGGTATTGGAAAGATACATCAAAAAATGTATGTACTTGTAGAGTTGAATGAATTTTCCCAGTATGGTCTAAGAGCTTGTGCTGCTAATTTGAATGATATAGTGACAATGAATAAGAAAGATTTTGATTAATTATATTTATTATCAACTTATTTTCATAACATTGTTCATCGATTTCAAAAATAAAATATTTCTCAAATCATCAGAATATCTATTTATCGAAAATATTGCTTTTCTTTGTGTTGTCACAAGACTTTGACAATTTCACATAGAATATGAGTCATAAGATTTACTTATTACCAAAGCCCACAAGTTTCTAATAAATTTGTGTCATAAAACAGTTGATAATTCAAGTTAGTTATTGAGTGGGAAAAAAGCATCAATAGTTTTCTTTAATCATTTGTATCCTTGTACAGCAATTTTTATTATTAAACATCATTAAAATTGTAAAATAAATAAAAAAGCATTTCAACAACTTTATTCTTTTTCCAACTTAACCAGTTTACTGGGTTTCATTTTGTTTAAATATGATAAAAATGAATCACACAGAAGATTAATTAAGTCGGCTGACCGCACGAAGTGCAGGCAGAGCCGACTTATTGCTTTTCACTCGCTTAGTTGCCATGACAAGTTCTTCTTCTTCTTCCTCTCAACACATGAGTCACGGTTCGAGTCAGCCACTCGTTCTCAGCTCCTGACTATCATTTTTAATCGAAAAAAAGTTTGGCGAGATCCTGAGAACGCGACGAGTGCACATCTGAAATCCGTTTTTTCGAAATTCGGTGGCGTTCGGGAGATGTAGAAATGCCGAAAATGAATAATTAACAGCTGATAGTTTCCTTATAAGGATATGCATGATTCAATCTTAGATGAACATTCACATCTAGGATGGTAAATGCATACATATTTTAATTAATTATCGCCTTGTGCAACTTAAAATCGTTCATGATAAAGTCTGAAACTTGTAGAGAATTTTTTCGAATGGCGACCAAGCGATTGCAATAAACATAGAGAAAAACGATAATTAACAGCTGATAGTTCCTTTATATGATGATGAATGATTCAATGTTGAACCAACCATTTATATGTAAAGCATTAAATGCATGTATATGTTGTGTAGGCAAAATTGAAATTCAGGCAAATTTTAAATTTGCCTAGGCAAAATTGAAATTTTACTTTTGCCCAGTCAAAATTAAAATTTCAATTTTGCCTGGACATTGCTTGGGCAGAATTGAAATTTCAATTTTTCATGGGCAAAATTAAAATACAGCTAGGAATAAATTCATACAATCACGTTCTTTATCAAAAATAAAAGAGACTAATATGGGTGAATAGATTAAAAGATTTTGTTGAATTGTATTCTCTTGGAAATGTTTAATTAAATGAAGAAGTATTTTTCAATAATAAAGTTTTTCTATTCAGATTTTAATTTTTTCATTGTATGAATTTATTTCTAGCTATATTTTAATTTTGCCTAGGCAAAATTGAAGTTTCAATTCTGCCCAAGCAATGTCTAGGCAAATTTAAAATTTGCCTGAATTTTCAATTTTGCCTACAACATATGTTTTAATTAATTGTCGCCTTCTGCGATCTAAAATCATTCGTCATGATGTCTCGAACGTCGGAGAAAAATTTTCGAATGGCTACCAAACAATGAGCTATCAATTTAAAAGAATTGAACATCTAGTCTGCAGTCAGCCGACATTCCATCCAGCGCGCAGCGCTGAATGGCAGTCTAGTCTATGATTCATTTATCGTTTCCTTGACAGCAATGACAGTGGGGAAAAACCCACTATCCTGGTATAAATTGTGTTCATACCAATTAGTTTGACACATTTAATTCGATATTTGCAGTTAGTAAATCATTGAATATCTTGATACTATTTAACATAACCAATTTGATTCAGTGCTCTTCATTTTTCTCGGTTTATTGTGACTATTAAATGGCTGTACTATTGATAATCATTACTATTGCTGTCTGTAGCATCTTAAGATGGATCATTCACTTGCTTCAAAACAAAAAGAAACAATCGATTATTATATTGACTGGTGATAAGGCACATGACATACTAAAATCAAGTGATTACAGTCGACACAAACCTAATGAATGGCTTATAGATACTTTGTCTATTGTAAATCCATTTACCATTAATGATGAATCACTGTTGAACACATTTAAAAATAAAGTCATTAAAACATTAGCAAGTTGGAATGATGAAAAACAGTATGAAAAACTTGTTTCAACAATTGAAAATCGAATTAAATATCGACTTTTATTATTAAAATTACATAATTCGAAGTTTTATTTATCAAAATTAGTCAAACAAGTTACATTAGACTCATTTCTGTTGAGTATTCTTAATGTCAATGCTAACGAAGAACTTCTTACAGAATTACCTGACTTAATTATTCATTTGTGGAAAAATTGTCATGATAAAAATGCTCAAAATCGTTTACAACAATTACTTGTAGCCAATAAATATCAATTTTCTCAATCGGATACTTGGCAACAAATTCAAACTATATTATCTAATCATTCAAATATTATTTCAAAAATAGCAATAAATGATTTTGATGAAAAAATTTCTAATCCATTGAATATTATCATTCCCGGATGGGAAACCATGTGGCGGGTTGTATTTTATTCATTACTTGAACTACTTCGTCAACCAAAATTACTTAGTGAACTACGTTTACAATTAAATAATCATTCGAAATCTTATCGAAATTGTCTTTTACTGAAATGGATTCTAAAAGAAACATTACGATTATATCCACCAACTAAAAATATCTATCGAACAAATGTGAAAACTGGTCAAAATGTATGCATTAGTGTTCTAAAGATTCATCGTGATAAAAATGTATGGGGTTTTGATGCACTTGATTTTAATCCTTATCGTTTTAACAAAGAACTAACTGCTCAACAAGAAAAATCTTATTTACCATTTTCAATATCTTGTCCAGCTCGATTTAGTTTTGCTTATACATTTGCAGGTGCAATCGTAGCTGAAATCCTTAAATATTGTTCTACTTTTAATGTTGCTGAAGAATCAACACCATTACCTAGCGATCAGTTATTAGACTTAGCCCGTAATTCATATAACGATTTGCTTACAATCATGTAATTTTATCGATCAATCATTTATTGTTTCTTTTTGTATATATTGTGTGAATAAAAGTGATAAAAAAAATAAAGGATACAAAAAAAAGGAAGCTGATGTTTATTATTTATTTGGAATATCCCATTGAAAACCTAAATGTTTCTTCGTTTCATCTAATGTCTTTTTATCTTGACTACCAGGTTTTTTCTCACCATTTCCATTTATTGGTGTATCAGTTTTCTTGTAAGCATGGTTTAATTGATCAAAACGTTTTATTTCATCAGTAACAACCTGAATTAAATTTCAACTGATTGAAAATTATATAAATATTTAAGACTTACTCGTTTCATTGGATAAGTATTACGACCATTTTCTTCCATATATGATATAACACGTCCTGTATAATCTTGATATTGTTGTTTTTCTACTTCATTCATATGTCTGTCCATTTGTATTTCATCCATTTCACTTGCTTTCAAGTCTCGTTGACGATCTTTACGTTCTTGCTAAATAATTACGGAAAAAAGGTATGAGCGTCAAAACTTATTTTTCAAAAATGATTTCGTCAATTGTTCCAATGGAGATCGTTACATGAATGCTACATGATCGGTCGTTCCGAACATATTGGCAAATATATATGAACAGGGTTGTTGTTGATATTTTCTAGAGGTAAGAGGGAGAACGACATCCATTATGCCTTGTCTGTTCCCAATCTTATTCACTCGTAAAGACACTCTGCCGAGCTCTGGTTGCTATCCAAAGTTACAACGAAGCTATAAAAAAACTAGCAAAAAGTGGAACAATTTAGAGAAAGAAGCCTCCCAATACTCCTAATCAGGACCGCTGTATATGATCTACTCAAGTTATATGTTTCTTGTTTTCATAGCTAAAGTCAAAAGCACATTCTGCACACGCAAGATTCATTCAATCTAAACTTTTTACTCACGAAGCATATAGACAATAATACAACCACTGAACACAAATCCTAGTCTAACATAATTTTCATCAATCGAAATAACAGTAACATTTAAACTCAATTACTATTCAAATGGGAAACATTTTCCGTAAAAACAATCATTGCGAGTGTAGATTATGAACAGAAAGAATGATTGTCCATAATAATAAATTTACATTAAACTTTATCGTAGAGCGCTCAACCCGAATCAAAGAGTCACTTGTTGAAGGTTTTCATCTTTATAGCTACTCTTTTTTTTTTCGTAGTCATAAAAATTATTACGAAACTATTCTAAAGGTTCAAATTCACTAGTCATTCAACTGTATCGTATATGAAAAGAAAACATTCATTTTTGTGTGAAATAATTTAACTTACAGCCTGTTTCAAATGAAACTCTGCAGTAACTTGAGCATCTTGTATACGTTGTTTTTCTTTTTCCTGTTGATATAAAAGAAATAATCGATCAGATTCTGCTTTTTTTCTACGCATTTCAGCATCTTCACGTTCTTCCATTTCACGTTCAGCTTCATGTCGTTTCATCTATTCCAATCAAACAAATCTAAATACATCATTTAATAAAGAAAAAAAAATCTTCATACGGTTTCAAATCGATGTTTAGTAATCGATTCTCGCATTTTTTGTTGTTTTTCTAATTTTTCTTGTTCATCACGTAAGTCTTTCGCTTCTTTTTGTGCTCGAGCACGGAATATTTGCGTATCATTATCAGCTTCAGCTCGTTTTTGTAATGAACCTAAATAACCAATCATATGATCACGTACTTCTTGTTTTTCTCTATATTAAACAAAAAAAAAAAGCCAAAATATTATTTCATCAAAATAATTCATTTTCGATTATTTACTGATGAGCTTGAAGTTCTTTTTCACGTCTTAAACGAGCAATTTTCTTCTTTGCTTCAGCATATACACGAAGTTCATCATCTTCCTCCTAAAAGAAAACGTTTTTTTATCTTCTAAGTCAGAAAATTGATCCAAATTAATTTACTTCATCTATTTGTTGTTCCATTTGTTTAATTTTTTGTTTGTCATCAAGTACTTTATCATACATATTTTTAGTATCTTTTTGTGTTACTTTTTTAAAATGTTCTAATTCTAATTGTTCAAGTGCATATTGTTCAGCTAAACGTCGATATTCATCACCTTCTTGTTGATCTTTGTGTTTTTCTTGAATATGTTGAGTTTTACGTTGATCCATTCTTTAGAAAAATATGAATTGAAAATAAAAATCATTTCTATCAAAAAATAACGAAAAATTTCAATGATTAACTAACTGTGCAAGATGATATTTAGCCAAGTTTGCTCGATCTCTATAAGACAAAACAAAAACCACGCAATTTATATTTTTGTTAGTTTCAAGAAAAAGAAATTTACTTTGCTTTGTTCTCAATTTTTTCTTGTTCAGTTTTATAAAATTCATTTTGAGCTTCTTGATAACGTTGACATTCTTCATTTTCATCTGCTTGACGCATTTGTTCAATACGTTTTTTCATTTCAATTTGTAAATCACGTTCTTTCAAAACTTCAGTAAGTAACAATGCACTCTGAACAAAAAGGCAACGAAAAAAAAGTTATAATTTAAAAGAATAGACAATTAAAAAAAAATTATCTTACATGAAATGTTCGAACACGATCTGTTTCATAATATTGTAATTGTTTTGCTTTTTCGATTTGTTCACGACGACGTTCAGCAGCTAATTTTTCTTCTTCAAGATCTAAAACTTTTTTTCTTTCTTCTTCTTCTTGATCACGAATTTTTTTCAATTCAAGTTTACGTTCTCTAGCACCCTTTTAAAAGACATTTAATTCAAATTAAAATTCTTATTTATTAATTTTTGTTGGTTGTTTTACAATAATTGTATTTGGCCATTGTTTTGTTATTTGTGCTGAACGTTCAGCCATTTCTTTTTTTCTTTCAAGTTCTTGTCGAACAGCATCTTTATCACGTTGACGACGATCTAAATTATCATAGATTCGATTTAAATCACTTTTTGTTATTATGCACATTCGACGAAGATCAGCAGCATCAGGTAAACGATGTTGTTCTGAACGATCATCTGGCGGACATGAAACTATTATAAAAAGTTTTATTTAAATCAAAAACGATGCACAAGATTACAAACCAGATTGACTAAGTAGTGATGGTTTTTTTGGTCCAAGTTGATTATTACCATTAGTTTTCGTTGTAGGTATAGGTAAAGTTTTGATCACCATGATTGGAAACTATCTAAGATGAATAGAATAATGTTTTTGTAAATAAAAATACTGCCTATGAAAAACGTAAGCAATTGCCATTTTTATTTTTTGATTGATTAGATTACTAAGCAACGTTCAACGTGTTTTAAAGAACTTTTATAATAATTACTTAGTTCAAAAAATTGAACTTCATATTGTTGAAAAAATGAAATACAAGAGATTGTATTATTTGATTCTTTTTTAATTCGAAACTTTTTCATGCTAGTATCTGGCGTCCTCTTCCCATTTATCAGACTGAGTTTTAGAAAAAATCTATATCATATGCAATCATTCCAGAACAACAAAAGTAATTTGGAGTGATTACTACTGTTTCCAATCCCTTACAGAACTTTTTGAGTGCTCAAAACTTCTAACTATGGATAATGTACATGTCAAACAATTCAGTATGTTTTTGTGCAATTGAATTGATGAAAAATGATTCTTTTATGTGCATAATATTACTTCAATATTTTGTAATAGACATAATTTTATATTATATTATTCAATATTTTTAAGATTTTTTTTTGATTTTGAGTGTTATTTTTGATGCAATCAAATTAATGTCTATCTTATTAATTTTAATTTTTCGTTTATGTATCGTTGAGTTTCTTTCAGAGGATTCATTTGATATATGAAATATACATTCAATGCAAAACGAAAGTGTACATTGCTTGTTTTCGTTACAAACGATAATATAAACGATCAAATGAAAATACTCGTAAATGAATCTTTATATAATGCAAAACCATCTATTATCAGTAGAAAATAGATAAGAGATTAGAGAAAAAAGCAAGCTTGTGAACGTAAGATTTTATCGTATGATTGCATGTTGTTTTTTCTTTGCATAAGGGTCTACTGGAAAAAGTCACGTGGCAATACAAAATGAAAAAAAAATCACGATTACACAAAAACAACAATTCTTCATAATAAAAAGTATATTTCAATTGATGTTTTCTTTATTATTGTTCTTTTCTGTTCTTTACAATGACAAACTTAAATAAAAGTAAGCGAAGAATTCCAGTACTATAAAACCTTGAAAAGACGTCGTTTTATCACGATAATTTCTCGTATTGAGGAGAGAGTCAACAAAGATTATTTTGTGGATTTCATATTATTAAGGACAAGTTAAAGAGAATAATAACAGGAAATTTAACCGACAGGAAGAGGAATACATAAATGTCTAGTTCTTTTAAAATGTGCCTGAATTAACATCAGTTTCTACTTTAGTAGTATTTGCGATTTTGCAAACGAACAATTATAACAGCAGTTTCCGAATGTTTGCATAGTCTAAGATTGTTGTTCAATGAAACTTGGATCATGTACTACTGGAAGTCATGACCATGATTCTCGTAGTACTGCTGAATAGATGTATGTTGTGTTGAATAATATTGATATTCACCAATGAAGATCAGTGTATTTGATTTTGTTATCGACATAAACCGATAAAAATAATTTTGAGTTGTTTTCTAGAGTATTTGATCCACCTATAGTATCCATCAGAATATGATTTAAAGTCCATATCGATGAATTTGATTTCCACAAGTGGTGAATCATCAAATTAAAACTTGAACTGAAGAAATCAATCTTTTGCATGTACTTAGGTCTTAAAAGAGATTCACTATAAACAATGGATTTCGATCGACAACATATGATGAATTTGATAAAATATTGTCATGAAAAATTTGTTGACAGTGTACTACCCGATTACAATACATCAATAAACTGACTCGCAAATACTGATAATATGCACCCATTTTTGGTGGTGTGCATATCATTATTTTTGCTATTCAATATTCAGTTGAGATGTAAACATCACAGAAGTCTGTATCCTATTTAAAATGAGTTTCTTGGTGCGAGATCTTTATCAAAAGATTGTTCAACTTCACATCGAATAGTAAACTGAAGGCTGCTATCTCAATTGATTTATAATATACTGTGAGTAAGATTTATCCTGAACACACTTTAATCACATGATGAAAACAAATTATAGCGTATTGATTTTTGCAATTCTTTTTATCAATTAGTAGAAACTATTGTTTTTATCTCCGTTTTGCACATTGAATTCTAAAGAATTCTAATTCGATCAGTGCTATATTGGTAAATGCTATTGATCTCGCAATCTCATCGATATATTCAGTCAATATTCGTTATATTATTTATTGTCAAACAGACGAAGAGTTTACTTTCTTGATCTACTCTGTGTTTTGTATTGATAAAATCAAACAAATTGGCAAGCACCAACGATCATTTGTGGCAAGTGGAAGTAACACCGACTAGTACTAGTCATAACAATTGACAACTTCGCAGACTGATCGCATGCATGCATGGATGGAAAAACATTTTCTAGAAATTTTCTTTTAAAACATTTGCAATATATTCAAAAACTCTTCCTTCACATCGTATTGATTTAATCAATATCAAACAAAAGTATCATTTGGGATTTATGCCAATATGAACAGATACTTTATAAAAAATTTGTTTGATCAACTCGTTGCTGAGATTTTACAAGGATTAATCTTTCGACGCTGTTCTCATTTTAGAACTTCATGGTTGTTCTGGAGACGCTCGAAGCCATCTGTAGAAAACTACAAAAACAATCAATGTTTATCTTTCGTTCAAGTTATTATTCATATAATATAAATATCTAGGTACTCATTTCATAACAATTACAACATGGTTCCCCCATGGTGGCAACATCCAAGTATATGGTACAAAAAAACAGTTGTCTAAATCTGTATTCATAGTAGCGTTGATATATAAATACCAAAAACCAAAGATTCCATTACTTCAGTCTAGAATGTTACAGATACGTTCGCATATCAACATATATAATTATTTTGTGGATAACTTGATGAAGTCTATCATATCCATGGAGTTGTTGTCATTTTCAGCTTCTGTATATTTATTTAGGAAATGTAAAAGAAAAAACGTGTAAACAACTTAAATTTCAAATTGATAAATACTATGAATGCATAATTTTAATCAAAACAGAATTACAAATCTCTGCCTGTTGAAAGAAAATATGAATCATCTCTAGTAACGATAGACATACAAAAAATTGAAAGACAATAAATAGCAATTCAAGCAGAATGAAATAGTATGCTTGTGAGATCATATCTGTCTGTGGGGCTTATCTGTACTTATAGTTTTATTTTCTTCCCTCTTAGATATATTCATGCATTATAATAAGAGTATAATGAACCAAGAAAAGATTATGGATTAGAAAAAAAAACAATGAATAGAATATTCAAATGTTATTGTAGCCTTATACGAGAAGCTCTCAAGTGGATCCGTTTGGACCGCAAAACAATAATGAAAGGTTAATAATTCTTAATCATCTTAACCTTCAAAATTTTTGAGAGAACATTATATTCGTAAAAAAAACGACTATATATTTTTTATTGATTCCAGAATAAGTATGATACGCATAAAAGACACATCGATGCAGAGAAAGTTCAATTCATTATCAATGCGAATCCACAACACATATTCAAATATGTATTGCAAGACCATTGTTGACATTTCTATGTTGGAAGTACAGGAAAATTAGATTCTTTCTCTCTTGTTCTACAGTTGTTTAGCAGATCTTTGAAAAAAAATGCAAAAGATGAACAGTGTCTTTTCAAAGAAATTGTTTAAAGTGCAATACAAAGTGATTTTGACATGCTTCGACATCTGGCGTCCTCTTGTTTTTCAATATGTCTTTTGTTCCACATTCTTTCTGAACAATATAGAATCTTTTTCATCATTAAAGAAATCCTAGTAATTTCCTTGTTATATTACACTCTTGATTGTTTTCTTTTAGAAAGTAAACAGATGACACTAGTTGTAATTAAATGATAGTCATTGGTTTTTATTCACCATAATAAACGAATGTTGTCTTTTCTTATTTCAATTGTATTTCATTCACGATTGTTTATTTTAATATCATGCATCATTACTAATTATATTGTTGTAATTTTGTTTTAGAAATTTTGCTCCAGAAAATAAGACGTCATCGATGGCTTCATCTACTGAGCAAATCATCAAACAAGAATCACTATCATCAAATTCTGAACAGTCTACAACAATAAAAGAAGAATATACTTTGACAATAAAACAAGAATATACTGTTACAAAAAAACAAGAAGATGAAATATTTGAACAATTTCATTCGGAAGTAATGAATTTATAATTTGAATAATTATTAATTAATCATATCTTTTCTATTTATATAGGTTAAAGCAATTGAAAAACGTGATGCTAATTTAACACCTGAGCAACAAATTAATCGACTTCTTCGTCCCGGTGCCACCTATTTTAATCTTAATCCATTTGAGGTATAGAATTAAGGGTTTAATTTGTTGTTTTTTTTAATATTAGAATTACTTTGTTATTAGGTACTTCAAGTTGATCCATCGACACCGTTTGAAGATATTGCGAAACAGTATCGACGTGTACATATATCATATCTTTAATATTTATTATTAAATTTAAATGATTATTTTCTAGTTATCAATGCTTGTTCATCCAGATAAAAATCCTACAATGACGGATCGAGCTTCACTTGCTTTTGAAGGTATGCATGTTTCATTTAAATAAAATGTAAAGTCTCCACCATTGTTTTTTATTGACGGACATTTAAAATGTCATTTGGGATTTTCGCATTTTTGTTGTTAATCAGTAGCGATCTAATGAAATTTACTATGTAGACAGACATTTCGAAATTTATCTTTCCTTTCGATTTTTAAATATCAATTTATGAAATTGTCAAGTTTTCAAAATTTGACATAAAGTTTTTTTTTGTAATTTACCTTGATCTTTCACATTTTATATGATTGATGTTATTTGCGGGAGTTTTTTTAACATACTTAAAATTTTAGTTAATGTTTATTTGATGCAGTACTTGGGTGTCTTATGAAAATCTCAAGATGACCTCTGATCTAACCTAATGTGTTATTTGTTAGTGAATGAAAGCGAACTTTATTAAACTGAAATATTCATAATAAGAAGCAACAAAGTCAATAACATCTTTCTCTAAATTTCTGGCATACTACAAAAATCGTATTCGTACTTGTCTCTGAGTCATAATGAATTGGACTGAATGTAAATGAAATTTTTCTCTCATTTTAATTCCTACAGAATATTCGTTTGTGTCTCACAAGATAGAAAATTTCAAAGTTTACAAAACTATGAACTTCAATTTGAAAAAGAAAATTTTGCCTTTTGCAAGATAATGAAAACATTTAGATATATTGTATATTCCAACTGCAATACATGAAGATAGATCTCGAATGCAAAGAATTTTATATCAAAAGATTGAGAGTTTGACTGACTCATTTTCGAATATCTAATCCGAAACTTTTACATGAAACTGTCTTTTCCAATTCTGCAATAGAGATGAACTGTGTATGCTAGAGTGTATTGATTGTAACGAAATAGAAAAACTAAAATTCTTCATTATTCGATATATACGTGAATATTCTATATGAATGATAGATGATTGAAGAACTACATTTATATTTATTTCGATTCATTATCGATTATACATTATTTTCAGAATTTTCCTCGTAAAAGAAACGGCTAACAATGTCGGCTATAATTTAATATCACTTCTACGTAGTTTCTATTTCTTATCATGTCAAGATATTGGCAATGCCATTCAAGATGATAACTAAGACTTTGTATTTTCTTTCTCAAATGAACTTTTTATTGTTTTTTTTCGCTTTGTCATGCGAACAAAAGTATTATAATAAGTTGATAAATAAATAGAAAAACAATATGTCATAGGGCAAATTTAATGGATATGAATATTGATTACTTCATTTTAAATACTAAATTTTTATTTAATCATTGATGAGAAAAAAAAGAATTTTAAAGTTTAATTCAAGTGATTTATCTTTTTAATTTTTTTTAATTTAGCAATTAACAAAGCATATAAAATGCTTGAAGATGAAAAAGAACGTAAAAAATGTCTTGAAGTTGTTGAAGAAGCTCGAGAACGTGTGGACAAAATGGTAAGTTCTGCTTTGACACTATTTTGCAATCGTTTCGTTTCCCTTCTTTTCTCTGGTATTTTATTAATTATTTTAAAGGAAAAAGGAGAAAAAAAAAAGACATAATTTTCTTTCATAAAATTGGGAAGACTAAGAATTGAGATCGCTCGAGCGATAGGTCCTCTTTTACCCTCCTTCTAGTGTGCATTGTACGACAAATTGTTTCGTTCAATCATTCAGACGATTTGGTGAGTCAAAAATTTCTTTTCTATTATTTATATATACGTATGTGATACTTTATTCGATTTGGATTTTTCTAAATATATATATTTAGATTCAAGAAAAACGACTCAAATATAAAAATCAACCAATTGAAGAAGATACTACTGAAGGAGTAATATTTTTGTCTTGATAATAATTTTCTTTGCTTTTTTTCATATTTTTATGAAAATATATTTTAGTATAAAAAATCTCTTTGGTCAGTAACATGTAAATTATTTGCTGATATTGAAAGATTACGTGTTCGAGAAGAAGCAAATAAAGCTGAAGAACGTAAACGAAAAGCAGACGAAACAACTGAACGTGAAGAAAGAGCTAAATTACGAAAAGAATGGGATAAAAATTATGAAGTAAGCAAAAAAATCAAAGCAAAGTCTTTCAAGGGAAGTTTCCCAAATGATTAGTCACTTTAAAGTTCGAATTATGTGCGTCATATAGATCCTAATGAGCTATGAATACATTGAAAAGAGTTTAGATTCTAAGCTTATTGCTGGTAAAATATTGCATTCTTACGGTTTTTTTTTCAAGTAAGTGCCGTGGTCTTCCCCTCAGGAAAACTAGACAAATAAATTTTCCTAATGCTTCTGAGAGAGACCATGGTATTAACTAAAAAATAAAATCGTATAAATAGAGTAACTCAGCAGTAATACTCTAAAGATCTGAACTCTTTTCAGTGTATTCATATGTCATTGACGACTAAATGATTCACGAAGGTAGGGCTTCAAATTGATTGATCGGCGGAAAGAATTCTCTCGTCGATATAATTAAAAGAAAATATGTATTTCTTTTTTTTCGTTTAGGAAAGTCGTGAAACACGCGTTAATAGTTGGAAATCATTTCAAACAGTTGCCAAATCAAAAGATTCGGTTAAAGGCAAAGCACCGACATTATTTAAACCACCAAAATATAAACCAGAAGCTCGATAATAGAATATTCGTATTGACATGTTTGTACATAATATCTATTCATTGAAGAAGGCAATGTTTGTTAATGCTCTGTCTTGTTTTTTTTCTTTGTTCTATATGATTAAACAATGAAAGAATGAATTCTTATTATCTCTTGAATTTCTTCGAAAACTATAGTTTCAGAGCATTTAAAGAGGTGATTAATTTCAGTGTTTTTGTTTTAGATATAAATCTAGTCCGGTGCCTCTAGTCAGAATATGAATTACTCATATATAGAAATATAAATCAGATATGGTAAGTGAATCAATTTTTATATGTAGTTATCGTCATAAAACCTGATACAACTATTTGCATTCGTTGTAATGTAGTAGAGAATGAAGTAACGCAATTGAAGAACAAATAAAGATTCTTTTTTTATTTTGACACAATGTCTGAGTGGAAGCTGTTTCGTTGGTATAGCCCATTTTCTTTTATATTATACCATATGTGTACATCCTACGCGACCGACAAAAACGATGTACTTATGGCTTTGATATAATATTTTTATTGTTTTCACTGACTCTGTTAATCAAATATAATAAATTGAATTTGTTATCTTTTGTTCAGTACTTGTGCCCTTGTTCACGTTCACTTTTATTAGCATTTCCAATTCGGTAAAAAAACGCTTAATTCCATCTGACATACTACTTTTTTCTGAGATCATATAAAAATACTGATTCATTATTATTTTCTCATTTGGATCTTCCTCTTCATCTTTTTTTTCTTTCCTTTTTCAAAATAGAAAAATATCATCAATGTTAATATTACCAATAGATTAGTCGTTTTTACGTCACTGAAATTTGATAGAGGGTGTATTTAAATATATGTTTTGCATCGTAAAATAAACCTTGGAATATAAAGAGCAATAGATGACAAATATTGATCAATTGTTGAAAATGAGTACCGATATCTTTGTAGGCGTGCAGTCTATTACATAGAAAATATTTTTTTAAATATCTATTAGAGTATATTTAATCGAAGATCGAAGTTTTTAATTTGTGTACCAAAGCAAACATAGATATATTGTATAAATATCTTAAATAGTTTGATCTGAAACAGAAGAAAGAAAACGTTACACATTGCTTTTAGCAACCGTTTACATAACAACAGGTATGTGTATGCGTGCAAACTTGTTTACGTAAAAAAAGTGTCGTCAGGCGAGTCTTGTTTCAATAACGTCAAGCGAAAGAATTTTTAGCCTTCATTTTTTCCGTTCTTTTGCGTTCGTGATTTATTAGTATGTTGTTTTGGTTACATTAAGATTCTGCGCACACGCATATTTCATTTATATCTATATATATATATTTTTTTCTTGTTTCTTTTCCTATTAGGAAGAAATATTATTGTTCAGTGTGATTTCTATTGCATAAAATAATAATGATATTTTCATCATCAAATCGTCGTCATATAATTCATGTTTGTTGTTTTATTATATTTATTTTCGTATTCGAAATAATAGCCGGTGGTATAAATATATTTCCATTAAATAAAATATCATCAAATTTAATTGTATTAATCTCAAATCCAATTGAATATTATGGTTTATTATTAACAATAATTATTTATTTTATACGTTTATTATCTTTATTACCATTGCCATTAGTTGTATGTCATACATGTGGCCTAATTTTATATAATATATTTCCTGATCGACCTGAATTATTAAATTCACCATTATTAGGACCTAAAATTCGTATACGTGTTGTTACACGTGGTGACTATCCTGATTTAGTTAATACAAATGTTAAACGAAATTTAGATACATGTGCAAAAGTTGGTTTAGATAATTTTCAAATTGAAATTGTAACTGATAAATTTATAAATCTACACAATTTAACAGCTAATATGGTACGTCAGGTTGTTGTACCAAGTACATATCGAACAAAATCAGGTGCTCTATATAAATCACGTGCATTACAATACGCATTAGAACCTGATGTTAATCAATTATCATCCGATGATTATATTGTACATTTAGATGAAGAAACATTATTAACAGAAAATTCTGTACGTGGTATATTAAATTTTGTTAATTCAAACGAATATGATATTGGTCAAGGTCTTATAACATATGCTAATGAAACAATTGTTAATCATATAACAACATTAGCTGATAGTATGCGTGTTGGTGTTGATTTGGGATGTTTAAGATTTTGTTTAAAAAAATTTCATCGACCACCATTTTTATTTAAAGGTTCATTTGTTGTATGTCGTGCTAGTTGTGAATTTGAGGTTACATTTGATAATGGACGCGCTGGTTCAATAGCTGAAGATACATATTTTGCTATGTTAGCTATGTCAAAAAATAAAAAATTTGGTTGGATTGAAGGTTTGTAGTAGATTTATAATAGATGACAAAGTAAAAAAATAAACAACATTATGTTTCATTTTTCATTTAGGTGAAATGTGGGAAAAAAGTCCATTTACATTAGCAGATTTTGTTAAACAACGTAAACGATGGTTACAAGGAATTTTACTTGTTGTTCATGATATACGATTACCACTTCGTGTTCGACTTGGTTTAGGTATTGCACTTTATTCATGGGTTACATTACCAATAACATCATTAAATGTTATACTTGCACCACTATGTCCTATACCATTACATTGGACATTAAATTTTCTTATAAATTTTGTTGGTGCTGTTAATATTTATTTATATATAATTGGTGCGGTTCGATCATTTTCATTAGTACGTTTAGGTTATGCACAATTTATATTACGAATTATTGGTACATTAGCAACGATTCCATTTGTTGTTGTATGCGAAATAGCTGCTGTTTTGTGGGGACTTTTTAGTGATAAAGGAAAATTTTATGTTGTGGATAAACAATTGAAACCACCGGTTCATGTTTAATTTGATAATCGAACATATTTTCTTGGCTCATCTCTTTCTCTTTTTTGTCTGTTCTTAAAAGATAATCAATGCACTTTTTTTACAATCATTTTGTGTATGTTATGTTGTCTATGATTTTTAAACCTTTGCCTTCTGTGTCTGTCAGATGATATTTGATGTATGGCTTTGTTCAATAGAATTATATATATATATAGAAAAAATGATATCTCTTTCTTCTTCATATAAGATACTTCTTTTTGAAATCTATGTTATGTTTGATTTTTAGATTTGTTCACCTACTAACATTCAAGAGTGTATTTTATTCATGTTGATTTTTGAGCAAAATGATGCAAAGAAAATTTTTATCGATTGTTGATATAGAAACATGAATTTGTAATTTTTCTTGTTTCTTTTAAAAATCTCATGTTGATATATATTATATAATAAAAAAAGCATGTTGTTTATTTTTTAATTTCATTAGTTAATAATTATATTAGAAGAGGAAATCAATTTTTCTTCAGGTATTTCTATTTGCATTGTTGTTCTGGCCTCGACTGGAGCTAATTCTATTGTAAAAGACGATCACTCATCGTCTTCAACTGCTGCCGGAGGTGCCAAGTCAAAATCAAGCTCGATGAGTTCGTCAGAAGAAGGTATATAAAATTATTTTTCTTTGTTTTTTTTTTGTCATCTAAACTAACTGTTACTTTTTTTTTATACCAGTTTCTTGGATTTCATGGTTCTGTGGTCTTCGCGGTAATGAATTTTTTTGTGAAGTTGACGAAGACTATATACAGGACAAATTTAATTTAGTATGTTATTGATAATCTAAAATGGCATTTTTATTTATCTAAAATTATTTTTTCTTATACAGACAGGGCTTAATGAACAAGTACCACATTATCGACAGGCACTTGATATGATTCTTGATCTTGAGCCTGATGATGAACTTGATAATCAAGAAAATCCAAATCAATCAGATTTAATCGAACAAGCTGCCGAAATGCTTTATGGTAATTTATTTTTAATTTAAAAAAAAACAACTAATTCAATTACATTTTGCAATAGGTCTTATACATGCTCGTTACATTCTAACGAATAATGGTATAGCACAAATGCTTGAAAAATTCCAAAATGGGGATTTTGGTTTATGTCCTCGCATATATTGTGACAATCAACCAATGTTACCGGTGTGAAAGATTGTATTGTTTTATTAATATTTTTCTGTAATGAATCTTTAATTTCACAATAGATTGGCTTGTCAGAAGTTCCTGGTGAAGCTATGGTTAAACTTTATTGTCCAAAATGTATGGATGTGTATACACCAAAAAGTTCCCGACATCATCATACTGATGGAGCATATTTTAGTACAGGTTTTCCTCATATGCTTTTCATGGTTCATCCAGAATATCGACCAAAACGACCAACAAATCAATTTGTTGCTCGACTTTATGGCTTTAAAATTCATTCAATGGCATATCAATTGCAATATCAAGCAGCCGCTAATTTTAAACAATCGAATCCAAGTTCAGTTGTTCCAAATACTGCGACTGGTGGTGGTAATGCTACAACAACAACGACAACAACAACAACTCGTCCACTAATTAAAGATTGATATTTATCAATATATTTGTCGATTATTTTTATCGCATATGAACAAAAGCAAAATATTTGATTCCTATTAACTATTATTATTGCAGCATTCTTTTTTTTTTTGATGATATATTATTATTCCTTTATGCCGTGTATATGTCTTTCGTTCTATTCTTTTCTTTAGAAACATTAACTAAATAAAAGAAACACTAAAATACAATGTCATGCTAGAAATTCTTCGTTGTTGTCTAAAACTGCTTTTGTTTCTGTTAAATCTGACTTATAAAACAAAGAATAGCTTTTGATAATATTAAAAATTTATATAATGGTCTATTTGTATTTCAATAGAAGTATAGAGCAGAAGAATACAAATATAATTCAATCTTAAAATATATTTAACATTGTAAAAATCTAGAGGATTCATCAAAGGATGTTTCTTTTTGAGCAGCTCTTTCTCTGGCATCCGTGCATATTATTTTATATGCGTTAGTGGTATAAATATAATTAAAATAGATGTAATCATCTACTTTTATCCTATTTCTTTTTGTTAACTTTAATCATTTAGATTAATTTTAGTAGGCAACGATTAGTTTCAATTAATTCTATGTCAAAGACTGCAGAATCTACATTGCATAATAGTTGAAATCAATAATATTTTTACACTTTTGTTTTAGCATAACAATGCTAAAATTTTTATCATATATGTATTTAAACAAGATCTTTCATTTTGCTAAGTTTCACCTATCTAGGTAAAACTAATACCAAGATGCCTGGACAACATTAACATACATGAATTGTCATAACAAGATTTTCATAATATTTTTTACTATGTAGTCAATCACAGTAGAGTAGCTCAAGATTGTTTTAACTTTGTAGGAATGCATTTATATCGGACAGCTTTTTTATTTAACGGCAAAGTTTATGTTTAATACTCATCTGTTACTAAAACAGACGAGATTGAAAATAGTTTGTATTGATTTTAAATTGTCTCAAAACAACATAGAGTATGGATTGCACGGTTCATAGCATAATTATTTAGTCAATACATAGAATCAGTAGATAGCGACACTAAATTTGCTAATGCATGCAGAACTAAAAATCTATGAAGTGTACTGAACGGACAAGTGTTTGATACATTATTACAATTAGAAAGAGACAATGCACAAGAGTGACGGAAATTTTTGAAGGAAAGAATATGTAAAAGTGATAGATGAAGTACCTGATCAATTACAATTGGTCATGGAAAGCAATGAAGAGTATGTTCACACATATCGAATTTTATTCGAATTAATATTATTGAAAAAAATTTCTTTTGTAAAGTTTCTTTCCATCGAATGTTTATAAAATCATTGATCAAGAATTTAAGATGTCACACAAATCTAGTACAAAAATTCATGTATTTTTGATCTTGCTCAGATATTTCAGCTGTAGTTTTAGCTAGAGAACTGAAACATTGTAAAATTAAATATCTTAACTAGATATATGTGATATATAGAATACTTTAAATTGAACATGACAAACACACATCGATTGATGTCATACTTTTGCACTTCAGATTAGAAAAACTTCAAAGTTAAAAACACTATTGACCATGTCCTGACTGAACATTCACTTTTCACTTTAAATATATATATGGTTTTTCTTGTATATTAACAAACATTGACATCTTAAAACAGAAGATGAGATCATCTAGCTTTTAAGTTCAATTACCTATTAGAAATCACGATTTTTGTTGCAAAATTCGATTTTGAGGTTTTGACGAAAATGAATGACCCTCCATGTCGAATACGATTTACTGACCATATTATACTTTGTCACGATTTTTTTTTTTTTGTACCATTTTATTAAGAAAGAAACTTGGCTTTCTAGACCAAGTTTTGTTTCATGTTTCTCTTAAAGTAAATTTTTCTATTGATTCCTGTTCTTGTGTCAAAGATTTCTCGGAAGCATTTTAAATTTAAAAGAAAACTGCGCTCTATAACTAAATAGAATCAGAATTTCCATTTTCAATGTACTTTTTGAAACGAAAATAATGTTTTTCCGTCGACACAGCCTGATTTGTCAAAGCATTTTGAGAGAAAATTTTCATCGAAAATAAAGAAACAATATTTTAAAATACTGGTCTCTGTTGACTTGTAGCGATAGGTATCTTGGTTGTATTTTAAAGCTAACTCGAAATATATCTACCACTAGGTTTGAAGAAGAAATACTTGTCACACAGACACCCACTGTTTGATCCTTCATGTTATGATGTCTCATGAATGGTTTTATATTTTGGTTTGAAACGTTTACCGTAAACTGTTAAAATTTCCGACACATATTCACTAAAATTTTCAGCTAGATCAATTATTGTGAGGCAAGTATAGATTTCTGACAGGAAGATGAAGCTTATATATAAAACTACTACTGTTATTATTAACAAGAAGAAAGAATCTATTATTGTGAGTAATAACGAACAATAACAATAAAATTCAATATATGTGATTATGACTTTCCATCAAATGTTGTTATATCTAATCATTTTTCAACTAATATACTTTAAGTTCTATAATGTTTTAAGCAGTATTTTTTTTTTCAATAAAAATTATGATATTAAAGCAGAATTGATCGATTAATAATAATCACTACGTATTTACAAAAGCATAGGAAATTAAAATATGAGTATTCTTCAAAAGCATGAACAACAATTCAAAACTCGTTCTGATATATGATTGTTAACGAAGTAAATTGATATAGTATCTTGATGAAGTTCCTTACAAATATATTCATAATTAATAATCTTGTCTTCTTGAAAGCAAAACAAGTCTCAAATTCCCAATACAGAAATAATAATTTTCTGTTTCAATGATTGATTATAAAAAGAACTCGTTTACATTTAGCAAGGACATTTTTTGTGTTTATTTATCTCGAAAATAATACCATAATTAAAAAGCTATACATCATCAGTCATCAACATATTTTAATGATATATACATATATATATATTTTGTCATCGAAAGATGAATTATATATTAAAATGATAAGAAAAATCCAATGGACATTTATTCGACTGTTCCAATAAAATTTTGTTCATTAGCAAAAATAGCAATACGATTGCCAATATCAGTAATAAATTCGAAGCCTGATCTTTGATATAGCTTTGGTGCAGATATAGCTCCACTACCTTTATAAGCACATTTTAAACAAAGTGTACCATGAACAGTTTGTTGTTTATCATTTTGATTCACAGACATTCCAACAAGATAGTTAACTATCAGTCTACCAAGACCTTTTGATTGATGAGAACTGTCTACAACAATATCTGATAAATAGCCAAATATTTCATTATTCATTGTTAATAGAAATAATCGTCCAAAACCACAAGGATGTTTATTTATTTTATCTAAAATCATTGCATTATATGTTGCTGAATTGATTCGATTTTGCATATCTGTGCAATTCCATTGTGTACACCAGAATCCTTCTCTATTCATCATTTTAACTAATGGTTCAGCATAATTTAATATTAATTGTTTATCAGTTATTAATTCATATTGTTCTTGTTTATTTTTCATATCACTATCTGGATAATATTTCAAATCTTTGAATGTGACAGACATAAAATGTAAATTTTTATTCTTATACTCAAGTTTATCAATATCAATTCGATTATCGAATATAGTTGGTAAACGCAAGCAAATAAGTGATTTAAATAATTTACCAACATAAGATATAACAATTGAAAGAAATTGATCAAGTTGTTGATGATTATCTGATGTTATTGTCACATACTTGAAAATAATAAGTACAGTACGATCAGGTTTATCGAATGCGAAATTTCCTTCAGCAACAATTGTTGAATTAGTTCCATCGTTAGTTTTGACTTGAATTAAACTTAATTGCTCATTCAAATCAACAAAGAACATGTTTCTTGTTTTGCTGACTCAATAATATATGGTAAAGAAAACACTTTCAATCAATATTTTTTTG
>CAJNOP010000003.1:2143229-2194321 GCA_905250075.1 Rotaria sp. Silwood1
TTCTTTTTGTAACGTCTGATGATCATATTTAACATTTAGGATATATCAAGGTACAGCAAAGTCAAATAAAACTATATTAAAAAACTCAAAACGCTTGATTTTAGTTCTTTCTTTTAATTTTTTACGAAATAAAAGAAATATTTTCTGTTAATTTATGACATGTAACTCTAGATGGCATTAGTATATGAATCTTAATATTAGGCAAATAGCTTCAGCTGGATCATCAATTCCTCCAACGAAAATAAAGTGAATGTCTCATGTGTTTACTTTCTCGTTTCTTTTATTTCTTAATATCAAGTTCTATTCATAAAAAAAGCTAATTTTAGTTTTAGAAGTACTCTATGGATAATTTTAATTCATCATCATTTCTCTCTAATCAATCATCAAATATACCAGTAGTACCAAGAACAAATAATTCTATTTCTACTCCAACACCACTACCACCACCATCACCATTAAATGGTAATCGAACTTCATTAACAAATACTATACAATCACGTGGTAGTCTTCCTGGGAAACATTGTTGGGTTTGTTTTGCAACAGATGAAGATGATTTTTCAGCTTGTTGGGTATCACCATGTCGTTGTCGTGGTACAGCTAAATGGGTTCATCAAGAATGCCTTCAAAGATGGGTTGATGAAAAACAACAAGGATCAACTGGAGGTTTGTTAATCTTTCTTTTTGTATTTGAAAAATTATATTTTTTTTTATTCTATTTAGTAAAAGTTGCATGTCCACAATGCAATACAGAATACATTGTTGTATATCCAAAACAAGGTAACAGAAAAAAAATGTTTATCTATATAATAATATAAAATGATTTTATTTTAGGTCCATTAGTTTATACACTTGATTTAATTGAACGTATTTTAAATCGTTTTTGTCCATTTCTTGCCGGTGGTATTCTTGTTGGAAGTGTCTATTGGACAGCAGTTACATATGGTGCTGTTACAATCATGCAGGTAGAGAAGATTTATTTCTATAAATAAATAAATAAAACAAAATAATATGTTTAGATTCTTGGACATAAAGAAGGTTTAAGTGTAATGGAAAAAGCTGATCCACTTTTTCTTCTTATTGGTTTACCAACAATTCCAATTGTTTTAATTCTTGGACGAATGATACGATGGGAAGAAGCTGTATTAAAATTTTGGCGTAAACATTCATCAAAATTACCTTTAATGAATTATTTATTTCCAAATGGTAAATTAAACAAGAGACTATTGTTTCTTTATCTTTTCTTTAATGATAAAAATTTATTCCACTTTAGAACATACATCCTATTTACCTCGTGTTCCAACTGAACGTAGTGGAAATTCTAATCCAGCATCATTAACAAGACTTATTTGTGGTGGTCTTATATTACCAACAATTGCTACGATATTTGGAAAATTTATGTTTCAACGTGTTCATTCAAATTTTCAACGAACACTTTTAGTATGAAAAAGATTATCATTTGTTTTATTTTTAAAAATTTTCTGTTTTAAGGGTGGTATTGCATTCATTGTTCTGAAAGGTACAGCAAAAATTTATTATAAACAAAGTCAATATATTCGTGAAGCACATCGAGAAATTCTTAACTATGAATCATCCACAACAACAAGTAGTTCATCTCATTATCAACATCATCTACCTCCTCCACCACCTGCACCCCCAATAACATCAGTTGAAGTTCATCAAAATGAAATTTCAAATGAAATATTTGTCATTCCACCCTCATCATCATCATTACCGTCGACTACAAATGGTCAATCATCATTAAACTTTTAACAAAAAATTAAAATTTTCGTTTTTTCTTTTTTTTTTTTTTTTTTGTGTATAATTCTTATATAAACATTTGAAATTTTTTTGTTTCTGCTTAAAAAAATCAAGACAAATTTAATTGGGAGAAAACAAGAAGTTATGATCGTTGTTTCTCTGTTCCCTTTTTTTTCTATCTTGCTTCTAGTTTGAACATATATATATATATACATTATTTAAGACTTTTATATAATGACATCAACGAATAATATAGACAAAGTCAAAACTTATTTATTAGCTGCAAGTGGACGAAGAACTATACGAAGTACACCATGGATAGATGATGTACCATCGGAAAGTTTTACTTTACCGAAATATGAAGTGAGTAAAATTTTATATTCATTCAAGAAAGTTCTATTCATATTAAATGGAACGACATTTATTACATGAAAGATGGTTAAAGTTATTTAATGACGAAATGCTTTTTCACTAATGACAAATAATAATAATCATATGTAGAAGTGTATTTTATTATGCGGAAAAAATAAATATAATTTAAAATTAAAAATTGCATCTCAAGTTCATGGAAAAATGCAATGAAGAAAAAGAATTAGTAGTTTCAATTTGCTATAGATATAAATAAGTTCTGTCACTTATGATTCATAAACGTCGAGGGAAACGCTCCAGGTGTCAAATTACTTTTTGATCACGACGATGTTTATGTGATGAGTATTATTAAGTAAGAGAAAGAGCAAGACTGGATTAGTTTTCCAGCCTTTGTTCTTGAGATATTGAAATTGTACTGGATTTTTCGTTCCCCTCAGATCACGTGGAAAATCGACTTTAAACTTTGCGGAAACACAGTCCTAAACGAGATCAAGTATTTGTACAGGTTTTAACTTTTCTAGTGTCTCTTATCCTAAGATATGGAATATTTGAAATTCTCTGATGTGTAAAAATAAATTTTATTCATATATTGGCATCTCTAGAAAGTTAAAACTTGCATAATTGATTTATCTCATCGAGAACTTTCTCCATATAAAGTTTGAAATCGAAAATCGATTTTTCATGTGACTTGAGGGAGACAAAAAAAAATCCATTGACATTTAGATATCTTAAGAACGAAGGTTTAGAAAACCAAACCATCATAGAAGTTTCTATTACTTACTAGCATTTATCAAATGAATATCGTCTCGATCAAAAAGCAATGTGATATCTAACTAGATTCCTTCATTTTCAAAAATGTCCAAATAAATCTTTATTAGTATCAATAAAATTTTGATGAGATTTCATGCTTTACTGAAGCTCAATTTAATCTCTCATATTTGTCTTCTTGAAGACTTACTTTGACGTGAATGAAATCGATCTTTTGTGGTTTTATTGCAAATAATATTTGTTAGAATCGAATAGAAAATATTTTAAAGTTAAAATTAAAATTGACAAACATTTTTATTATTGAAACAATTCCATGTGTGTCCTATATTAGTAGAAACTTAAAGTCTATGCCTTATACGATTCAAATTCGAACATAATGAATCTTATCGATTATTCGTTTATGTATATATATATATATATATATATTTTTTCTTTAGGTCGAAGTTCTTGATAAAGCCAAACGTGAAAATACAGTTGTCTGTCTACATAGTAATACATCAAAAAATTTTCTTATTATTAATGTTATACGAGAATATTCATATGGTACTCAACGAAATTTTGATGAAGGTGGTCAACGTATTATTTGTCTTTCAATGGGTATGATTATAAAACAAACAAAATATAAAACTATATTTTTTGTATAAATTTTTTAAAATTTCTTTGTTTTTTTTGTTTTTATAGAACAAGATCCTGTTGCATTAGCTGAAATGATTCATCGTCATTTACCAGTTGATGTTGGATCATTTGGTATTGAACATGGAGTACTTCTATGGAAAAAAGAACAATGGTTACAAGAAATGCAAATACGTTCTGTATCAGTTATGCATCCAACTGTTTTTCATGAATTACTTAATCGAAATTATATAGGTAAATAGAAAACAAAAAAACTTTTATTTTGATTCAATTTAATATTTTTGATAAGATAGAATTTTCACATATTAAATTATTAATTCTCGATGAATGTCATCAGGCTATTCGTGATCATGCATATGGATCTATTCTTAAACAATATAAAAATCTTTGGACTAGAAAAGATAATAATAATATTCAATTACCTCGTCTTTTTTCAATAACTACAGCTTTACTTAAAACACATTGTACACCAATACAACTTGAAGAACGTATTGAAAATTTACATAATTTGTTTTGGTATATGAATTTCTTTTTTGTTTTTTGTTTTCTTCTATATGAATGATTTAAATTAGATTTCTATTTTTTTTTCTAATTTTATAGCTCAACTGTTTTTACTGCTACGGATCTTATTTGTCGTCAATCGAATCGATTATCAAAAGTACCAAAAGAAACAATTATTGTGTGTAAAAATAATAATAAAAAACAACCTGATATTGCACTTGAAATAATACGAGTATGAATAATTTTTCAATATTTCATTCAGAATTGATTTTATCTTGAATTTTCGAATATATCAATATTTAATCTTCTTACTGATTAAGATATTATATTAGATGCCTAACAGAGTTGATCACAATATAAGATAAATTTTTCTATCGTCTACAATCAAAAAAGTTCCATCCCTCTGATTCAGACTACTTTTTTTTCGCTGAAAACGCTAATGATTTTTAAACCTTAGACATAGTAACTATTCGAATGTATTTTTTGTATATTATGACATAGAACTAAATAGAAACCAGAGCCAGATTGAATATTAATAATAACAATTTCTTCAACTACTCCGTTCAGATTTCAATGATTTTTCTTTTCTATGGATCCTAATTAGTGTTCGAATAAAAATCTTACAAGGGTTTTAGTTTCTATTCAGACTTAACTAAGACATGGAGTTATTGAATACGTCTTATTTCTAAAGGTCATTAGTTTTCGGAAAATTCGTATTTTCGAATTTTGATCTGAAACATTATGTATATAGAAAAATCAACTAGACTAACTTCAGTAAAGAAAAATTCAAACTTTTGAATTCTTTTACGCAAGCTAGCCTAGTTGAGCTCTCCTTATTTGCAAAGGTTTGAATCAAAATTCGAAAATAACAGTAATCCTTCTAAAGTTTTTATTAGAACACTATGCAGTATCTATAGCAGCTGAAGAGATTCTTTCGTTAGTAAACAATCAACGCATACTTTAACTGATTGTTGATTTATGTTTGAGATTATTCAGTTAGATTCTGTGACTTTTTATTTAAGTAATATACATAAATTTAAAGACGAGATTATGATGAATATGAAAGTTGACATATTTTATTTTTCTAATATCTCTTACAATAAGTAACTTTTTGATTTCTGGATATTTATTGTTTGGAATATTAGTTTTCATGAATTATTTATGTTTTTTTTTGTGTTCATTAAAGGAACTTCATGAAGCTCTTGATTATTTAAATAAATTAGAACCGTCACAAATCTCATCATCAACTAATTCCGACGAAAATCCATCACCATTAACTATTCCTCGTCAAGTACTTACGGAATGTTTACGTCTTGTTGATAAACTAGGCATTTGGGCATTACTTCGTTCATCATTACCAATCATAACTCAATTAGAACGTCTTTCAAGTATGGCTATTGAACAAAATACTGTTACATCTTCTTCCTTATCCTCGACTTTTTCTTCATCTCATCTTTCTCTCTCATCACCACGTGCATATTCATTATTTCTTGATTGGACTTGTACATTACTTCGTCTTTGGAGATCACGTATTAAAACTGTTATTGAAACACTTGATTCTCATACATTATTTGAACAATATACAACATCAAAATTACGTTCATTATTTGATATATTAAAACGTTTTCAATCGGATGCAACCAATGTACATACTCGTCGTTGGTCAGCAATTATATTTGTTGATCGTAAACAAGAAACAGCTGTACTTAATGCTCTACTAAAAGATGTAACAAAACGTTTTGCTGATGAATATTCATTTATTCGGCCCAATTTTTTAATTGGATACTCAACAATGCAACCAACAGATGATTTATCGGCTAGTCAACATATTCAACCGATGGATAGTCGAAAACAAGTATAACAATAAAAAACATAAATAATAAATTTTTATTAATAATATTTTAAATGTTTCCATATTGATTTTAGGAAGAAGTAATGCGTAAATTTCGACTTGGTGAAAATAATATTATTGTTGCATTGAGTTCTCTCGAAGAATTAAAAGATATACCAGATTGTAATTTAGTTATTCGATTTAATGTACCAACTAATTATCGATCGTATATGCAATCAAAAGTAAATTTTTTTTTTCTGATATGATTTATTTCTTGGCAATTGAAAATACTATAGGGCAAAGCACGAGCTCAAACACCACATTTTTACATGCTTGTTGAACAAGACGAATATGATACATTTCTAACAAATCTTAATTCATATAAAGGCATTGAACAGGTAGGCTATATTGATATGAATTCACAGATCAAACATCATTACGACAACAAAGAATATAGACATGCACTGTTTGTTTTTGTTTTTTTTTCAAAAGAATAGAATGTTACTATTAAATAGAGATATGCAGACATACAGGATAAGATAATGTTTAGAAAATTTCTCTAACAAGGAGACGTTTCTTATTATTAAGTCGAGACTACATGTGTCATATAGATTCTAATGAGCTATTCATATCCTGAAACAAGTTTGACCTAATTGGTTATTGTTGTTGACATACTATATTTTTACCGTATCTTTTAGCAGAATACTATGATCTTATTGTGAAAGTTTCAGATTTGTCGATTGTATTGATTTTGAAATAAGAACATCAGATTTAGCTGTTGTATATCAGCGGCACGAAAAACATACTTTCATCATAGATGTATCTTGGAATAGATTAGTCCAAACTTTTTTCAGAATATTCATAGCTTTTTTTAATCTATAGGATGTACATAGATAGTCCCAGCTCAAACGCAATGTAACATTTATAAATATTTTCTTGTCAATCAGGATACACGGTATGGAAAAAGCTTATCTTGTACACATCTTTAAATTTGAACAAAGAGTTTAAATGAGATTGAATCTTTAAGATTGAGAAAAATCTTTAGCAAAGTTACAATAAACAAAATTCGTTCGATAATAAAATTTTTTTCAATCAAACTTACTTCTTGTTTTTATACAAGGTTTTAACAAAAGATTTTCAAGAGATCAATAATTCTCTTTCATCAACAACTATCGAACGTGAACGAATGCCAAATGCTATTGAAGTAATAAACAGGTAAATCTTATTATTGTGTTTTTTTTTTACTATTCATTCATCTAAATCGACTCTTGATTATCTTAGATACTGTGCTCGACTTCCATGTGATGCTTTAACAACACTAGTTCCATCATGTGAAATAAAAAAACTTGATCATGAACAATATCAATGTATTCTCTCATTACCTGTGAATTCACCAGCAAGAACAACAATCACTGTATGAGTTTTATTCTTTGTTTAAATTCGTTTTTTTGCTTATTAAAATGTTTTTTTGTCTTCCTAGGGCCCTATTCGTTCAACAGTTAAACAAGCAAAACTTTCTTCAGCTAAACGTCTTTGTGAACATCTTTTACAAGCAGGTTAGTATTAAAATCTATTTCATAATCTATAAAACTTAATCTTTCTTTTTTTATGTTTAGGTGAATTGAATGAATTTTTACTACCTGAAACACGTGAACAATTTTATCTTCGTCATTCAACTATTGACGATGATGATTTTACTGAATGGGGTTCCTATTTTGAACCAAATCCAAAACCTGGCTCAATTCAACGTAAACAACTTTATAATAAAGCTGTATAAGTGTTTTAACTATTTTTTAAATCAATATGAATTTTTCTTCGTCTTATTTATAGATTATGCCTGAACCAATTTCAACATATAATTCTTCAGATTTTTTTGTTTATTGTATCAATGGTGAATTAACAACACCATTAATTCAGCCTAATGAACAACAAAAATCAACAATTATTTATACACATGAATCTAATCCAAGTCGAATTGGTCTCTTATCAGCAAATTATCTTCTTGAAGTAAATGAAATACAAAAAAATCAATGAAGATTTTCTACTAAGAAAAAAAAACAAAAATGTTTTTTTTTGTGTTTTTGTAGATTCCAGCATTTTCATTATTTTCTCGTGCCGGTGAAGAAACTTATAATCTTGAAATGATTATGAAAAATATTCATTTTTCATCAGATGAATATCGAATGTTACAAACTGTTCATTATTATTTATTTTCTTCTATACTTGGATTTGATCGTCCATTAGTTAATTTTAATCCTGAACAAACTCAATCACATTTAATTATTATTTTATTAAAAAAAGATCCATCAGGTTTATATACAATTGATTGGAAATTAACAAAAGATATAATTACATTTATTCAATCAATGTTTCTACAAAAATATACTCTAGATAATCCATATATATTTAATGCTAATGATTTTAATCAAACGTGTATTGTTTTACCATCATATCGTCGTTCAACACAACCACAATATTATATTGTTAATTCTATTGATACAAATAAAAATCCATTATCATCATTTCCATCTATATCAACAATATATGATACATTTTCATCATATTATGAAATAAAATATGAATTACGTTTAACAAATAAAACTCAACCATTATTATGTGTATCACATACATCACATCGTATGAATCAATTAATTCCACGTTATATGAATTTTAAAACAATGAAATCAACAAATGGAAATCGAAATACAAATCGTACAAATCAACATGCGAAACCAAATGGTTCAACACATCATCATCATCATCATCATCAAGGAGTTTTTTTAATACCAGAATTAGTTATAATACATCCAATTAATTCACAATTATGGCAAGGAATTATAGCATTACCTAGTATGCTTTATAGAATTAATTGTTTAATATTAGTTGAACAATTAAGAAGAACAGTTGCATTAGAAACAGGTGTTGGTGTTGCATGGGCAGCAGAAGATGGTCAATTTGATAAATTAGGTTTTGATTGGGATGAAAAAAAAGAAGCACAATTCTCAGCTTTATTAGATAATAATGATACATATTTTACAGATGAACCAATTGATCCAAATTGGAATTTTGAAATTAGTGTTTGGAATGAAAATGATATACATAATTGGACAAGTATATGAAATAAAAAAAACAACGATTTTAATGAATTTTTATATTATTTTTGTTTAGATGATTCAGCATGGCTTGAAGCTAAAGATCGTTGTATTATGATTAATGCTGCTGATGTAAGTAATTAAATAATAAGTTATTGAGAAATTTGTTTTCTTATAGAATTAAAAAAAATGATATTTGATCGAAGATTTTTTTCAGTTCGAATTACTGATTTTGCTCATATCTATATAAAGATTCATAAAAGAAGGATATACAAAAATAAGTGAATTACTTCATATTATGTAATTTGAAAATTGTTTCGAAGTTTCTAATTAGAAAACTTTTAATAAGCTCAAATCAAAAAAAGATTGATTAAATTTTCAATTTGAATCTAAGGCAGTTAGTCTATGGTAGATATTTTGTTAAAACTCTCATGCAGAATAACAAAACGTCTGAAATTGACTACAATCAGATGTAAATATTGTATTAAGTATGATTCTCACTCTTATCCTTAAGCTCTGAATATGGCCGAAGCAATATTGATGTTTATCCTTCCACTTTTATGAATCTATATGTCTACTCATAAGTTTACGAGAAATTTAAATTATCTTGAGTTAAATGTTCCTCTGCAGCTATCAACGATTCTGATGCTTTTAATTATTTAAGTGCCTTTGGATTAAAGAGAGTAGAAGGACTGAGGGAACGCAAGCAATAAAGATTGCTTATCGGTATAAAGGAAAAGCTAAGTCGGAATAAGTTTGATTTTTTTTTAATAAATTTCTTTGTGTACTTATACATCACGATTCATGCATTCTAGAAGGATCGATTAGAAATGAATCTTACATAAATCATTCTTCGAATTTTTGTTTAATAAACTTTCTCTGTTAAATTTCTCTCTTAGGAACAATAAAAGGAGCTGTAGTTTCTATTTTTTTTTGTTTTTTATAAATTTAGTTTGAAGATGGTGATTTTGATGATGATATGGATCTTGAATATGATGAAGAAGAAGATCAACATACATCTCCTTCTATTCCTCCTCCTCTTTCACAACAAAGTGGTCAACCTATATCAAGTATATATTCTTTATCTTAATCGAATATTTAATTTTTTATTTATCCATCTGTAGCTTGGTCAACAGTTCCACAACAACAAGTAAATGAATCATCATCAGACGACGATGAAGATGACGATGATGATGATGAATATATAAAACAAAACAATACATTAAGATCATTAAATCGTAAAAAACAAGAAAAAAATTCTTTAACAGAAACCAAAGTAACCAATTATCATATTGATTTACCACGTTTACATGAAGATCTTAAAACAAAATCAAAAAAATTTCTTTCGAAACTCATGGCTAATACACAACCAACAATTGATTTAACTAAACAAGATGAAATTGATCTTTTTTCTTCGATTGAATTAACAACAAATAATTCTAAAAAATTAATTAATGATAAATCAAATTATTTAACAAATGTTCAAATTGAAGAACCAACACAAATTTATCAATCACCTATTTCTTCTGTTATTCATTTTGAACCAACTGCAATCATTAAACGTCTATTAAATATTGAAGAAGTTCTACATGACGATGATGATGATGATGAAAAAGAAAAAGAAAAAGAATTAAAACATTCATCACCATTACCATCAAATCATTCTTCAATTTCATTTCAAACAAATAATACTCTTGTATTAGAAAATGGACATGATAGTGGTATAATTGATGATTTTTCTGAACCATTAAATATAAATTTAGATTTTGAATATTTACCTGAATCTCATCCTGGTCCATCACCAGCATTACTTTTACAAGCTTTAACATTATCAAATGCTGGTGATGGTTTTGATCTTGAACGTCTTGAAACAGTTGGTGATTCATTTCTTAAACAAGCTGTTACAGTTTATATTTATTGTACATATACACAAGTACATGAAGGAAAATTAAGTTTTTTTCGTTCGAAAATTGTTTCAAATTATAATTTATATAAACTTGGTAAACGAAAATTATTAGGAGAATATTTAATTAGTACGAAATTTGAACCATTTGAAAATTGGATTCCGTAAGTTGTTGAAACGGAAAAAAAAAACAATTTTTTTTCTTTATATTATTTGCTTTTTTAATTAGACCTTTGTTTACATCGGGATCACCAAATGAATATGGTTTATTATCAAGTTCAGGTGTAGAATTATGGACAAAATCTGAATCGACAACAAGTGTCGATTGGATTGAATTACAAGAACGTCGTGAACAACGAAGATTAGCAAAAAATAATCTACAATCATCACCATCAGTACCAACATCATCAATTACAATGTTAAATAATCAAACGACACCTAATTTTTCAACAAAAATATCAATCAATGAACAACAATGGACTCCATCGTATGATCGTCGTACACAACATTTAATATCAGATAAAAGTATTGCAGATGCAGTTGAAGCTTTAATTGGAGCTTATTTGATTGCTAGTGGGCCCAAAGCTGCTCTTCGATTTATGGCTTGGCTTGGAATACGAATATTTCCTAAACTTCGACTCGGTTCGTTAATCTATTCTTAAACTATACTTGCACATGAATTCATACATATAAAAAACATAGAAGAAAACAGAACTAATACTAATCCGTATATTTAATCTTATAAAAGAAATTCTTTTATTTTTGTTTTGGAAAAAGAAAAGTTAATGAAATAGTTTAGTAGACTGAAATAATGAATATAAGAATCTTAGCGACATATGGAAGAGAGAAATATCAGTTGAGTAGTAAATAATATCCATGTATATTTTAGAAAAAGAAAATAAACAGAAAAGTATGTTTATGTTAGTTCCCCTATCATTTGATCAATTTATTCAATATCAATCACTTCTATGAGTATTGAAAAGTATTTCACTTTTATAGATCTAATGATATTTCATAATAATAATTGAATCATAATCAAGAATAGTTATATAATCTTTTTTTTAAATAAAATAATTCGATTAGAAAATCAATGATAATTTGGTATGTATTTAAGAATTTCAAAAATTGTAAATTATCATTGACATAAAGGTCAGATAACAAATTTTAGTCATTTAGAAATTCTAAATACTTGAACCTCTAAAACTCGAGTCCGTATGAATGTACTAATATCCACATGTCCAAGCGACTTCACACAAATCTTTGTTCCATATATCCTAGCCTCTTGGCTTTTAGAACTGATTTAAATTCATGGTGATTACTCGATATCAATAAAAGTATCCTCGTGGTCCTATCGCTCACTACAATAGAATAGGGGACGTTATCTCTCACGAAATACTTTTGTTTAAAAAAAAATATCGATTAGTATCTATAAGTATCTTTATTGATGTATTGTTTTTCAGAGGATGGAACAGAAATGACTGGTGAACTTCCACCATTACCATCACCCGTTGACTATTGTAATCCATCAGTTCTATCAACAATTCAATCTTATGATTTCGATCGATTTGAACAATTAATTGGTTATCGTTTTCATCAACGAGCTTATCTCATTCAAGCATTCACTCATGCTTCTTATTCTTATAATACAATAACAGATTGTTATCAACGTTTAGAATTTCTTGGTGATGCTGTACTTGATTATGTTATAACTCGTTATCTATATGAAGTTAGTTTATCAACAAATCTTTTCTTATTTTTCTATAGAAAGAAACAAACATGTTTTTTTTTAGCATCCTAAACGTCATTCACCCGGTGAATTAACAGATCTTCGTTCTGCTCTAGTCAATAATAATATCTTTGCATATATAGCTGTTAAATATGACTATCATAAATATTTTCGTTGTCATTCAAATGAATTATTTCTTTTAATTGATAAATTTGTTCAAACACAAAAAGATAAATCAACATGGTGTGGTTTTGATGAATGTAATTTAGGTGATGATGACGATGAAAATGATGAATTTTTTTATTATGATTTTTTAACATCATCAGCATCGAATAATAAAGATACATATAGTAATACAATAACATCATGTACAATTGATGATGAACATCTTTCAAATTCGCATGATGAACAAAATGATGAATCAACTACTGAAGCAGATGAATGGGAAGAAACAGAAGTTCCAAAATGTCTTGGTGATATATTTGAATCTGTTGCTGGTGCAATATTTCTTGATTCAAATAAATCATTTAATACAGTATGGAAAATATATTATCGTATGTTAAAACCTTTTATTGAAAAATTTACAACTAAAGTTCCAAAATCACCAATACGTGAATTACTTGAACTTGAACCTGAAACAGTAAAATTTGAAAAACCTGAACGTTTACTTGATGGTCGAATACGTGTTACAGTTGAAATAATTGGTAAAGGACGTTTTAAAGGTGTTGGACGAAATTATCGAATAGCAAAAAATGCAGCAGCTAAATGTGCTTTGAAAAATTTACGTCGTCTTGATTGAATGAAAGATATTTGTAGAAGGAAAAAACAAAAGAAGAAGAAACACATCTCTCAGATACTTATTTTAGTACATTAGAATGCAATAGATTGAACGCGTTCTTTTTTGCTTTTAAAAAACGAAACAACGACACAATTTATTCGCGTTTTTACAAAAATTCGATCATTATTGTTTTCTTTTTTTGTTTACTGATAAAAGTGTTATATGTTTTTATTCATTTCTCATATATATAAAACAAACAAAAACTTCCAAAGTATGTGCGTTTGACTTTTCTTGTTTGTTTTTGTCTATGATTGTTGTTTTTTATTTTATATAAAAAAAAAAGAAAAGATAGTCAAGAAAGTATTGAATTAGAGTTTTTAAGAAAGATCTATTCTAATATTAAAGGTATTTTTTTCATTCTCAACAAGAAATATCTCTGAATTTTTTTGAATTCTCAATGCCATGAATAATGTCCTGCACAGGTTTGACTTTTTGTAGCGTTACCCTGACAGACACTTCTTTATACTCAAATCCGAATTAGAACTAATTGATATCTCGCAGAGTGTTTTAAAGTCACAGTACAGAACTTTCATTTTATATGAAAAAGTATATTATTTAGTTTCGTTCATGAGCAGCAACAAAAAACCAGAGATCATTCACAATTTCACAAAAAAACAAGCGAATTAACTGATTCAAAATTTACTTCATGTCTTTCTGCTTTTAAAATCCAATAGATTTCGCTAAGTATGTATTTACTTGTGTCTGACGAAGCTAAAATGTAACGCAATGTTGGGACCAAACGACATGATTGAGGACCCATACATGAATGCTTTATTTAGTACAATAATCTATATTCACCTTTTCAATAGTTCATTTTCCGTTCCATGAATTCAGTTATTTTGTTATATAGTTCATCATCATCATCTGTAGATGAATTTTCATTAAAAACAAATTCTTTTATTAAGACAATATTGTCTTGCACTTCCGTGACTTATGGATATGAGATGATACCTAGGATTTTAGTCAATCCACCAAATTTGCATTCATATCTATACTTCGAGTGGGGACCGATGTCGGTTACCCAATCTGATTGCAATACACTAGTCATAAAAAGCTTTTACATTTTTTTATATATAAAAATCATATCTGTTTGAATCACAAATTTCAATATTGTCAAAGTAGCCTCCATCAATCAAGTTTTCAGTGAATTCAAAGATAAAATTATGGATTGATCGTTCTTTTTTGTCCTATAGGTTTGTCTGATTGCGTTCGATCAATTTTTTTTGATTGGTCTTGAAACATGATTCATAGGTAATCGATGTATGTAATACTGTAGGTATTACGTACTATAAAAAAATCATGTGACTCATTTATGTTTCTTCGCAGTACATAACTATAAAAGAGACGTATGAATAGAGAATTAGTGTTATTACGCATATAAATTCAGTGAATCAAAACATCTTGATTAAACGAAACAAAAAATAAATATGAGTATGTTTTAAAGTATAAAATAGCAGATTTATTTAAGTTTTTTTGTAAAGGTTTTCTTACAAGAAAATTAGAAGAAAAACTTGGTGTTGACTTAAATGGAGATGGGAAAATTGGAGGACCTGGATTGACTTCAAAGATGGAAGCAGCTACTCATGTAGACTTTAATCATGATGGAATTGTTGGTGGATATCGACCACCACCGGATGGAGGTAAAACAAAAGCCAACTTCAAAGTATAACTTAATGATTTTTCTCATTGATAGGTTTAGTTGGTAAAATTGAAAAAGCAACACACATTGATTTAAACAAAGATGGTTATATTGGCGGTCGACCTGGTTACTATCCACCACCACCAGCTCATAAAAAGCATTAATCTCTGATTTTAATAGAACGATAATCAAAAACTAATCTTATTTGCTTTTTTTTAAATATAACTACTTGTAACTAATTGTTCTTGTACTTTCATTCGAATTTTATCATTCATTGAGCAAATCATGTTTAAAAAATACATCATAATAACATCAATAAAACCTTGGCACAATGAGAAAAGAATGCTTTCATCTTTATGCCATATTATGCTATAATTGTCACGATGTCGAATCTTCATAAGATAAATTTTTCGTCAAACATTGAATATATTTGAGTTTATAGTCTTATTGGAATGAATTTGGTAAGTAATCATTCAATAGAATTGTTTGTAGAAGATGTAAACAAATGATTTCTTCTGCAATAAGAATCATAAAATGTATAGGAAAAATTTTTACAATGCAAATAGATTTAGATTGTCATGATATTTATGAGTTTCGAATCGTTATAAATTAGTTTCCTCTTACAACAATTAGTTTTCAGCTCGTTACTAAAAGTCAATTTTCTGTCATCAACATACTTGAATTCAATAAAAATTTCAGAATATTGTTTAGCATTTTGAAAAGCAAAAGTAAATCAAAGCATACTATTGCAATGATAACGATAATTTGCTTCTGCTTTTTTCCAAGTATCGACATTCGAACCATATGAAGTTACCAGGATCCTTGCCTCTGTAAATATTAGCTAACTCTATATGTTATAACTACTTTTATTGCATGTATGTGGAGTATTGTGTATACAATAGTTTTCTTCTCGCCTAATTTTTCGTTATCCACTAGTAATAATTCATGATGTTCGAACGTAATTAATACGTATTTAAAAGTCTATCATATTACATTTGTAACAATATTTATTATCGATTGAATCAGTTGAATGATATCTAAGATTCCTGACATATTAGAAGACCTGAGTCTTCTATTCTGTCTTTTCGTTTACAAGTTACAGAGGGGTCTTCTAATATGTCTTTTCAAAAAGTGACTTTGTTTGGTAGTCTTAATAACAATTTTTAATAGTAATCCTTTTATGTTCAATTCGCACTTGATCAATGAGTTTTTGTTACTTATCTTGTGCTTGTATGATGAAAAAGAAACAGATAATAAATCAGTGCAAAAAAATATTAAACAAGTCATTGATAAGAAGAGTGTCATATGATGCTTCATGCGAGTTTCTAAGAAACTCGATGACTTTCTGGAAACAAGATGGATTTCCTGAAATCAAAAAAATCAGAAGGGTTTTATAATACTTAAATGATCACATAGAAAAAACTTATTTTCGTCCATCAATGCAGACGTGACTTATGAAATGTCAATTGGTTAGCTACCAGATTCGCACTACATCTCTCTTAATGGACCATCATGCCTTTTGTACTCAATATGCTGCCTTCACAATAAAGTGGAAAAAAATCAGTTTTCGGAAAACTAATAGATAGCATTAAATCCCAATTAATGAGCTTGAAAAGATTTTGAAAATGCTGTATAGGTGTGGGTGATTACGATATTGGATTTTGGCAAGCATCAGTGTTGAGGGTTTGTGTGTAGACAATTTGTGTAAGTATAAATGGTCCAGGTCTGGTGTAGGTGTAAAACTGTGAGCGCTACCGAAAATAAGACTCATCGGCAAGCACCCGCATACTCTCAGTCAAAGTCGACAGAACGGTTCAAAAATGTGCTTCTCCACCGAGTTTTGTATCTTTGAGCAAGTTCGTTGTTTGGCCCATTAGCGACTTCAGCAATACTCTTCACTTCATCAAGAAGATGTTTTTTATTCGAATCCTATAATAACACCAAAGGACGACAGAAACAAAGAGCACGAATATGTGTTCATAATGCCAATCGATGCTCAACATTCGAGCTTGATTTTATTCAGAAAAGATTCCGAAATATGACACAATTGATCAAAAACATAATAGATCTTCATGTACAAATGTAACAATTCCAAATCTTCGCTAACAAGAACTATTTTGAAATACTATCGAAAACGAAATTACAACTATTCATCAATGACTATCAAAGAATAAAAAACAAGAATGTCGTCAAATATGACAGGCTTGAGAATCGTTGCACTCTTGCGGATGATTGATTTGACCAATTTGTAACAGCCTTTGCATAATTCTTAAAATAGAGTCGACATTATAAATGGTTGTTCCAAAGAGAATCAATAGAAAGTTTTTTGTTTCAATGAGCAACAAAAGTGTTTTTTTTTCTCCATCACTACCTTTTCTGGGTTGATGATAGTAGCGAAGAATAATTCCAACAATTCAGATGGGATTATGATTCTTATTCAGTCAATATAACACAAACGATATTACTCATGCGAAAATTCATCGTTTCTGTATATTCTTTTCTACGAAATGATTTCATTTTTTTTTGTTCAGCTCGTCAACTCGTTTCCTTTAATGTTTGGAATTGAATAGACTGCTGATAACCAAGTACTAGTTTGACAATCGTGATCACATTCCTAATTTAGTGTTGATATAAAGCATTGGAACATGCACAGATTCTAGTAAAAATTACATCCATAGATTCATTTCGACTTTGTACATATATACGTACTTCGAGAAGATGAAAGTGTCGAATAAACAGTAAATCGTCGATCTTATCTAGGCCATTTAATTGACGTGATAGAAACAGAAACATGCTCTACAGAGATACCATCGATGTGATTTCACAAAATCTCATATTCTCCGACGATGTCTACCAGCATTTTCTGCCTAATCATAATGGAAGGAGTTGAAGTTCAGATGTGAATAATATCTGCAAGAGAGATGGCTGTATACAGTTGATATGAGTTCGTTTATTTGAATAGAAAAAAAATCATCAATTAGAGTCTAGAACAAGCTGGTGAAGAAGTAACGCTTTTAGCAGATTTGAGGCTCGTCTATCGTAGACATTGAGTATTTTTTGGAATGAATAAGTTAGATTGAAAAAAACATTATGGAAAATATGAAGAAATTCAAAGTCAAATTATCAAGTAATTTTTTAGTGAGCAAACTGATTGAAGCACTCACAAGCTTGTAATGATTGAATATTGAGCGTCAGGTATGACACCATAGCAAGGGGAAGAAAAACATACTTGTGTACTTCAGAACTACAAAGGTACGCTTGCTCTTCGTGACTTAAGTGTTATAAAAAGCTTTAAAACATGCGAATATGTACTGACTATCAGAACATTTTGTTCACGGTTAGTACATGATTGCTTGATGAGGAAAGATAGTTGTTAAAGATAAAATTGCATGATTAAGAAGTACTAGCTCATTATCATAATCGATTATTTTACTGTACATGCAATAGAACATTTTGATAGAATTTTCTTCTGAACGTTAATGAAACACAATACATCATAACTAAATTAAACAACAATATCTGAGAATTTGGTTATTCTATTTCATCTATTATTTTTATTATGAGTAATAAATACGGCTGTTCTTTAGAAAACTTCAGATGAAAAAAGTTCACTTTAACATGTAATAATATGAGGTCCTTTTATGTTATTTTCTTCTTCTTTTAAATCCAGTAAGTCATGTGAACCAGTAACAATCAAACGATATGAATGCGCTAAAATAAATTGATGCATTTCATGTAAACTCACATCAATACGAAATGTCCCATTGTTATTATTCATTAATCCTAATTGAATAAAATTAATATAGTTCATTGAATCACTTGACGCAATTTTTTCCGACGAATTTGTATTGGAAAAAAGTGTCATATTAAAATAATCAAGACTATGTTCAGGTACAAGAACAATAGTAACAAATTGATTTGGTTTACAATTAAAATAGTAACTATCTGTTTCATCGCTTTGTCTTATGACACCAAATATCATAAATGAACAATCTAATTCTTCGTTAGCACGGGATTCATCAAGCACTTCAACTAAATCAAAATCATGAATTTCATTTGTTGTCCATTTTACGGAGACACTATGATGTCCTTCTAAATTCATTGTATTATGAGGACCCGTTGGTCCAAGCGGACCTAATGGACCCAAAGCACCTAATGGTCCTAGAGGACCTAAAGCGCCCCATAATCCCAATGCTTGTAAATGCTTACCAAAATCATTAATTGATGGTAAACTTTTATGATATGAATCTGATGATAATGGACCTGCTGATGAAAGAGGATTATTGGAAAGTCCAAATAACATATCTGATGTTGCCCAATCAATTATTTCATTAGATGGAAATCTCCAAGCTGTTGGATTCCATACAGAATGTCCAATAGGACCCATTATTCCTAATGGACCATAGGCACTATATATTTTAGATAAAAATCAAGTCATGCTTTAATAATATCATTCGATGTTACCTTAATGGACCATTTGAACCTAAAGCTGAACTTGGGCTTAAATAGAATTCACACGATAATTCACCACAATCAATTGGCAATGGTTCAACTAAGTGAATATCTTGATGTAATTCTTCAAGACTTGATGCAGTAACATAAGGACCATAACATGTTTTCGTTGTAGATGAAATTTGAATAAAATTAATTAATAATATTAATAAATAAAAGTAATCCATTATTGTTGATAAATGTTTCACATAAATATTTCGAGCTTAATACAGCACTTTGGATGATAAATATTGGTTGTTTTATAGATCAATTTTTTTTAATGAGAAGAAAAACAGCTGAGTAAATATTTGTATAAAAGAATCAATTATTTTGTTATAGTTATTTTACATCCATGAAAAGATTCGATTTTTGCATCTAGCACTCTAAAAGTCACCATTACTAACAAATATTTACTCATTTGATCCTAGCATTATACATGAAAATAGAATCTTAGTGTAAAAATAAAAAATGCCATGACGAATTGAGAAATAATCAAAATTCAAATAAAATGAATGCGCTTGCATTTCAATTTAAAGGTACACAATTTTTTTAAGCTCTATGTTAATGTACCTATACACGAAAAGAATGTTACTTTTCTTATCAGTTAAATTCAAAAAAACACTTTATTTTCATCTGATAACCATTCGTTAGAGACGTGACACGAAAAAAAGGACATAGACTTTCACCTGAAGTGTTTTAGTCTAAAGCAAATCCGAATTCAGACAGCATTTTTGAAAACTTCATAGTACATTTTCTACACAACTTCTGAGGCTATAAAACCTCTATCCAAGGTTTTTTCTGAATATGCCTATGCTTTTTGAATAAATCAATTCACTTTTCATTAATAACGTGACAGAGTACAAATACATAAACCAAAAAACTACTCTTGTAACCGAATCAGAAGTTTGAAATTAATTTCAAACAGTACTAATCCTTCTCTAAAGTCATTAGATTATTGTAAGACAAAAATATTTGTTGCGAGACTTGAGAAGATCTCTGGAAAGTAGTTTTGAAGAAGTTATTCCTTGAAACTTCGTCTTGCAGAAATTTTACCATAGATGCAGTTCGCGTCATAGAGTGTGTCCTGAAGTGTTCGAGTTTTTTTTTCTCATATGGTTAGAGATATATTCATTAATTACTTTTTAATTAGTTAATTAATTTTAATTATATATCATATCATATCAGATGGTTTTCCACAAACGTGATTTGAGAAATCATGATGATTGACTATGTCACAAAAGAAAACTAGATCATATTGACTTATTGCATTCGAATAACGATAAACACACATGACACTTGATAAGATATACCACAGTCATCAGATGCATTTGAATTGAAAGTAAAAGATAGTAAATATCCTTGTTTGAAATTGAAATAGAGAACATCAATTTCATTCTATTCCATTCCATAAAATTACATCGGGAGCTGGCTCCTCTACTGCTAATAGTAGCTTTCAATCGAACAAAATTGGTTGGTCTGAATCAAGAGTTTGTTTTCCTCAATCAATCATTGAAGCGAGGGACAAAATATGAAATGTTAGAAATGTTTAGATTATGAGTAAGGCTTGTATGAATAGAGTAGTTGAAACTGCACAAAATAATATTGACAAGATAAATGAGCCGTTTTTTAACTAAACATTATATGACCATACAGATTACGATGCCTGTTATACAATTGATAGTAACGGTGGTCATCGGGATGAATTCAATATTCAAAATCTAGAGAAACAAACTGTCAAATGAGTTATCGGTATTCAAGAGGGATTTCAGTGAAGAGTTAATACTTAGTTTATCTTACCTGAATACCCTTGTCTTTGAAAATAACTATTCTACCTTTATATTAATAAATCGTTCAAGAAAACCATTTGTTCTATTTTCAAATATCAATATACTTATTTTAGGGGTCCTTATTCTGAAAGTTCACTACAAACTGTCATCGATTAAATGATAAAAAAAAATACTCTTGATAAAATAGAAAAACTATAATACGACTTTTTTCATAGAAAATGTGTATCTGTAGTGTTTGAAGTTTCCCAATCAATTGAGTTAGAATTTAACTTTAATTTCTACATTTTCATTTTATCAAAAGTCATATTAATTGAAGAAATATACTATCCTCTCTTGCCAGAGTTCTAAAGTAGGCTCTGACTTTATAGAATGTTAAATTTTGCGCAAAAACAGTCCATAACACAGATTGAACATGAAATAAAAACTAGTGAGAACATGCGAGTTATTTCCACATAACATGTCTCATTACATGCCACTCATTATTAAGCAAATCACATTGTTGATTACGTATTTTTTTTTCAAGCTATTTAGACAATGCCAACAATGTGATTATGAACTAATCGTTAGTATTTTATCTCATAACATACACTTCATTTGTAAATTTGTTTGTATCATTAAAATTCTAAATATCAATAACTATTAATAAGATTTTTGAGCTATCAATACAACAAATTAATAATATTGGTTTGTATTAATTAGAATAATTATTTTATTAAAACGTTCTCTCTCTCTCTCGTAATCATTTAAAGTGAATTACAGACTACAAATTTATTGAATTCTTCATGGTGAAAATTCTTTTTGAGAAATATTTTTTCAGATATGTATTTAAAAAAAAAGAGACTGTCATGGTTTTCATATGTACTGCGCAAATACTCTACTCTATGACAATAATAAAATGACTACAATCTATTATATGAATACACAAAAACAAAAATTATAATAATTCGATTAAAAAACAAATACATGAAATTGTTTTGTTTTCATCATCACTTTTGTTGAGCACAAATAGAGGAGAATTCGAAATAAAAACAAAAGAGTGTCCTGAGTTATAAATGCATCAAGGATATACATTTGGTGTTGTTGTAAATCGTGTAAAAGATGTTGTTGTAAATGGTGGTGGAAGTGTATCATTAAATACAGTTGCATATGTTGTTTTAAGAGAATTAACATAGTTTTGCATAGATCGATTATTATTATTTGATTGTTCAAGTCTATCACGTAATTCACCTAATTGGGATGTATAACGTCGTTCAAGTTCATCTTTTTCTCGTTTTAATTGAGTACATTCAAGTCGAAGTTTTGATATTTGTTGTTCTAAATCATTTATACGTTGTTGGAAAACACGTTCCTATTTAAAAATAAAACTAAGACATTTTTTAAATTATATTGAATACTTACTTTAGAACCAAATGAATCTTCTCGAGCTTTAATATCCGTTTGTGTTAAATTAATTTGTTTATTCATTGATGCTAATTCATGTGTTTTAGCATTGAGACGAGACTAAATTTAAAAAAAAAACAGTGATTAAAATCAACGAAGTCTTTTCTCATATAAGTGAAGAGTCCATTTAGTGAGATTTTTTAGATCCGAACTCGTATTTTCAATAGAGCTTACTAGTTCTCGATTGACAATGAGTTTGACAGGGTCCATTATGGTATTTATGGTGATAATCATATGCAGATCACATAATAAAGAAAAGCTTTGTTCCGTATTTTCTATTTTTTTTCAAAATAAAATGAAGTTTCCTTTTGAAATCAATTGAATAGGAACCAAAAACAAAATTCGATTACATTTATAATAAAGATCGAATATTGTCTTAGAAGTGGATCAGCTCAATAGGAAAGTTTTACACTGACAATCTGACAAGGCTGCGTATTATGTGTGCACGACAGACTCTACTAAGCAGATATAATTGAATTCTCTACGAAAAGAGAATTTATTTGACTTCATATACTGGTTGTAATTGATTGTTCTTAGTCTTATGTTTTTAAGAGTTGTTCTGACATTATCTCCATAGAATTCTTATCGTTTCTATTGGATCTATTTGTGTTTATTCTCTTGTATCATCTCTCTTTGTCTTCAGTATGAAGAGAAAAAGGAGAAATTATGCAAAAAATTTCTTCTTTACCTGAGCATTTCGTAATGCTTCGTCTTTAGCATTGAGATTTCTTAATAGAGTAGCATTGTCTTCTTCTAATGTAATCAATTGTCTAAATATAGATTAATATTTATAAAAGAAAAAGAACTAATTTTTATTTTATTGATATACCGTTGAAGTGTATCAATTTTTTGGTGAAGTGTTCGATGATCATCATCGAATGAATGATGATTTTCTTGCATGCGATCAATTATATGATGTTGCACACTTGTCTAAAGAAATAATATTGAAATATTTGTTTTATTTTATTTTTTTCTTGTAAATTTAGATTTTACTTTTGAATTAAGTTCAGTTATAAAAGCTGATTGTTCAGCTAAATGTTTTTCTTGTTCAAGAATACGTGTTTCAAGTTCTTGATTTTTCATTTCAGCTTGTCGTAATAATTCTGGTAATGGTTCAAGCTCTTCAAGTCGTTTTTGTAATCGAACACGCATTTTTTCTAATTCTATTTCAGATAAATGAGTTTTACTATTATCAATCGATGTTTTCAATGTTTGAGTATGTAATTGTTCTTTATATTCAGCAACTAAACGTTCAGCATGTTCAAGTTTTGTACGTAAACGAATAATTTCAGAGTTTGTATCAACTATTTGTTCATTTTTATTATCATATAATTTTCTTTCGAGTTCATCTATTTGACGATCACGATCATTTAATTGTGTTTGTAATTTTTCAATAGTCATTCCTTTAGTTTTAGCAACAACAGTTGGTACCGATGCACAGGATTTAATAGGAAACATAGGTGTACGTTTAATTGTTCGTTGAAGATTATCACATTGAAAACGACTACGTTGTAAATCACGTTCTAATGACTACAATTTTATAGAAAGAATACGTATATAAATGAATGAAGTATTCGTTTCTTTTCATTTTTATTCACAGACAGACATTGATATTTGTCAAGTATACTGAAGAAATAGATCTAATATTTCGTCTAGAACTTATGTCCATAAAACAACTTAAAATAATGACACTAAGTACTGATACTAATTTATACAGAGAGAATTAAACAAAAAGTGATGTTAAACTTTGTCAAAGAACAACTCAATGACTATAAGCATGATCGATTCATACTTATTTTGATTATTACTTATTGCTACGTCTGTAACCAGATATTGTGTAAGAAAAGAAGCTATTCTATATACTCTTTCAGACTACTTGTATCTTAGAAGTGCAATTTGTATATTTGTATTCGCTTTTATAATTTTCAATTAATATTTAACTGTCTTGAAGTTTACTGTTAATGAAAAAAAAACAATATTAATTTTTCGTTAATAAAAGTCAATAAAACTACGATAATAGTTAATTTCATACCCGTAGAACGCATTGTAGTCGATTAATTTCTCCTTCTTTTGCATAAAGTTCTCGTTGAAGATGAGCACGATTATGTTCTAATGATGTTTTCATTGTATCGAAACCAATAGCATGTGTTCTTACACGTTCAAATTCAGTTTGTAAAGCAATATTATCATTTTCTCGTTCAAGTAAAAGACGTCTTATTTGTTCATTTTCATTTTGAAGTTCATGTACACGTGTTAACAAGGTATCTTTTTTGTCATTAATAATACCATGTTCAGCTTCTAAATGATATTGATGACGAATGAAATCTTTAAGTTTATTGTTTGAATATTCAAATTGTTCAATTAAACGTAATAATTGATTACGTTGTTGATTTAATTGTTCAACTTCAAATGAAACCGGTTGATGTTCCTAATATACATAGATACATATATATATAGAATACTATTTAACAAATAAATTCTTTTTTTTTTCTTATACAACTATGAAACAGAAGCCAGATAACGATATATACATGGAGTAGTAGAAAAGTATTTTTGTCCATCTCTCCGAAAAGTCATCATTTGAATTCAAGTATTCTCTTATAATGCTTCGACATATTTAGAATTATGTATAAAATTTCAATCTTTTAGATTTTATACATGATTGTGTTTTTTTTAATCATTTCCTTCATATTAGTTACACAGCATATTCAATATTCGTGGAACTTTCATTGGAACAGTTTTGTATGATGATTTTACATGCAACAATAATCTTTTTATCAAGGACAAAGCTCAACGTGAAGTAAAACTAGCGTATTTTATGACAGTCAAAATTCATTTCACGTTCTTGATTAATCAATGAATAGTCTAACATCTTACGAAGTCGACTTCCTAATGTAAGTGTTCTGACTCATATTGAAGCTGATGTGTAATTAGTAGTTTGAAAGAAGTGAAGAAGATACAAAAACAGCTAAGACCTAAAAAGCTGAAATTTTCCACATAGTTCTAAATATATCTAAACATTGTAAGAGAATATTTGCCGTCAAACTATGCCTTTTAGGAGAGTCGGTCAAAAAAATTTTCTAGTGCTCTATGCATATATATATGTATACCTACAAATACATATGTAAATCGCAAATTGAAAGTAAGAAAAATGATGAAAAATTTGTTCTCTTCTTTTACTCTTCAATTTCGCTCATGCCATCAGCAGTCGGTCAAGTTTGTTGCATTGTATGTCTCAATATATATGTGTACGACGCTCAATTTAATTGTTACAACATACAAAAAAGTCTTTGTGTTGGTGACGCATAATCAGAAAAAAGGAATGAAACGAAACAATACGAAAAACATATCAACTCTGATTTCATTGTCAATTTCGATTTTGTTAACGTTGACTTGTATGTATACAAAAAAAAAAGTAAATATTTCTTTTTTATTTTATACTGAAGTGTTTTTGTTTGAATGCATAATTTATTTACAAATTCAATCAGATGACAATTTTTGAAATCGATAAAGAAAATTTTCCAAATAAAATTTCAAGTTCAAGAAAGATATGATACTTCATCCTCATCAAATATATCCTAATAAAAGGTTGATATTTCTTTTCTTTCTGTAATATAATCAGTATGTTAAAGATTAAGTGATATGTGTCAATACATACGAGTTTAAGTTTTGTTAGAATATCTTTAACACATGATAATTGTTTAGTAATTTGTGCGATATCAGCTTCAGAGTCTGATAATGATATTAATAAACGTTCACGATCTGGATTCAAATAAAGTGGACCTCGTATTGGTGTTGTACTACGTGCTCGTCTTCTAGATTAATTAAATAATCTTAGTTAGAAGGAAAAAACAAAAGCAACATGTAAATATATTCTACCTTTCAATAATAGGATCATCTTCAAAAGAAACTTTAGGTAGTAATCGATGACTTCGTTTTTCATCAGCACTCGATGAACGATAATTATTCCATATTGGTGATGATGAACGAGAAATGCGTGACGACAATATATTAGTTGTTCTTTGATTACATATTTTTTGAGATTGTTCGAGATCACGTAAACATGAATTAATGTCTGAACGAAGTTGATCTGTTTGTTCTTGATTAGTACGACTTCGTGCCTAAAGAAAAAAAATGAATTAACTAAAAAGAAACAAGCCTTTCAAATATATTTTCTATTTACTCGTTCCTTAAGCATTCCAACATTTTCAATTAATGCTTGAATACGTTTTTCATATGTACGAATTTCTTCTTGAAGTTTTTCATCTTGTTCCGCTGAAACATTTGCTGTTTGATTATGAAAATTTTGTTTATTACGTTCAGTATTTTGGCTACTTTCACCGTCAACATCGTCATTAACAAGACCATCAATAACGGGATTGATTTCTAAACGCGCTTTTGAACTCTATTCATATTAAAGACAATAACGAATAGAAAAATCCAAAGAATTTCAAGTAAAAAACAAATTTTACCTGCCAAGCAAATTTTTGTCCCTTTGTTGATCGACCGGGTGGTGGAACCCTTTATATAAAATTAAATTCAAAACTTTGATCAATGCATATTTTTTTTTAATCTTACCAGGGTTCTCGATTAGGTGATGGACTTCGAGAACGAGCAGGCAAAACTTGTTTAGGTTGAACGACTTGTTGAGGAATATGCAAAGACTTTGTTTTACTAGGCCTTGTTTTATTTGTTACGCATGTACGCATTCGAATTGCTTGACGTCCTCCACGATTTACTGTTGAAGTACTTTTTTTAACATATGATCCATTATGACGACTGTCATGCCATTCATTTTCAACATGAACATCTATAGGTGTGACAGCTTGCATCTGAAAAAAACGAGATGAAAAGAAATGAAAGTATACTATAATTTACTTAAAAATCAAAAGAGCTCTCGAAAAATAAACATTTCAATAGGTTCAACTATATCCTCTTTTCATTGGCATCGATTTCTTCTTCTTTTTTTTCTCTCCCTCTTGAAACCATATTTTATTCCGTTTTCAATAGATATACTTGGTTATATCCTCTGTAAAGAATAAAAATGTTAGAAAAGCAATAGTTTGATGAAGTCGACTTTTAGTGACATCTGATCTGAAAATGAAAACTTTAGTAAGGTATGGAAAAAAAACGTGCGCGACAATTTTCCTATCGATATAAATAGAAAATTTTCTAAGGATTTTTTTCAATAAATTATACCACAAGATGCAGCGTGAAAAGCTCTACAATTTACACAAGGTCGCTTATTTTATAGTTGCACTTTTTGTTTTCAAAATAGACAAAATTTTGAGCGACCAAATTTCGACCATATGAAAACGATTTTTTTTTGGTACAAGGTGAATTCGCTTTTTCTTATTTCATCTTTTTATAATTGTTCTTTGTAAATTGTAGAACTTTTCACGCTGCATCTTGTGGTGTATTTTGTTTGATTTTTTTAAATAAAGGATATCAAGTGCTAAATAAGAAAAGATCCATTCCTCATGTGCCAAAGAAAGAGTTTTTCGCAGCTTCGAAATTTAGTCGTTCAGAAATTTGTCAATTTTGAAAACAAAAAGTACACACTGTAAAATAAGATGTTCTATGCATATTGTAGAACTTTTCACGCTGCATCTTGTGGTATAATTTATTGAAAAAAGTCCTCAGAAATTTTTCTATTTATACCGATAGGAAAATTGTCGCAAACTTTTTTTCCATATATTAGAATTTATTTCTTTTGTGCGCGTGTGTATGTATATTGAAATCAATAGTGAGTAGTATACTTCATGATTAAATGGAAATCATATAGTTGAGTTCTACTAATAATAATTTAAAGGTCAAGATCAACCACTAACATTCTTCACTATATTCTCTAGATAATCCTTTATGTTTTCATTGTATATCATTGTCGATATTTTTCAACATAGACCACAAACAAAATAATGCTAATCAAAAATTTTTTTGATAATGAATTTCCAAAGAGAATAATATAGAAGGAAAATATTGTGTTCATCTCATTCAAGATAATAAACTTTACAAACAACGATCATAAGGCAATCTTCATAATACAACGTCCTAAATTTTTTTTCTCGACATTTGTCACTATTATAAGAATGCTTTTAAAAACGTATTGATAGTATGAGACTAAGATTGATGATGGTGTAATATTAAGAGTACTTGAAAAGGTCTATCGAATAAAATAGCATGTGGCATACTCAAACATTATTGTCTGGATGTCTCATATTAAGCATATTTCCCTTATTCTTTTTATTTGCTCGCATTGTGTTTTATAAAGCAGATGCTCTTTATTTCCTTTACTTTTTCGAAATGATTGCAGACATCTATTGATTGTCTTTGTTAAAGCATATTCAATTCCCTATCAAGTATTGCTTCTAGAGGCAGCTATGAATAGATTATTTTTCATTATATTTAGTGTTGATTGGATCATTAAGATAAAGAAAAGCCTAGAGTCATATGTCATAATAAAGTATAATTCCATATCTATCTGCTGTGGAAAGACATATCTGGTAAGTATTATAGATTCTATCCTTTTTTTATGTTTTTTTTTATACATTTTTCTAGAGTTTATATTTTTTCCATATTACTTTTGTTCTGATACAATAAATTTAGATTCAATGAAATCAACTATGTATGACACATTTACAGATCATTATTGTTCAAGCAAAGAACGGAAATACCCAAACACCTGCATGTTAGTCTCTTTTATTTTTCAAAGTTCAAACTAATTGAGTCAGATATAGAATGAAAGATCACGAGTTCTTGTTTATTTTGAAGTCAAAATCAAAACATTTTGACTCGATCATAGACTTAAACGGATTCATCTTCACGTCATACCAAATAGCTAATTAGTTTGTGATACTAATTAGCGAGAAATGTGAATTCTCATCTGCTGGAAAATAAATAAAGGTGAAAATATGTTTTCGTAATTCTTTTTTTTAAGCTACATTTTCATCATGGAACTATTTACTTAAAGTAACGTTTTGAATCTATGACTAGCCCGTATACCAATTTTTCATTGCTTTCATTGTTGAGTTTGAAATACTCATATGCATTCTATTTGTCGTTAATTATTGTGCTAGTCAAACTTCCTCTCCAATTGGTTCACTTTCTATTCCATAGAAATTTTCAAACGCTAAAATATACACAACATCTTATGGTCTAAAATAGTAAGCCCCATAATCAAACTTCCTAGTTCAGTATTACAATATCATATTTGGAATCAGTACAAAAAACAGTGTTGATCTATGTACGTTTTGAACTTTTCTGCGATTTTTTTTTGATTAAATTTTCAACTATAGGCTTCTTCAACGACGTGTGAAGAAATTAATTTAATTAAAATAACTATTTTATTGTTTAGTCACCTATCTTTTTGTCTTCAAATAGCATTTTACAAGTTTAGAATCTGCTTTTCACTTCTATAATGACTTTTTGATTAAATTCATTTTTCCGTACAATCTTGAGGGGGACTACATGTGAAAATTTAATCAGAGAAAAAAGTTGCAGAGAAACTTTGAAACATACATAAGTCGAGTGACTTTTTTTGTACTGACTCCAAATATGATATTTGCTTGAAGTAAAGTGGATACTATTTTGCTTGAAAACCCTCAGATATTCGTTGTAGAAGTTAAAATTTGAGACGCAAGAATAATGGACTAAGAAGTTTGTCATGTAGCTTACTGTTTTAGACCATAAGACGTAGTGTATATTTTAGTGTTTGAAAATTTCTATGGAATAGGAAGTGAATTAATTGAAGAGGAAGTTTGACTAGCACAATAATCGAACAATAAATAGAATGCATATGAGTATTTCAAACTCAAAATGAAAGCAATGAAAAATTGGTATACGACCTAGTCATAGACTCAAAACGTTACTTATTTTTCTGGCAGACGAGAATTCACATTTCTCGCTCGTATCACGAACTGATTGTGTATTTAGTATGACTTGAAGATGGACCTGTTTAAGTCTATGATCGAGTCAAAATGTTTTGATTTTGGCATCAAAATAATTAGGCACTCGTGATCTTTCATTCTATATCTGACTCAATTAATTTGTATTTTTGAAAATTAGAAGAGACTGAAATGCGTTCTTGTCCACTCCCTGTTCTGTTAATAAGTATACAACCAATACGACAGCTACTTGGCATAGACATATGTTTCTTCGTTCTCTATTCTGAACTCATCTACTCGTTAGGTATAAGCCTATTAGAAAAAAAAATACTTTAAAGCAGATCCATATATTCATCACATTTTTGATGATGTTTACAGACATATTTATTATCGGCTAACTGAATGAATGATACGAATATGTTCTCATTTCTGATGACGATACAATCAAAGCAAATTTTTAGTTTTTCAAACATGGAAAAAAAAGTAGATATTATTTTGTCGATTCATCATGGTAATTGATTGATTGTTGATTGTCTTTTTCATTAAATAAATTCTTTAGTATCAGTTAATTAGGGTTAATTTAAAAATTCTATGCCTAATATTTTAAAAACCAAGAAGGAACCTGTAAAAAGAATTAAAGAAAATCATGAGATTATTATTTTGTATGAATTGAAACGATGATTTCACATAGCGAAAATAACTAATTTAAATTAATTAAGATACTAAACAGAAATGAATCAACAGTATTCACGTTTAAATCTTTTCTAACTATATTAATTCAATAATTATCGAAAAATCAGAAATGACATAATTAATGAATAAAGTTTCTTAATTTTATCTACAAAAATTCATTGAAATATTGAGAGTTGAGTAAAAGATAAATAATTTTCTATTTTATTAATCCATCAATGACGTATATTGACGCCTCAACACCTTTATCAATTTAAAGATTGAGAAGAGGCTGGAAGAAGATTTTTTTGATAATACGAATATAAAGCGGAAAAAGGCATATTTGATATTCCTTGTATTTGGTGATGCTTCCATGCAATTTGCCATATTCTTTTGTTCTTTTTGGTACTTCTTAATATTCTCATATATCTTAGTATAGTTTTTCATTCTTCATAGATCGACGTAATTTTGTAAATTTGTTTTTCTAAATTTTTCTATCTACAATCGACATTTTAATTGTTTTCAGAAAATATATTATCTTTCCGTACTTTTCTGCACTTATGAGTTCTTTTCAGTATTCTTTTAACATTTCTATATTGCCATATAATTCAGAAGTATAGTGAGGTGCTGCTTTTACCCTTAAGCAATATAATATATTTACTGAGTAGTTATTTTTTTTTACGAAATCATTACTGAAGAAATATGATTAGTAATTATTTAGCTCAAAGTTATATAGAGTATTTGAGAAATTGTTGACTGTAACAAATATTGTAGTTGTTAAGTCAATTATTCATAGTGTTAGCAGTGTATTAGTCATATCATTGGAAACTCATTGAAGATTATTAAACATTTCTTTTAATTTATGAAAAGAAACCTCTTTTTTCTGAATAATTAAAATATGCACTTACATAATTTAAATTTTCTATTCACCATAAGAAATGTTTTTTTTTTGTGAATACATATGTTAAAATATTAATATTTTTATAGCTAAAAACTTGATTGATTCCTTGAGAAAACACTAAATCGAAATGCCGTATGATAATAATATTGAGCTTTGATTTAGTCTAACTTTTGAATACTCAATATTTCAATGAAGGTAAACTTGTAAAGTTGATAACAGAACACTACAAATGCTTTATTTCTTTTACTTTCTATTTTAGCTATTTGACTTTGTCAATTGTTACGTCTATTAATTCTTGAACGAACAATTAACTTAATGTAAAATATACAAAGTATTTTGATCAATCCAAATTTCTTTTTTGCCATTTGAAATAAGTATACTAACAAAAATGTTCAGATCTCAAATACAATATAATTTCGAGAGTTTCAGAATAGTTTTATCTTAAACGTCTCAGTAATTTCAAAAACTTTGTAATTTCTTACGTTTTCAAAAAATTGTTGATCTATATTATTACATAATTATCGAGATGATGATTACAAATCCATTTATTCCTGTTCTTCTTTTTTTTTTTTTGAAAATCTGAACATACATCAGATTTATTCAATATGTACACAACCGGAAGTAAATAAATAGAGTTAGAAATTCCCAAAGTATTAAATATAATATTTTTGTATTAGTAAAATTTTAGAAAATCTAAGAAATAAAAGAAGTCTTCATTCACTGAAAACATTCAGTCAACCCTGTAAAAGGTATACTGTATCTTAGTATTCACAAAAATAGAAGTCATTTATGTGGAAGTGATAAAAGTCAGAGCTTTCAGGCATCACATGAAGCAGCTTATTTTTTTTAATGTTTAATTAATTTCATGTCCTTGAACAAGTAATAGGAAAACTCTGATTGAGTTGTACCGTGTGCAACTCATAAAATAATTCATTCTACTGTTTCTTATTGCTCCACTTTGTAACAGAATTACATTCCAAGTAATCATTGATTTTGTAAGTATATAAGATTTAGTTTCATTTTAAAAACATATTAAATAAAAAATCAAAGAAATTGCGTATAGTCAGAACATTTGTCAAGACATTATGTTGTTCTTATAGAATTTTTTCAACTTATTGTATAACATGCATGAATACGGAAGTCTTTTTACACGCTATTTTTATATTTAGAATAATATTGCATATAAATGAGCGTGAGTATCAAAATTTTTATGAAAATAAATTCAATTTTGTAAGTCTTTCAATAACACAAGCTAGACTATATGAAAATTTTGAACGTGTCTTGGAAGCAATAATCGTACAAGTTTATAGAAAAGTGTTAACTATATGTTAGGCAAATAGTAGCTAGAATCTTGTCAGTGTCTAGTGATGCATATAAATTATATATGCAAGACTTTACTCAAGCAATCATGCAATGATACGTAAATTATCGAGTTTTCTGCAAGATGACACCACGCATTTCTTGATAGAATAAATTCGTATTTTTCACGTTATATAATGATGTGTATCGTTTATGATCGGAAGCTCATTATATTCAACAATGTTGAGTGTTATTTTCTGATAAACCAACAATGTTTGTGAGACAATCACCTTAAATATTTTGAATATGAGTTTTATTTTCCTACGTAGTTGATCTATTATTTATCAGTTTGATGAATTCCTACACAAATATATTAATATGAACTTTTACATATATTACGCATAAATTTAATTTGACTTTTAACATGATATTATGCTTGTCATGTAATGAGAGATTAAGCATAGAGCTTCTATAGAGGTTCATGCATTTGTTCTAAAGCTACACACTTCACTAGGTCATTTTATCTATTTATTTAATGACTTTGTTGTAATGTTTTAATAGTAATAGGCACTTCTGTTTAATAAGAGTAAAATGGTAAGATTTTACAATTCTTTTTTTGTTTTGTTATTATCGTTTTACAATAATATCTTGGATGAATGAAATAATGTTATCGGATTTGAGTCGAGTATCACATTGTATGTTAGAGCTCAAAAAGAAAAATGTCGTGTATTTATTATTTCTTCTGTTTTATGCATATCGTATAAGATTACTGGAAGAAGACTGCATTGATTATCATGGTTTTTGAAGAAAAAAAAATAATAGGATTTACTTTCTAGTTTGTTTTTTTTTTTGTATTAGATGAATAATTAACTTCTGAGAAGTTTCCTGGTGTTGTCAAATATTGTTGTACACATTAATTACTAAGAAAGAAAACAGACTATAATATGAAGCAAACAGAAATAGTTTGTCTACTCAAATATGCAATAAAAATTCCTGTTTAAATAGACTTTGTTTATAAGGACAAACTAGTATTTTAAAGTACGTCTTTCTTTTTTTTAATAATATTGATTATGTTTACATGAAGTATTTACAGCTTTTTAGTCATATTAAAAATTGTTATTTTTCATATTCAGTCAAGCCTTGTATAAATGAAGTGTTGCTAATTTATTTTATATTATCACACATCGGTATTTTTTCTTAGCCGATAGAAAATAAGGTTGTCAATCACGTAATTACATAAAAATAACTAATATCTATTCCACAAGGGTAAATCACAAATGTATTGTTTTCAGTTCGATCGGCCTATATAGAGAAAATGATTTTTAGAACTCGAGAATATTTTTTTTTAAATCTAGTAATTAACAAATTTTATCAAAAGCATAAATAGAGGAAAAATTTTGCCTATGTTGACGATCTTATGGCATTCGTCATCTAATGTCAAAAGAAGAAAAAACAAATACGTAAATGACACTAATGTATTTGAAAATTTGCATCATAATAGTCCAATTTTCTATGACATTAGTACTTGACGAAAGCAAACTAAATGTTAATATATGCTTTGATTTATACATTGACATATTAAAATAACAATCGAATATTTTAAAGAAAACTTTGGCACAACATTTAATGATCTTCTTTAGCTAGTTTTTTTTCAGTATAAAAGACTTTTACAAACATGATTGATTGCAATGTTTACATGAAATATTTTCGTTTTTGTGATTACTTTTATCAATTTATTATGATCACTCTTGAAAATATCTATTTATTTATAGTATTTAGTTATATCAATCATTCGATGAATAGAAAGAAAGTATTTTTTCAGAAACACACGAGCGGCGTGAATAGCTGCAACTGGTGCAAAAGTTTGCGCTAGAACTTTTTCGGATTTTTCGATTTGGAAGAATTTGGATTATAAACATCTCCTAATCTTCCTTTTGTTTTGACCTCATCATGGTATTACTCTATCAGCAACACCAAGAATCTTTTTTTTGTAATCACTGAAGAATAATCAGGCTACTCAATAATATTCTCGAGTATTAGCTTAATCCTAATTTATTGAGTATAAAAATACTTATGCAAAAACAAACATAGGTCAGATGCAATTAAAATATAACATCCAATGCATGTAGATACATCAGATGTTACATTTTAGCTGCGTTCAAACGCGTTTATATTCAATTGCAGGAAACATGTTTCTAATATCAATACATTCAAAACGTTCACATTACGTCTAAATATATCTAGCTATATTTCATTCAAAAAGATACGTGTAGAAGTACCTTATTCTTCTTGAAGAACGCATTTTATCCCAAAATATTTATATAGGACCCTCTTATTCTTGTTGTAGGAATGAATAACAGGTATCTGATTTTAAGTCCTATTCTGTTAATCGTATTGTATATAATAAATGATAACTGATGAAACGATTTAATGATTGAATAGTTGGTTTATCAAATGATATTAAATGATAGGAATTTTTAAAAATTTTTTTCCTCTTCTTTTTTTTTCTTTCTGTGCCGATAAGTGTTCATGACAGTTCCTTTGACGCCAGAATTTTTATTATTGACGCATATTTTTCAATAGTATTCTTCATAACAAGAATAGTTGTCAAAATAAGTTTATATAAGGAAAATTACAATTACGAGAATCAATAAATATAATTCTATTAAGATGTTACTTTATAGAGAAAATCATCTCTTACACATGCAACGTTCAAAGTAACATCGAATAACACGACTACGTCAAGTTTAAAGATTTATTGGATTAGACAAATAATATATGCTTTTCATGATGTCGCACAAAGTGTCATAGTATGAACAGTTAGCAATATATATTCATTTCCATTTTTTGGAAACAAATTTGTTAACATACAATAGGTGTATATAAAATGATTGCATTACCTTCCCAAGCTTCATAAAGACATTCACTAAAAAGATTAATATTCCCAAGAGAAATATTTCTATGTGTATACTTTTTTTCTCATAATTATCTCAAAAAAAAAAAGGGTATGACTAATTTTTTTTCCTACAACAAAAGTACCCAATATGAAAAACAATGTTGTATTGATTTATTAAGTTTCAATAAGAATACCTGGGTATTCATTAATGCTTTTATGAGAATATATAAAGCTCTTTTCTCCATAGGCAAAGTATTCTCTATCTATCCAACCATATTTTGCTGTTGTTGTTGTAATATAACAGGAAGGAAAGATGCACAAAGCATCATGTCGACTAGAGAATATAACGGAAGAAGACATTCATAATGAACAGGATAATGTTAACCATTATAGATATTCTTTTAGTATGTTGCTTTCTCACTTCTATAGTTATGAGGATAAAATTTAATGCTATCATCATAGGTAGAACAAGTAAAGTCGAATATAACATTTCTGAAAAAATAAACATCTTCTAAGAAGAAAAAAGAAGTAAGTAATTATCACACTTATGATTTTTATCAACCATTAGAATTTACATAATCTATTCATTCATACGATGAAGGTAATTTAATTTATTTCGCTGTCTACTTGAATAATATCTTTAGAAAAAATCCTTCGTTTTTTTTCCAAGCCATCATATTGATGAATTTGTTTTCTAAGTTTTATATTGTATTTTTATCTGTATATTTTTTCATAGAAGAAATATTCAGAAATAGATAAATATCCTTCGATAAGTTTTATTATACATCACATTGACTTGTCATGGTTTATTAACCGAACTTTTTCATTCAGATAATATGAACACTAGAATATGCATGTTAAGAAAAAGCATAGATAGAAAAAAATCGAGAGATGAACAAAAGAAGAAGAGAAGAAAAATCAAAACTAAAAGAATGTGAATATAGTTTGTTCGAAATTTTGATCAAAATCTTTCATAAATGTATCGTTTTTCTAGATTAAATTTATTTCAAAGAATAAGATTCAATATGGTTGAACAAAAAGTACGACCTTTAATTGATCTCTATTTACAGTATCCGATAACATATCTTTCATTATCGGATTTGTACACATATGAAGTTATTATATTACTTATCTATGGTATTATAGTAATATTTTCTTTTTGTACGAATTTTATTGCCATAATTATTTTTACATTTGGTCGCCGTTCACGTTCTGAATTATCACCATTTTTGCTCAATTTATCTGTATTTAATATAATAATGACTGTTTATTGTATACCATTTACCATAACTTCACTTATATTTCAACGTTGGTTATATCCACGTGCATTATGTATTGTACTTGATGTTTTTAAAACATTTTCTGTATCAGGTGTATTATTAACATTAATAGCAATAGCCATTGATCGTTACTGTGCTGTCAAATATCCATTAGCAATTAAAATCTATTCTGTACATAAAAGAAATTTAATAGCATTATTAATTATATGGCTATTAAGTATTGCTTTAGCCATACTATGGTCACCAGCAAGATCGTTGCCAATGCAAGAAAAACGTTTATGGGTTAATTCTCGTTCATTATTAAAAAGTTATATTGGTTCAATTGATAATGTAACAGATACATCGAAATCAGATTATTTATTAAAAAGCCTACATTATCAACTTGTTGATACAATTCAATGCGTACCAAATAAAAATCAACGACCAGTTGAAGTTCGACGAACCATATTAAACTTTTTACAAACATATTTTTTTCCATTATTTATTCTTGGTTTTGTTTATCTACGTATAGCAGCTATGTTATGGAGGCGTTCTAATGATGGAAATAATGATCTTAATGGTACAACAATAATAACAAATAATTTATTTACTCATGAAAGCATACAATTCAAAAAGAAATTAAAACAAGTAAGTATTTATGTTTGGTTTTTTGTTAAGAAAACTTGGGTGAATGAAACTAACGTCATATTTATAAGTATGTAGTATACAGGAGTTCTGTTAAAATAACGATTAACGTAAGATTGCTTTTTAAATTCAAGTCAGTAAAATGAATCGGAAATACAGAGAATAAAATTAATAATTATTTCTAGAGCTTGAAATTTCTATGTTGCACAAGAAATAGTCTTTAGTTTAAGGTTTCTAGTAATTCTATACTGCAAATGTTCTAATACATTTTTTGTGCGTAGTTCTGTATAAATCATGGAATGAAACAATGTTATCATAATAATTGACTATTGTCAGATGAACTGGCATTGGACATTTAATTTTCTTCATGTGACAAAAAAAAAACAACATAAAACAAGAAACATAGCCGGAAGACAGAGTATATATATATATATGTTTTTTTTTGAGATTTTATCTCTTAAATTATGTTTCTTGCTTGATGACGTTATGATGTTTTTAACATTCTATCTATCTGGTTACGCTAACAATAGGAAAAATTTTGAACTATTTGTACTGAAGGAGCTGAAAGAAAAAAAATCATAAACATTTGTTTTTTATTTGATCATTTGATGACGCAATAATATTTAATTCAGATTTATTTGACTTAATTGCTAAGTACTCTTTTTTTCTATATTTGCAAAATTTCAATAGATAAAATAACATAACATGTCTAAAAATAACATTTATCGCCAGACACAGAACTACTGTTTTATTAATAGTGTTTCATTATTAGTTTATTGAATAAATATGAATTAGTACTAAAACTATGCAAGTAAAATTTATTGAATTTGACATAGTGTAAAGAAACATGACGAGCACGGTTTTATATGAGAGTAGAGAAGACATCTGAATCGAAAAGATAGTATAGCCTTCTTATCTTACCAAACATAATCCTATCATAGGCTTCAAAAAATGTTGTTTATTAAAATCAAATCCTTTTTCAATTCACAGTACATCTACCGAAATGCTGAAAATTTGCTTCCGTCTTCAAAAAAGTCTTAATGTCTGCTATGAACGCAATTTATAGGTTCTTTCTTCGTTGTTTTACGGACCATGATCTTTATTTTCTTTTACTTTGTCATATCTGGTTAGTCAGATTACTGCTGAAAATAGAAGATAAAAGAATACTTGATTTATATATTCAAATTGACATACAGATAGAAAAACATTAGGTCTATAAATTACATCAATATATTATATTTTTGACAATCAGTTTATATCAATGATGACTGTTTTTCATCAATTATACTTTCGATACAAAATGCGAAATGTAACTAAATTTATTACTAAAGACATTCATTACGGAAATAAAACGCCTTATGTCTTCATCCATCCTTTATGTAGGGTGATTATTTCTATAATTTCGCAGAATTAATTCGTCCAGAAATAGTTATCATACGAGTTTTTCATAGTTGAATCACTGATATATTTTTAACGTGTATGGGTTTCGATAAAAAGAACAAACAGACATTGATTAACAGTATTTTTACTTCGTTGGCAAATTTTTAACACGTTTAGTTCCAATGTCATACGAAGTATTTACAGTTTCTTTTTCTATTTAGTAATCTAACAGGAAATACAAGATAATTATCCTTCATCAAATGAAAATTCATTATTTGATGAAATAATTATACAGAAGCTTTGTTTTTAATAAAATTTCAAAGAATAGATGTCCTGGAAAAACATTACGCTAATGAATATAAACTAAAAACAAAACAAACTTTATCACAAAAAAAGCAATAATAAAAAGAAACTTGTAAATTCCGAACTCTACTTTTTGTTAATTATTCATATCAATTGTAATACTTGTTGTACACAAGAAATAATCGATATGCAATCTTTGTTTGACTTCATTTCTATTAAGCATCGACATGTATGTTAAATTCAAACTTTTAGTACAAATTTATTCCTCTTAGGTCAAAAGAATAAATAATGAGTTTTATATTAATGTCAACACTGATTTATAATGAGACGAGACAAAACATTTTCCGGAAATCTCACGTTACAAAAATATGAAATGAATAAATGATGAAATAATGATCTACGTGAATATTTTATATTTTAATTTCTAGGGAATAAAAATGTTACTTACTGTTGTTATTTTATATGCTGTACTTTGGTTACCTATGAATGTGTTTCAATTATGTCTTAACTTACTTTGTTATCAAAGAGTACAATATCACAACTTTTGTAGCCATGGAACATTACTTCAACTCCTTTACATAGCATCTCATTTTTTAACTGTATCAAATACAGCGATCAATCCTATTATTTATGGTTTTGCTAATATTCGTTTTCGAGTAAATTATTTTCGAATAAAATAAATAAATTATTGACTATTTGTTATTTTGATTTTGGTTTTATTTAGAGTGATATTCGACAAATAAGACATTGTATTCTTCATTGTCAAGGACGAACATCATTTTATTATCGTACGAGATTTGCAAGAACACCTTCACATGAACTTCGAAATTTGTCATCAATCAATAGGAAATAAACTTCTTTTTCAGAGTAATTGATATTATACTTTCAACAACTAACAAAATTAAATACCAGCATTCAAAAATATTGAGAAAAAGCTTTTTGATATAGCAACAAAATTCAATACTATTATTATTATTATTATTTTATTTTTATGCACTTGTTAATGAATAAGTGTTGTAGAATGATTGTTGTTATTGCAACAGTCTGTTGGTTTGTTCCGACTCATTTCGTTTTGCTTCATTAATAAAAATGGAACATTAAAAACAAACACATTTACGAATTGCGATATTTGATAACCACCTTCGATAGTTGATGATATCACAAAATCAAGAGGTCACGACAGATATTTCCCTCGTTTTTCTCTTCATGTTGCATTCATATTGATGAATCACTCGTGTCTCTACATGTATGTATAAATTACGATGTTGTATCACATGGATAACATAACTTGAAGTTTCCGAATAAGTGCATCTTCCATTTACATTTCATTATTATCAAAAAAACCATAATGAGTTATTATCCAACTGGTATGGGTGCCGCTACTGGCAATCATTATCATAACGTAGCTGCTCAAATGCAAGCTTATTTAAATAATGGTGGTGGACACTTTCAACCCGCTCAGAGTGAATTCTATCAATATCACCCAAACCATGGCTTTCATAATGGAGGTCACCATCACAGTATGAATGCAATGAGGAATGATGATGCCGATGCACTTGCTAGAAGCTTCATGAGAAATTTACTAACCGGAAGATAAACAAGATGAAAATAATTATGGATGAAACTTTTTTATAGCACATTGCAGACTTATTGAAGAGCAGTTTTGTGGACAATACTTGATATTGATTGGCATGTATGCTTTTATTTTCTGATTGAAAATGTAATTTTTTTCCAACATTTTATGCTAAGAATAAAACAGATTCTCGTTATAAAATCTTGCATTTGTTTTTGTGACTTGAACACTATCCATTGTGACTACAGCTCATCAGTCTAAACGCTGAACAGCGCATTGTTTGTATTTTGTACACAATATAATCGATGTATATTCACAATATGAATTGAATAATTCTTGACTTGACCTATTGATTGGCATGTTATTCATTTTTCAATATAGAGTAAAATCACTTCCTTTGATAAAACACAAATGAGTCTCTCTCATATACTGTCATAGCTATTTATCATTTCTTGTTATTTGATTCCTATAATCTTTGAGAAGAGGATGAATCTTCGCTAAATTTAAAGTGTCGTGCCGATTATAACTATTAAAAACAATTACCTTCATAATGAAAACTATCTTTATTAAAACACAATCAATCTTACAATTATCTTCAACATTGTTTCTCAAATTGCAACTTACATTTATATATCATTAGAGTGTATCTGTCACTACAAATAAGACTATTCTTCTTGTTCGAAAACAATAATACAGAAAGCTGCCTTTCTTTTTATAAATTAAAAATGGTCTGATTTACCATGAAAAAACCCAATTTCATGCGATTTTATTTAAAAAGAAAAACATTAATTGATATCAAATTAATTAGTATTGACATTCATGAACTTAAGAACAATTTTCTTGTTAAGGTGAAAGTAGAATCTATCGAATAGTTCTATATTCTGAATGTTAGACGATTTGTATTGAAGTTTGTTATTTTTTTTCTCAAGATTTTGAAAGGCTTCGATGATGAAGTTATTCAATCAGTTTCTTCAAAACAATAAATCAAGATAGAAAAAAAATGAAATAATATCATTTTCATGGTTTCATTTATGACAATATAAAACTTGAGAGAAAAAAAATCATAATCAAATTTATCATAAAAACGCAAATTCACATATACAATGACAGATGATATAGAAAATAAAACTATTCCACAATCAAACTCAAAATGTATACAATTTTGTCAAAATAAAATACCATGGAAAAATATTCAATATTATTGCTGTGAACCTAGAAAAGATGTTGGTATATTTTGGTTTAGTTATTTTTTTATATTAATTATTCTATTTATAATATTTATGGTCGCATTTTTACAAAAATCATCAGTAACTATAAATTATTTGAGATGGTATAACGATAGTTGTACTATTGATTCAATTACAACATCTCCTATTATTGAATGTGATCATTCATTAGGTCTTTATTGTAGTACAATAACAGAACGATGTGCTTGTTTAGATAATATGTATTGGAATAGCTCATTTTGTGATTGTTCATCAGGAATGCACTATAACGGTATCGGTTGTCAAGAACGTCTTACATTTGGTCAATCATGTAATTCCCAATCTGATTTTTGTATGGAATATTTAACATGTTCAACTAGTACAAATACTTGTGATTGTTCATCAAATTCATATTACAATCAAACAACTTGTAATTCAAGACTATCTTTTAATGCAACTCAATCATGTACATTAACAAGTCAATGTATTAATGGTCTTACATGCAGGTAAATGAATTAATTTATTCAAATGAAATAAATATAATATTTTCAATTATTTAGTTCTAATGTATGTACATGTTCAACATCACAATCATGGAATGGTTATGCTTGTTCGAATTTATCTACATATGGTGAATATTGTTTGACAAATCTTCAATGTGATAGCTCAGTGTTTTTAATATGTAATAATACATATTCAAGATGTACATGTAATATAAATTCATATTGGGATGATACAATTTGTCGTTCACGTCTTAATAATGGTTCATTATGTAATAATACTCAACAATGTTTATCAAGTTTAGTATGTATTAATAATTATTGTCAATGTCCATTAATTTATACTCAATATTGGTCAAGTCAAACATTAACATGTGAATTATGTTATGGTAAAGATCTTTTTCTTTTTGATGGTATTTGTTATCATATACCAGTACCAACAAATACAACATTAGCAACATATTCAGTATTTTCATCAAATTATATATTATCAACAATTCAATATGATTATCAATTAAATTATATATTTAATCAACATATACGTGTTTATAATTGGACACCAATTTTTTTTTCAATTAATAATCCAATAAAAAACTATTTTCAATGGACAACTGATAATACTTTAATAAAACCATCATATTTATGTAATGAAACAATTCAATTAAATTATACTGGTTATGTTGTTTCATTTAAACTTGAAACAAATACTCCATGTCTTCGTGCTTGGCCAAATACAACAATTGGACAATTAACTAATCAACTTAATACATATATTTATCATACTCAATAGAGAACATAGAAACAAAAGTATTCAGTTGAATGATTGATTTTTTTGTTTTAAATGAGAAAGACGAATAATACCAATGTTTATCGTCTACTTAACATTGATTAGTGTTAAATTTTATTTTTTATTATTTTTAGCCTTTTTTTTTTCTTCAGAACATAAAATTTGAACATAGAATCAAAAAGAAAAATAACCAATATATGAATTAATTGTTTGTTTTAGGATTTTTCTCACTTTCATTTAATATATCTTGGATAGGATGTTCAAGAACCTTATCAATGAGGCCAAGACTTTTAGCACTTTCTGCATCAAAAAATCGATCACGTTCAAGTAGCTTTTCTATAAGTAAAAAACAAACGTGTCGCATACATCCAACAAAAAAGAATAATTCATTACCAATTTCTTCAGATGTTTGACCTGTATGTTTCACATAAAGTTTATTGATTAGTCGTTTCAATTTTAGAATTTCTTCTGCATGAATCATTATATCTGTTGCTTGACCCTGTTATAAAATAATTAAAAGAACTAAAGCGAAGAAAAAAACATTTCTTTGAAATACCTGTACACCACCTGATGGTTGATGAACCATAATTCTCCTATAAAATGGAAAAAAAAGACAATATATTCTGTATTTTATATTGATCAATTTATGCATACGAATTTGGTAATGAATGACGTAAACCATGTGTACCTGATGTTAACAATAGTGATGCCTGGTAGAATAAAAGACTTATTTGGATTCTTCTCATTTCGTTTAATTCATCTCACCATTGAACATGCTTGACCAACACACCAAGTTGCAATTGGTGGTGTGATATACTTCAAAAACAAGAAAAAGAAACATTTGTTTTAATATTAAAATAATTAAATTTTGACATACTTGCATGGTATCATAAATTCCAAGGCCAGCAGTTACAATTCCACCTGCAATGATCTGACAATTGAGAAAGGTTGAAATAATTGATGAACAAACCTGGACTATTGATATACATATGAACTGGTTTTTTTGAACTTTCCGATTGAAGAAAAAGAAGTTGAGCAATAATTACGCTCGATAATTCATCTGTTATTGGACCCATAACACATATAATACGTTCTTTCAATAAACGTGAATAGATATCATAAGCACGTTCTCCACGTCCCGTTTGTTCAATAACCATTGGAATCAAAGGATAAAAATTTTTGGCAGATACATGTAGTGATGCTCGACATGTTAAACCTTGACCGGCTAACATCTTTCAATAACACACAAAAAAAAATGAGTTTAATCAAAAAGAAAACAAATAAAACTCTTTGTACTTTGAAATGTCGTGCAATAATTGAATACATTATATTTATGATCTAAAATCAAAAAAAAATATAAATACTCGTGATTCGTTTCCTTTTCGATGGCAAAAAGAAACAAAAAAATTGTCCGCAAAATAGATATTTTAAACAACATAATAAATTGCAAAAGGCGCTTTTGAAAAATATTATGAAAGAAAATATTCAACAAGAAGAAACAATTCGACGTCAATGGTGGAAAAAATATAATGATATAAAACAATATTTGCCATATGAAACTAATTTAATATTAGCTTGGCAACAATGGGATTATATGAATAGATCGAGTTTATTGAAAGAATTTATTCTCTATGAAAAAAGAAAACATACTCAAAGATTAAATATGAAATCCAAACAAATTAATGATTTAGTCAAACTAACCCGGTATTGTCTGTTATATTCCCAAGATGCATGAGAAAGAGGAGAAGAGAGTAATAATCATGGTTCTAACCCTAATGAAAGTGAAATTGAAGATATGAAATCTATATAGGAGATTTAGAATCTCTAGTGGAAATAGTGTCTTTCCAAATGAATTTTTATAAAAGATCATTTTATCTCAATCGTCTCGACTTTTTCTTCGAACTAGAAAACACAAAATTGTTTTATTGTTTATTAATAGGAATATGAATGAGCCACTTCAACGACCAATCATGCTACCTGTTGAACCAACTGTTGGTCATTTGCTTTACCATGGAGTAACAGGAGATAATTCTCAAATAGACTACAGTACTGGACGACAAACATATCTCAAGTTACGGAAACAATTAGCACCAGATGAAAAGTTTAGTTATCCTATAACATCATCTATGGATATTACTTGGCGTATAGAAGATTTCTATGCACGAAATAACGATAAAATGCAAATATCAAATAAAAATGTTCATCTGAATCAATATTGAATATAAAAAAAAGATTATCTGCACGATAAATATCAGTTCAAACGTTATTATACTATATTAATTTTCTTGTTACTGTTTTATTTGATTTTTCTGCTAATTGTCTCATCAATGCAAATCGACGTTGATTTTTATCTGGCCGTTGTTGTTGTTGTTGTTGTTGCTTAGAATTTTCTGGTGATATTTTTGTAACAAATTGTTCTTGATGATTACTTTCATCAAAATGAATGTCTTCTGATTGTGTTGGAAGATCATCAGCTAATGTTGGAAATATTAAATCTTGATATAAATCATCTGTTCCATCGTTTGTATTTTGATGTTCTGTTATGATTGGACATTGTTTATTAACATCAGTAATAGCACTTTCCATGAGCCAATTTTCTACAGATGCTAATTGTTGATTAAGATCATCGTTCAAGGTCTGAGCTGGTAATTCTTCGATTTTAGTATCAATTTCAACAGATGGAGATGGTTTTGGTGCTAAAAAAGAAAAACTATGAGTATATAAGTTGTCAAATCAGCTGATCAGATTTAAATTATTTTCCCATTTTGAGTTACTAAAAAAAAATAGGTATCCGAATTCGAATTGAACCAGGTCATATTAACATTCTTTGTGTTTTATTTAGGCAAAACATCTTGATTTTGAATTGTTTATTATAATTGACTCTTCTACATAGACGATAAATAATGTTAGAAATCAATTTTCAATTCTATAGTTTCGGATATTAGCTTCAAGAGAGAATTCAATAATGCTTAAGCAGGCATAGGTTATATAATGATCTATTTTTCTCATATCAAGTAGTATCGAAATACAATTGACTATCAAAATTGGTTAAGTTTTAGCATCAACTAACTAATCTTCAATCGTTCATTTGGAAAGACAGATTTATGTCATATGGAATAATTCTAAGGTGAAAATATGCAATTTTATAAATTATCTAAAGAAGCGTACATTTTTAAGATGACTCAAATATCTTTTGTACAAGGAATTTCGTTGATACGAATATATTAGAGAAATGCGTAATAGCAGAATTTTTCTCTAATGAAAATCCAAATTACTAATTCTTTTTTTTCATTTATAGATAATAAATCTGTAATTTGTATCTACAAGCTTTTTTTCTTACATAAAATATCTGTTTTCTCAATTGAAGAAATATTCCATTCTTTATTATTTAAATAATTTTCAATATCATGAATATAATCATTAAATTTGTTTTGGTATTCTTCTAATAACAAATCTTTTTTCCTATCTGTTTGTTTTTCTCGTAAGATCTGACATTGTTCAACAAGATCATCGTATGTATTTGTTAATGTTAAAATATCTTTTTCAATTAATTGTATATCATTTTGTAATAATGTAATTTTTTTTCTTAATTCAACATTTTTTCCACGTATTTTAATTGCATGATTTAATAAAGGCGATGCATTAATCGATGATTCCATCTAGAATATAAAGAAATTCACTTAATTTTCACAAAAATTAGCATAGTGACAAGAAAATAGTTATTAATTAAATATTAATATGCTATGACTAATAGCTGTTCTTGATTAAACAAAGATTCGTTTGAAACTATTTTTCTTCTATTTGAGAAGTTTTATAATTAGAATCATGGTTCTTATACATTAATTACAATGGATAATAATTCGAAAATTTAACGGCATATCGTTCAAGTATTTAAATAGTAATTTATTCACTAATACAAGGAGTATGAACAATACATAATCGTTTATCATTGAATACAAACTGAAAAACTTTTTCAAATAACTGAATGTGGATAAAGTACTGCGAAACAATACATGTTATTGGTTTGAGTTCAGCAGCCAATCATAACAAACTTCAATAGACGGACGACTGAACGAACACATTTACCATCATATATTCGAATACTAGAATCATCGAGGGCGAAATATGTCATCATGGTCGATGAATCTTTAGTAAATGGTTTCCTCAGTTATACTTATGAAATTCAACATCATGAGTAAATGAAAGGGTTCACATTTATATTCTTTATCATAGAGCAATGTTCTAATGCTTCATTAGAAAAAACATGATAATTGTAAAAGAAAGCATTGTTCATTCATGTCATTGCCTAATAGACTCATTCTATAATAGATTCAACTATTTAGTGAAAATAGTAGAGTTTTAATTCAAGAAAAGACGATTATATCAATTTTTTGAATATTATTCGAATTAAGATCTAATCGACCGATCTTCATGAGTTAGATAAAAGAATTATTTCTCTGACGAGGTAGTCGGTTGAACCAATTGAAATGTTGTCAATAACCTAATAGTGACAAGGATAGCCATTCATTTAATGTAATTCATTCGATTTGCTCTCAAAGCCATACTTCGTAATGTGCTTTTAATTGATTACGTGGTATCATTGTCTTCATTACAAAGACAGTGATGTTATTAGAAACATGAATAATAAAGAATGAGCTACTCATATAGTTCAAATCATCTCTATCATACATACTCTTTCAAATAGTTCTAAGTTAAAAACGAATGATAATTCACTTAACAATAAATTTTTGTTGTGGAAATGACTCAAATCTTCTGTTCTTTCGAAAAAAATAGATTAAGAACAAACATAATAGGAAAATCCATTTTTTCATGTTATGCGTAAGGAATGTTCACATGTTAGGCCATCGTTATGGAGAAGCACCGAGAAGATAACTATAAGTAGGATTTTTAAGGTTGAAATAAGAAAAACGATGATTTGGTGAAGGTAAATTCAAATCTCGAACAAAAATTGATGTTATCATATTTGAAAATGACCTACAAATAATCGTGTACTAACAGTGTATTTAAAAGCAAAAGGATTGTATCTGATTTCATACAAAAATTATCTATGCGATAGAAGCCAATCATTATTAATGGCTTCATCATCACACAAGGACTAAAATAATTAAAAGAAGGAGACAACGTTGTCAGTATTCATTATTCGCTACAACTCTAATGCTTGACATGTTTCACAGGAAAATATTAATTGCACCGAACTCATTTAAGTGCTGTGAAATACTCTTCGTCACCTGAATTTTAAATTCAAACGATGGCACAGATGAAGATGTTAATGAAAAACATAATAACTTCCCATCCGTCGATTCATCAGATACATTGATGAATATTCATAAACAAACCATTTCGTTTTACTAACTGCTGTTCTCTTTAGATTCATGTATAACACATATTGAAGTACTCACAAACTTTACATTAGTTTATAATCAGTTTATGTAGAAAAATTGCAACCCGACGGAAGTTTTTCTTGAGAAACTTAAATGAACTAGCATAATTATAAATAATTCCAGTGAGAATATTCATTAAAAAAATGACCAAGAATGTGTTTCACATTCTAGAGGAATGATTTCGCTTCTGAAAAAAGTACTTTCCTTTTTCTGAAATGTACTTCGTCTTTTTCAATCGAGAATCCTGAAAAATACATTCCACTGCTTCTGGTACGTATTTTCTTAATATTGAGACTCTCCACATTAGAGATGTGTACCGTCGCTAAAAACTGAGACGCGGGCCGCCACCGCTCTGAAAGTCTTTTCGTTGAGCGGGGCGGTCGTCTCTTGCTTCGTCAAATGAGAGATAAAATCGTGCCACCTCACTGAGCGACCGCTTCGAACTGACTAGAAGACTTTCTTGCCGACTTGTTACCGATTTATTGTACAAATGTTTCTGAATAAAAAGGTGCCTCATTTATTAATCAATTATGCATGAACAACAGCATAACAGTCATAGAGCCATGAAAATATATTCATTCATCAAATTTAACTTGATATACGTAGAGAAGATACCAAAAATCTGCTACCGCAAAAAAAATTGGCATATCTACCATGACTTTCGAAACAGTGAGCTAACTCTTTTTCTGATGATAGAGCGACGTTCCAAGCTTGTCTACATAAATCAACAGCTTATTGACGTACTTGAAACCGAGCATGATCTACTTCAATAGAGACTTCAGACTTTTTCTGGTACTCTCTTTCTAGTGGTTAGCCATTAAAACATAAAATTTATCTAAAATTTGTTTAATGTATCTTATTTTCTCGAGTTTTTTCTCTGTCCGATATTACACAACGGAATTTTCTATTCTTCCAACAAATAATGGTGTAACGATTGAAATGCTCTAAAGCGTCGAATTACTATAGAACTTCACTGCAATTCGACGTTTCATATTAAGACCCCAAGGTCGGCATTTGTCAGTAAAAATAGAAAATTTTTTTAAGACAATGATCACCAAAGATAATTCACAAACTGAGATACGTCAATATGCTTTTAGGTGTGTTTTATGTTTTTATAGTTGGCTACAAAAAAGATTTATTGTCGAAAATTTCCTGTAGATGGACAAAGTCATTATAAAGCTTCTGTGCAAGAATATCCAGAAAGGGTACGTAGGATATCTTGGAGCTGGATTCGAGTATTCCATAACTGGATTCGCCTGTAGGTTATACCAAACAGTGAAAAGGGTATACCAAGATAGATCTCGACGAGATCTATCGATTCCACTACTTACTTTTTTCTAACACCTCCCTTCATGGACAAAACCGCAAAATACTGACAAAAAATAAGCAAAAAAAAAAGCATTTTCGGTATAGCGCAACTGGATTCGCCTACAGATTATACCAAAACGAGAAAATGGTATCCCAAGATAGAACTCGACGAGCTCTATCGAATGGACACCTTTCTGGCACGATGTGATGCTTGGATTCACGCCGAAATGGGAAATCCTGACAGAAATCCGGTTTTCCTGTATCTTGCACCTGGATTCGTCTATAGGTTATACCAAAGCGAGAAAA
>CAJNOP010000003.1:2194421-2234121 GCA_905250075.1 Rotaria sp. Silwood1
CCCGGCCTGAATCCGGATTTTTCGCGATAGTTCGCAACTGGATTCGTTTATAGGTTTTACGAAAAAGAGAAAATGGCATACTAAAATAGAACTCCACGAGCTCTTTCCAATGGATACCTTCCCAACTCGATTTGATGCTTGGATCCCATCCGAAAGAGCAAATCCTGGCCTGAATCCGGATTTTTGGGCGATATTTGGCAACTGGATTTCCCTACAGATTATACCAAAGCGAGTAAATGGTACATCAAGATAGAACTCGATGAGCACTATCGAATGGACACATTTCTGGCACGATTTGATGCTTGGATCCCCTCCAAAATGGCAAACCCTGCCTTGAATCCGAATTTTCGGCGATACTTCGCACCTGGATTCGCCTATAGGTTATACCAAAGCAAGAAAATGGTATACCACGATAGAACTCGACGATCTCTATCCTGGTATATCATTTTCTTGCTTTGATATAACCTATAGGCAAATCCAGGTGCGAAATACCGCCGAAAATCTGGATTTCGGCCAGGATTTGCCCTTTCAGAGCGGATCCAAGCATCAAATTAAGCCGGAAAGGTGTCCATTCGATAGAACTCGACGAGGTCTATCTTGGTATACCATATTCTCGGTTTGGTATAACCTGTAGACGAATCCAGTTGCGAAATACCGCGAAAATCCAGATTCAGGCGAGGATTTGCACTTTCGGATGAGATCCAAGCATCAAATCGTGCCGAAAAGGTGTTTATTCGAAAGAGATCGTCGAGTTCTATGTTGGTATACCGCTCTCTTGGTTTGGTATAACCTACAGGCGAATACAGTTGCGAAATATCGCCGAAAATCCAGATTCAACCAGGATTTGCCCTTTCGGAGGGAATCGAAGCATCAAATCGTGTCGAAAATGTGTTCATTCGATAGAGCTCATCGGGTTCTATCTTAGTATACCATTTTCTTGCTTTGGTATAACCTATAGGCGAATCCAGTTGCGAAATATCGCAGAAAATTCGGATTCAAGGCAGGGTCTGCCATTTCAGATGGGATCCAAGCATCAAATCGTGCCAGAAAGGTGTCCATTCTATAGTGCTCGTCGAGTTCTATCTTGGTATACCATTTTCTTGCTTTTGTATAATCTGTAGGCGAATCCAGTTGGGCTATACAGAAAATGCTTTTTTTTGCTTATTTTTTGTTAGTATTTTGTATTTTTTTCCATGAAGGGAGGGTGTTGGAAAAAAGTAATTAGTGAAATCAATAGAGCTCGTCGAGATCTATCTTGCTATACCCTTTTCACTGTTTGGTATAACCTACAGGCGAATCCCGTTACGCAATACTCGAATCCAGCTCCAAGATATCCTACGTGACAAATTTTTACCTTTACTATCCATCAGTTACAAAAACAGATAAAGATCGTAAATGGTTCGTAATGAATTTAAATCGCCTCAAAACAATTCGGGTATTGGTTGCGCAATTCTTAGTATAATTATTTAACCGATTTATAGAATCAGTAGATAGTACTACTAAATTTGTTGATGTATGAATAACTGAAAACGTGTAAAATATACTGAACGAAAAAGCTCACAAAAAAAAATATTTGATAGATCATTACAATTAGAAAAAGAACATGCACAAGGACGAAAGAAGTTTTTGAAAGGAAAATATACAAACATTATAGACAAAATACTTTATCACTTAGGTATTTGGACATAGAAAGCAATTGGAAGCATGTTCATAAACCTTAATTTTTATTATAATTTACACTTTGGAAAAAAATTTGTCATGTACACTTCTTTTTTCCACTGGATGTTTATAAAATCACATCTCAAGACATAAAGATGTCTCAAAAGTCATATACGAAAATACATTTATTTTAAAATTGTTCATGCACTTGAGCACTAGTTTCAGCTAGAAAGCTAAAACTTAAAAAAAGTGAAGATCGGATTATTTGTGAACGTAATAAAGATTTCAGCTGTCTACGTCAAGACAAAGTGTGAAATATATTGTTGACAATTTATCGTTAGTTATTATGTGATACCCTCTGTATTAATCTCTGCATTGGATTATGGATAAGTATTACACAACTGTTAATATCAATTCCATTTAATTATATTTTTTGTTTGTCAACTAATGTTTCAGTAGGGTTATGAGTATAAATAAAAAAGAATTGCTACACATTCATAAGGTTCCTACAATATTAAAAATAAGCTTTTTGAGTATTTTCATTTAAAATAAGAGTGTAATTTGATTAATTACTATAACTATTACTTTATGATACAAGTAACTTTTTGCGTGGATGATTACTAAAAATAGTATTTAATTACAACAAAATAAATTATATATGTGTCGTTTTTTTTTCTTTTTTAAGAGTATCAAGTTTACAATTAATCTTAATTTGTACTTTAACAACAGTAATAGTTGAATTTCTAGAATGTAAAACGAGATTTGTCCGAAAACAGTTATTTTATACATTTTCTTTTCAATAAAATATGCAATGTTTGTTATTGTACTAAACATCTATTTTAGTACTATTCGAATTTAAACTACTCATGCCATAAATATTATATCTTAAACTGATCAATCATTATCATTATAAATTCTCAGGAAAAATGTCTTATTTAATTTACTTTACAATTCAAATAATATACTATTTTTAATTTTATTTTATCCTAACAAAATCTAAATATGTTATTGGTTAAAAGCCTACATCCAATCATAAATAAAATGAAACGGAAGAAGTAAAAAACCCATAAATAATAAATAAGTAAAAACGGATCATTGAATTTCTGATTATCTTTTCATATATCATATTTTTAAATACTTTGTTTATTTTATTCAGATGTTTTAGTTTGATTTATCACAAATATGGTTGACTCATCATACGTAGATACATTTGATAGTGGACTTTTTGATAGCAATGAAAGAATAAATGATAATGTAAATCCATTGTCATCATTATTTCTTTCTTCTTCACCAGTTTTATCATCAAATGAATTTTCTTTACCAACAACAGAAAATTCTTCATTATCAAATAATGAAGAAGAAAATAAAATAAAAAAACGTAAGAATGAACAAAAAACTGATTTAAATGAAACTAAAAAATCTAAACAAGCACCATCATATATGAGAAGAAATATTCGTCATCTATTAAAAAATGATCAATTACAAGTTGATACATTATCAGCACTCAAAGCTGAACAAGATCGTCTTAAACGATTGGAAGAAATTAACAAAGATTATCAACAATTTAACCATATGTATACTCAGATACCAACAAATTATTCTCTTCAATTGAAAAAAACAACAAATGACCAAGAATGTATTGTTTTGGATGATGATGATGATGATGATGATGATGATGAAAATGAACCAGAAAATTTATCAACGTTAATTAATAATCCAGGTATAAGTTAAGCATGGGTTCATTTTGATTAATTGCGGTAGAAGTTATTTGTAAATTCTCAAAAGATGAAGAAATACAGATTGATACACTTCTTAAACTCTATTCTTTTACTTATCACAGACTGTGATTGACAAAAGTGCCTGTTATACTATATCGAATACAGAAAATGTCTAATTTTTTTCGTATGTAATTCAACTTCTATTAGCAAGCATGTTTCATAAGAATATCTGCCATTTCTGTTCTAAAGTTTTAATGGATATCTCAAACATTTGAAAATTATGAAGTGAAACCTTTGAATTAATTTCTAAAAGAAAACGACATTAACCTGTATCAACATAAATTGAATTCTAGTGACGACCGATAATCTGATAGCTATGAATATTGCTTTCTTTTTTTTTACAACTCTATTTACTAATTCAAATCTTCTGTCTTTTTAATAATACCTCTCAACGAGACAGAAATTTTAGATGATCTTTATCTTTACTTAAGGTTACATGCCGTACATTTTTGCGATTATAGACAAACAATCCATAAAGAATATTAAATGAAATTTCGCATTTAATTACTCATACTATTTTATATTTTGAAAATATTCGAACCGTTATGCCATTGTACTGGAGATACGAAACGTCAAGCGTCGTATAGATTAGTCTCTTTAGAAACAAAAAATTGCTGGATTTTCCTAATATAATTATTGTATTCAGAGCAGCAATTTTCATCTGACTAAATTATTTTTTGAGTTTCGATTAATCTAGTCAAACTGTTTTAGAACTTATTATTATTTTTATAAAAGCCTAAGAAAACCAAAATATTAAAACTAAATATATTCATGTATAGATACAAGTACAAGAAGAGTCAATAATGATGATAATGATGATAGCGATTCTGATGTTCAATCTATTGATGGTAATACTGACTTTGTAAATGACAAATTAAGTAAAAGGCTACAACGTTTACATGTTGATGATCGTATTAATATACCAGATGATAGTGGTAATAAATATTTATAACAGATAACAGACTATTCTTTTAATATCTAGGTAATATATTAATTAATATCAATCATCCAAGTGATGATCGTGATTTGTATATATCAAAACATCTTAGTTCGATTCTTAAACCTCATCAAATCGGTGGCATACGTTTTATGTATGATAATATTGTTGAATCTCTTCAACGTTTTCAAGCAACACCTGGTCTTGGTTGTATTCTTGCACATTCAATGGGTTGTGGAAAAACCTTACAAGTACAACAACAAAAACACATATAAATTTCATACTAAATATTTGACGATTGTTGTCTGTTTTTTTTTCAGGTAATTACATTCATTGATATTTTATTACGTTATACAACAGCAAAATCAGTTCTTATCGTTGTACCAATAAATACAATACAAAATTGGGCTAGTGAATTTAATCGTTGGTGTCCATTAGATGATCCTAAGATTGAATATAAACGTTCGTTTCAATTGTATGTATTAAATGAACTATCAAAAAAATTTGATCAACGTGCTAAAATTGTTCAAAACTGGTCACAAACTGGCGGTACACTCATTATTGGTTACGAAATGTTTCGGTTAATGGTAACAAAAAAACATTCACAAACAGGAACATTAATAAAAAATAATAATTCTCATAAACAAGTGAATATATTTAGTCCATCGACATCCCTTACTCCGGATGTTGGAGATAATGAAAAAGTTTTGGAAACAATGGAAGGTAAAATAATTCATTAAGATATATGAACATAATGATCTATAGTCTTAATATAGATATAAGAAATGCGTTGATTAGTCCTGATCTTGTGATTTGTGATGAAGGTCATCGAATTAAAAATCATCAAGCTAGTGTTGCAATGGCATTAAAGTCAATAAAAACAAAGTACAAAGATTTTGAAAGATTAGTATGAATTGATTTTTGAGACTGTAATATTATAGACGACGAATTGTTCTCACTGGTTATCCACTACAAAATAATCTCATTGGTAAGTTTAATGAGAAATTACTTTTTTTTATCTTCTTCAGACATATATCAGTTAGAATTTGTTCCATACTCATAAAAAAAAACCGTTTATATATTAAACATTTTGAATACAGAAACTCTCAAAAAGAAATATATAATTGTTTGTTTTTATTAAGAATATTGGTGTATGGTTGATTTTGTTCGTCCTAATTATCTTGGTAGTAAACAAGAATTTTGTAATATGTTTGAACGTCCTATCCTAAATGGTCAGTGTGTTGATTCAACAACTGAAGACGAACAATTAATGCGTGCTCGTGCCCATGTTTTGCATAGTTTACTTGAAGGTTTTATTCAAAGGTAATGTTCCATCTTTGCACATATTTTATGAAAATAAAATAAAAATGAATATTCCAATGATAGAAGAGGTCATGATGTTCTTCAAACTGATTTACCACCTAAAACTGAATATGTTCTATTGCTAAAACTATCAAGTACTCAACGACAATTGTATATGAAATTTCTTGAAGCCGTTGGTGCTTTATCAAAATCTTTCGGACGAACACTCAATCCATTGAGAGCATTTGCTATTTGTTGCAAAGTAAAATCAAAAAAAGAACAATAATTTTTAGTTTTGAACAAAAAATTTTTTTTCTGCTTGAAGTAGATATGGAATCATGCTGATGTTTTATATAAATTTGTTCGAGATCGTCAAGATGGTTCTGATCTTGATTTAGATTTAGAAATTGATCAAAGTTCTAATGCAACAAAAACTAAGTCAAATAATCGTTTAAATTTAAATAATCGTGCATCACCTATTTCATCATTACAAACAACGACCTTGAATAATATTTATGAAGCACAAACATCAATGTACCAGACAGAAAGAAAAGAATTTGATTATGATTTTGTAAGTTTACTTTTGTCTTTTTTTTTGCTTGTTTTATTTATTGATTTAATATTTAAATATAAGGCCAATTCAATTTTAAATTCTTATATTTGTGGTCAATTATCAAATGGTATTAAATTTGAAGTTGCCTTAACAATAATTGATTTATCAATTAAAGCAGGTGATAAAGTTCTTCTATTCACGTAAATAAACTTTTCTTTAACTGATATTCATATTAAATTTTATTTTATTCTTTTAGTCAAAGTTTATTATCATTAAATAAATTAGAAGAATTTCTTAGTCAACGTCAAATACCTAATACAGAACAAAAATGGCAGAAAAATCTTAATTATTATCGTAAGTCAAACATTTAAACAGATCATTATGTAGAGACATTGTGTCTGAAAGAGTTCATATGAAACTTTTGGCTTTGAAAGAAGCAACAAGCTTCACCTAGCTCTTAAAATCTCTTGTTTTTTTTTTTTTATATTGGATAACAGTTTTCAATTAATGAGTTCATTTAGCTGATATATTATTTCATGTTATTATCAGTATTTAAACGATTTCGAAACGTTTCGTGTTTATTTTAAATTAGACTCGTTTTTTTTGCAATAAGAGCAAACAAGAGTCCTAAGATTTTTATCATAGAAAAGAACGAAAGAAGAAACCTGTGTTTGTAAAAAAAAAACTAAAGCACAAACTAAATGACATGTTTAAATGAACCTCTCCATTGGTGAATTGAGTCTTACACCAATTGATATTCTCTACTTTCTAATGTTGACACGAGACTTCTAGATACTCAGTTAACAATTGAATAAGTCAAGAATGTAGATAGCTACTGGTTTGTCATTTTCAACAGTTACAAGAAAATACATTAGAACGATTTTTTTCCTTAAATAATATATATAGGATTTTGACTGTGTCATACTTTATAAATAGAGAAACTTGAGATCTATACTTCAAGAAATATTTTGAATACTTCTCTTCTCATATATAAATGCTAAGCAAATAAAATTATATATCTACACGATCGAATAATATAGAATTTTGTTGCTTTATAAGCAAATTTTCTTTCTTGTTATCGAAATTTCATCGGAATGGCAGGTAATTTTCATACAAATGTTTAAATCTTTTGTGTAAATCATTGATTTTAAAATGAATTCATTTCATATATAATTACGGAAAAGATGTCTCCGTGTTTTCCATTTCAAGACCTAAAAATTTTGAAGTTGGAAATAAACAAGAGTAAACTGGCAGCCATTCGAATAGTTCAATGCGATTGTTGCAAACTATAAATCAACTTTTGCCTACTCTGATAAAAAAAATTAAAAGAACACTATGCTCTCAACTTTATAATTATCTTATTTAGGACTTGATGGTAGTACAAACGCCATTGAACGTGAAAAATTAATAAATGCATTTAATGCTTCGAATTCTAATGCAAAACTATTTTTACTGTCGACTAGGTAAAGAAAAACTTACGGTCGAATTTTCATTAATAATCTTTTTCTTTGATCAGAGCGGGTTGTCTTGGAATAAATTTAGTTAGTGCAAATCGAGTAATTGTTATGGATGTATCATGGAATCCATGTCTTGATGCTCAAGCTATATGTCGAGTTTATCGTTATGGACAAAAAAAACATTGTTATATATATCGATTAATAGCAGATTTTACAATGGAAAAACGTATCTATGATAGACAAATAGCGAAACAAGGAATGTCTAATCGTGTTGTTGATGAATTACAACCGCAAAATCAATTTACTGAAAAAGAAGTTAAAAATTTAATTCATTTTGCGGTATTGAACATAATGAAGCATTATTCTTTGAACTTATTATTTTTGTCTTTAAAAAAAAATATAGGCTGAAGAAGAATCAGCTGCACCAGATTTAATAACAAAAATTGATGAAATATCAGATGATGCTATTTTATTATCAGTAGGTAAACAGTATGCTCAATCAATAACAAAAATTCCATTTACACATGAATCTCTTTTATTGGATCAAAAAGAATATCAATTAACATCAGCTGAAAAACGTCGTGCCCAAAAAGAATATCAATACGAAAAAAAAATGAAAACATATTCGAATCGATCAAGATTTAATTCATCACGATCGTAAAGAAAAATTTAAAAGAAACTCAATAGTTTGTGTTTCTTTTTTGTTTTAGTTCATCATTTTATAATAATAATTCTCGATATTTAAATGAATATATTCAACCTTCAAATTATTCAACTTTACCGAAAATTGAATCTCAGTATCCAATATATCATAATTATCAAACTTATCAAACACCAGATCAGAAGTTAGAAGAATTAAAACAAAAAGGAGTTACAGTTCAATTAGTAACGCTTCAGAGTCGTAAGTAGAAAAAAAAATTGCTATCTAGATTAAGATGGAATCAAAATCGTTAGTCTTGTTCTCCTTTAAATTTCTTATTATATATTAACTCAGGTTTCTTCTGGATTTATGAGTCATAAAAACGGATGTTTAACTTTTTTCTATTTAGCATTGGAAGTTCAAATGAATGGATTTGAACGTGGTATTATTCCAGCTGGTATTAAAATTCATCTTATTAAATCTCGACAAGGATCATATATTAGAACACCAGATGGAAAATTTTTCGCTATTCGTCAGTCAACTTCAGAGATTATTAATCCTAAACCAATACCAATAGCTCCTCCTCCACCTCAACCGCCACCACCGCCACCATCATCAACATCATCGTATGATTTATTAGATCAATTATTATTTGGTACAACCCTTAAAAACTTCAAAATAAATTTTTTTATATTTAAATATTTTTAGATTCTTTACTTCTTCCGTCTACTAATCCATCTTCTTCATCATTAACGAACGATTTAAATGATGAAATAGATCTTTTATTTGATGATATAAATATTACTCCACCTTCGTCTTCATCTGATTATCAAAATCTAAATTCTTGGGATAGTGATTGCTTGTGCCAAAATTATTTCGATTCAGATCTTTTCTCAAATTAATTAAATGTTTCAATATCATCAAGTAATAATAATAATAATAACAATAACAGTACAAACGATTTTCTGTCGAATCTTTTAACATTTATGTAAAGGAATTATATTTTTGTCATTAATGTCTTTTTATTTTTATTTTTTTGTATGTAATTCGTCAAAGAAATTAATTTTCTTAAATATATGTAAAGAATTTAATTTTGTTTATTTCCCACTTCAATCCATATGAACGTAAGCATATAATGTTGTTCCTTTTTCTTCTTTTGTGCAATTTGTGTCGTACTAATATTTTTCGTTTCCTCACGTTGTTCGATAAGAAAAAGAAGAAATATACGAACATGCAACACATAAGTTTGGGTTTTCTGCGAACGAAAGCAGGCCGATTAGATGAAGGGGTAAGATGGTGGTTAACAAAAATGTTGTTCACTCGATAATAAGAGACTTCTAGAGAAAAAAAGATCAAATCTGTAATTGTCTTTCTTTGTAAACTGAAGCGTTCATTTGTTTTTTGTTTTTGTTAAATTCAAACTTTTGTTTCAGACGATTGAGCGATCGAATATACTCATCTGTTGATGTCTTTAAATTTAAAATAAATTTAAAATATTCATTTTAATATAAAACCGGTAATATAACTGCAGATCATGTTCTGAAATTATTTTTCTTAAATTTTATCACAAATAACTACTTAAAATTTGTGTCAGTTTAATTATGTCTACTCATCCAGAAAAAAATAGTTTCTAGTTGTTTTGATAAACTTAAAAAATCTTAAATAAGTATCCACTCAATATTATAGAACATTTTTACTTCTATCAACATAAATCAGTAGATCATTATTTTGATAAGGCTAAGTTTGGATATTATAAATAAATTTAAATCACTAATGATAGCATTCTATCAGTCAAGACAATTGAATATGATCATTAGATAAACTGATGCACAAAATATTATACTTTATAATATGCATATACAATCAATGTAAAATTTGCATATATATGTGGTTTAAAAATATACCAGACTTTAACAGCATGATATGAATAAAAAGAAGAATCGTTATCAGTAAGCGTATCTTTTTTGTGCTCTATGCACTTTTTTACTTACAAAACAAAAGCAAAGTTCGTTTTTTCTTTGTATCAAATAAACTATGTCAAGAATTTTTTGTAAACTCTGATCTTATTAACCTGACACTAAATAAAAATCATTAATTTCAATGTATTTATCATTCATATTAGAAGAATGATTATCGTAACATTAATTTTTCAACAATATATGATAAATTTAGTTGAAAGTAACCAACAAATTATGATATCAAATTGAAAAAATACACAAACTAAAAAAAATAAACGATCACCTCCATGTTTTATCTTAACTCTAGAAATGAAAAAGTAAAATTGTCATCTTTTTCTTTCGTTGTCTACAATGACAACTTACTCTTGAAGTTATACCTGTGATTCATAGAAATAGCTATTCTATAAATCATGGATTGATGTACTTTTTATTTATAGATACATAGGTAAGTTTTGAATTTAATTCTTATTAAATGAAAATTCTATCCAACTGTAATATGATTATTAGTTTTAAAAATCAATGTTTTTGAACATACCTTTAACTTATCTTAAATTTTTAGATGGCAACATCATTAGCAAATCGAGTTATATCTTACTTTTTTATATTTGATTTTTACCATGTAAAAGGATCAACAGACGAAATTGATCTTCTTCAAGAATCAATTATTTATTTTTATCCACGGAAAGAAGACTTAATGAGACAAGTATTTATATAATAATCTGCGTGGAAAAAAAATTAAATGCTATAATATATATAAATATATATTTAATTTTGCTCATGAAATTTTTTATAAACAGAAAAAAAAGCTTAATTTCAACTAAGATATCTAGTTTTTCTTGTTCAGAAACTTCTCGATTGTGGAGAAATTATTGGTTTAATACAATATTTTCAATATGATCTATTCTCATCTATACCAAAAGAATTTAATTTTAAAAAATCACTTGTTGTATGTCAGCATTATGGAAGACATTGTGCAGTAAATATTATTTCGGAATTTAATGAGTCATTTTGTTTCTTTCGTTTTACTTAGTTTTTAGTACTGTCTAAAGATCGATTCACTTCAGACGAAGCAAATATTCATTTTAATCATATTCTTCAATTATTCAATATGCTCTATGGCACATTCAATCATATACACTCTGTAAGAAAACCAAAAAAAAAAGCTTAAATCAACAACATTTTCAAATAATTATATCTATAGATTTATCCAGATATTAAACTACTCCACAAGTATCTTAAACAAACATTAACACCAATCACAGAATATATATTTAATGAAAATCGTTCAATAAAAAATCTTTTTTCAACTATTGATTATGCACCATTAAAAGAAGTAAGAAAATAAAAATTATCTCATTTTGTTTATCCTTTGTACGATTGTTATAGAATAATCGTCAATATTTATTATATATTAAACACCTTTTAAATCATTTACAATCAAAATATGAAATTAAAGATGGACTTTTTGCCTATGAAAAAAGGTTAGTTAAAATAAATTAATTTGAAAAGTTTAGTTTTTTTTTAATATCGTAGAATATTATATTCAACTTTGGATAGTGATACAACATTTTATTTACAAGTAATTCTTAGTTTAGAGCGGAATCTACCAGTGAGTAATTTTTCATTATTTTCATTCATGAATTGGTGATACATCGAAAGAATACTCTCATATAACTCAAATTGATTATAATGCTCTTCAGAATATGATTGTGAACATACTGAAAATTATTATTTTGAAATTTACCTAGTTCTATATATAATTATCAAGGAACAATTTATGATAATTTGATTCGTAGATACAGGTCCGAAATAAACTCAGTGAATTATGAATTTATAAGATATATTTGAATTGTGTAAATAGATAGATACAGATTAAGTTAAAACTGAAACACAAAATGTCTAGTCCTATTGATTCTTAAGCAAGTTTTCGAGAGAGAACATATTAACAACTAAATTATTAGCATTATAACAACGAATCAAACCAATTTCATCTATCATAATGGAAAATTATTTTAGGCTTTTCTATTTTAAAATAATGGCTCAACTCAAGATTTTGTATAGATATCCACACACATAGAAATAGAACGGATGACGCATATTGAACGAGACTATTATTTTCTTGTTTTTCTGAAGCACTTACATATATATACTTTCAGGAAGTCATTCGATAGAGAAATTTTTCTCTGCAAAGCTATTGCAAACTGTAAAACTGCTACGATGGTTGAAAGAACGAAAAAAATTATGCAAATTTTCTATTTAACAACGCTTTTCTGATACAGCAAGCATCTCATCAAATTCTTGATCTATGATTCAGAATTTTAGAAGAAATTTTTGCGAGAATAATCATTATCAAGTAAAACCTGAGAAAACACTGGAAAAAAACCTTTTCTGACAAGATTAACTGTGTGTTGTTTTTTATTCTGATACGACGTAATTGTTTGCATTCTGAAACTTGGCAGTTACATCGTTTTGTATAGAATTAAATCCCATATCCGGAGTAAGCTGGTAAAAAAAGTTTAATTACAATGTATTTTCGATATCATTCTGTAATATTTAATAATTAACTGAAATCCAAAAAGAGATTTTAATAGTCAATGAAGTCTTCTAATTTAATACATACTTTAGCTAGACTTCATAGATAAACTATGATGACAAAGTTTTCGAAAAAAACAGACATGATAATTTTTAATTTCAGAAGGTTTTGTGGGAGCTAGTTTTTTAACAATGTCGTTTAAAAGAGAACAAAATGATAGGTCATCGCATTATTTACGATCTCTCATTGAAAAGGTAAAAATATGACAAAAACCGAAAAAAAGGCTTTTTCATGACACTTTACTGATCATGAAAAGGTCGTAGAAAATGCAACGATGCTTTTATTCTGTTCTCTTTAAAATAATATACTAAGTAAATAGCTCCAATAAAGTGTTGCAGAACTTAAAAACTGCAGTAGTCAGTTTTTTGAAAACTTCTATCATAGTTCATCTATAAAATCTTGGCATAGAATGCATTAGATAGAAAGCTTCATTAGCTATTAAAATCACTGTCTGGATTTGAACTAATTTCTTCACATTATAGAAATATACTCTGACATTAAAGTTTTTTTCCACCACTTTAGATTTTAGTTCCAACCTTTTTTCTAATGAACAGTAGCACCAAGGATCTTAAGCAGGTAACAGTAATAGAAAACACAAAATTCTTTATTGATTGATACTAACTGAATTACTTTTTTTTGACTGATCCTCATGAAACAAGGTTTATATAACTTGATAGATATCTGGAGAAAATCTATATTCACAGTTTACACTATTGAACAGGCATTTCTGCTTTAAATTTTGCTTCAACAGAAAAATTTTATTTGCCAAACAAATGAAACAAATTTGTAGAACAAAATATTTTCTATCGAATGACTTTCTGAAAGCATATGGGAATGGCTCAAACAACAGAATGATATTGTTTCATTTAATCTGCGTCACCAGCTAATACTAGTATCTATTTGAGAAATGTTTCGAGCTCTCGATTACGATGTTTTTATATCAATAATTTTTTTAGGCAAATGAAATATATATTCCATTAGGACCAGAAATGAAATTAAAAAATGGTGTATCACTTATTCGAATATATATTCGTCGATCATTGAGTCTTCAACCAGTTTTCAATGATATAAATGCCAAAACTAAACCAGATTGTAACCCTCAAATATCATCAAAACCTATTAATATAATTATGCCTTTATTATTCGAGAAAAATGAAACATCTTCAGTAAATTTTGATTCCAATAGTATGGGTGATTCACTATCTACTGGCATTCGAGGACAATTTAGTCCGGTTATTCAAGAATATTCATCTGATTCATTAGGAGAAACAACAAGTTTCGATGCTGATCGAACAGAAGATATTTCATCTCCTAAGAAAACTGAAATAAATAGTAATGTATCATCTGTGTATAACAAAGAATCTGCATCAATTCAACAAGTTACTATCTTTGATTTTAACATGCATTTGTTTGTCTAATATATTTCTCTTAATTTAGTTTTCAAAAGATGAATCCCATCCAATATTTTCATCTAAATCACTGAATGAGTTATTATTTGATAGTCAACAAAGAAGATATCAATATGAACGATCGTATTCTGTAGCATCTCTAAGAACAGATAAAGAATCACTAAGTTTCAATGATTCAATTGATAAAGTTACAATTGTACCCGTAGAAAAAGATGATTATGAAACTGATTGTACTCAAGAAGATATAATTTGTTTACCTCCTATGTCATCATTTTCAAATTTTCATCGAACAAGACAAAGAACTATATCAAATTCATTGGATTTCAATGATGTTGAACATAATGATAGTGATCATTATGAACGACATGCTAAATGGGGAGATATACCAGAAAAAAATGATGAAACTGAACATGATGAAGTAATACTCTATGTTCAACGAAATTCACGTATGACTTTTGCAGGAATAATGGAAAAAAATTTATTATCAGAAGAATATCTTCAAAAATTGGTGAGAAAAACATCTAATTAGATTGCAAAGTCAAAGTTTTTCCAAAAAAATTTAAACTGAACTGTTAATTGAGGCATTTATTAGTTTTATTGGTATAAATTCTGCTGTCAAAATATAAAATTATTGTAAAAGACAATGTTTTGAATATAAATTTTTTATATTAAGAAAATTTCAAAATCATTTCAAAGTTTTCAGTTACTATTGCAATTCTGTGCATAAAGCTCAAGAATAAATCGATTGATTTAACGAGGGAAATGCTACAATCGATTACTTACTTTTAAGTTAAGATTAAGTGCATCACGTTAACCTTAGTAAGTTATGAGCATCTCTAAAAGATTTTGGATACATAGCTTATTACTGCCGCCATATTGTATCTTCATAGTACATTTCGACTTAACACGGTGGTTACTCTGATAAATATCAGAAAAATTGGATTTTCAAATTTTGATATGAAACTTTGAATAGAAACAAGCATTGACGAGAATAGTTTATTGTGACAATTTTAAATATTTTTTGTTATTCCTATGCCAAGATACAAACATGGTAAAAGCTTATCTCTTACATCGTTCATACATACTCTCATATTCGACGGTCTTATTTCATAACAGAAATTGATAAAGTGATTTGATACTTTCACGATTAACTATTCTCGTTAAAGCTTGTTTCTATGCAAATGTTCATGTTGAAATTCGATAATTGGTTTTACTGATGTTTCTGAGGAAAAACATGGCCTGGCATCGGAAAATACTGTAAAAATACAATATGTGGGTAGCGATAAACCTTGGGCTTGAACTCTTTTCTGAATATTCATAACCCATTAGAGTCTACATGATGCATATAGTTCCAACTCACAAGTGATTAATCACTTCGGGCACTTCACTCGTAAGACTCAATGAAGTTTTGAAGCGCGTATTCTGTTTTATAAACCACAACACTGTGTTTTTAACTTTTAAAGAAATCTTATTGAAAAATATTTTTTTAATTGCATTGGTCGGAAATAATATTACTGTTATTCGGCCTTTTCAAATAAATATGAAAAAATACTATTTACATATTCCTATTTCACTAAAATAAAAGGACACAACAAGTCCTTGCTTTCTTTTGTTTCTAATTACATTACGCTTTGATTGATAATCAAAAAGAAATTTCATTGAATAAGTAATTGATTTTTTTCTGATAGTGGTGTTTAATGGTGACCAAAATGGCAGATATGGATAGAGAAATTCAAATTATTCCAACTGCTGGAGAAATTAGTGTAAATAAAAGTTAAAAATATTTTTAAATGAATATAATGAGATTAATTTTCTTTTAGAAACACTATAGTGATATTAAATTTCAGTTTAATGACAATACTCGTCAAGCTCAATGTAAGAACAAAATAATATTTTATTTCCAGTTATTTGTTTTGAAAAAATCCATTTTAAGTTGACCGATTATCGGATACAAATCGTTATTATTATAAAACACCTTCTTCTGATCATGCATGTATGGCAGTTAGTGCTCGCACAAAATTAAGTCAAAATTCAGAACGAAAAATGATTGGACTTTCGTAAGATACAATGATTATTTTTTGTACTAGTCCAAATAGTTCTTTTCTCTTTCGTAAATTGCAGGAGGGGTAATACATTGATATCAGTTAACCGAATCTTACCTGATCGTGTAACTTATTTTTGTCGACGATTACAAGAGCCCCGATGAAACAATTTTTTTTTCATGCGCATAAATGATTTGGTACATGTTGATATAACTAAGAATGCAATAAAATGTGTTTTTTGTTTTCTAGCGTTTCATAGCAAAAATTTATTTTCAGATGAATAAACTAATATTTCCTAAAGCAAACGAATGATTATATTAAAAAAAATATTGAAAAGAAAAAACAAACATTCATTTTCTTGTTTTTATGTATATACTCAAATTAAATTCTATTGAATGTTTTTTTTTATGTATTTTCTATTTTTTACTTTAACATATGGACATAAATGCTCATACAAAAATTCAATGAAATATCCACATATATATTTATGTCAAGAAAAATTAAATACAACATCAATAGGCATATCGTTACATACGAAATTTAATAAAAGTGAACATGAACAAAATTTCTCTTTATATTACGCATTTACATTAAGAGTAATGGATCTTACAGGTAAACATGAAGTAAATTTAAAAGATCGCTTCGAAAAACAAATAAGTGATTATGTTAAAATAAATTTAAATGAAAAAGAAAATAATACAATCAATATTCATAATTTATTACCAGGTCGCTATGAAATATGTGTGAATTTTTTAAGTAATAAAAATAAAAATTTTTATTATCGTTCATCAACTAGTTGTTTATATGTACCATGGAATACACGTGAATATGAACAAAATCAAGCAAATCTTATGCAAGTTTTACTTATTATTAGTATTATTATTTTATTAGCAACAATTGTTTTTTTTATATATGCTGTACATCAATATTATATACCAAAAATATGTCCAATTGTTACAGATGATATGGACGAAAAAGATGAAGTTACGAATAATACTGAACATGCTAGATTACTTGTTAATAAACATTTTGTACAGGATGTTAATCCATTTGAATCATTAGTTCGAAAACGTATTCATCAACGTTATGCTCACCGGCCACCTGATACGAATGATATGTGAAAATAATGTTATCTATTTGTTTGTTTTTGTTTTTAATAAATATATATATTGACCTGCTCTCTTTCTCTTTTGTTTTAGTTTACTGTTCTTCTATTGTAATTCACATTGAGCAAACAAATAAGCATAGAATATCTTTGACATCTTCGTCAATAGGAACATTTCAATAACTCGAGCAACAAGAAAAATAGCTGTACGAATAGACTAGAAAAAAAAACATAAAACAAATAAATCTATCTAGGAAACATAGCAGCAAGAGAAATGATAATAGCAATACAATAAATGAAAAAAAATGTTCGATCAAGTACAAGTGCAACTTGTTTCCAATCATTAACAGTTTTAGCCTTTGCTTCTTTATCTTCCATACGTTTTCTTGTTGCACGTAAAAAATTTCTTATTTCTTTTAAATCAGTTTCAACAGTCATAAATGCAAGTGATGCTGTTATTTGTTGTTGAATTTGTTGTGTTAAAAAATCTTCTGCTTGTTGCTCATGTTCATGTTCATGTTCATGTTCATAATCATTATTTATTTCTAATACTTCATTATGTGAATCATCATTTGTTGTTGATATACGTTTATCCCCAAATGATTTAAAGCGTTCTTTAAGTAATTCAAATTTTTCAAATTTATCACCATCGCATGTTGCTTTTATTGGTGGTACTAGACTATGAGTTACATGTTGTTCATGTGCTGTGGTATGTGGTACCATACAAAAAAATGTTGCAAGCCATTCAAGAAAAATCTTATCAAAGTAAATACAAAGAAAAAAGGTTTATTTATTTTTTTTGAAAAAGAAAAAAAAAGAAATATGAAAAATACTTTTCTTAATATAATTGGCATTGGTCCATTACCACGAAAATAGATATGAACGACAATTGTACATAAAAATGTTGATGTAGCAATCATTCCCATGTTTAAACAATAATATGCACCTATAAATAAATGACATGAATTTCCATTAAAATAAAAAAGAAATAATTTTATTCGTACATAATATTTTCCTTTCGGTAAATGATTTCTTACCTATACGTGGAATGTGTTCAGCATTTGATGGCATATTTTTATATAAGAGAAGTAACAAGACAAAAAATGATGTAAAAATATTCATTCCTGTTTTGAACAAAAATAGAAAGATGGTTATTGAAATAAAAAATAAACAAGCTATTCAATTTACCAAGTACTAATTTTGATGGACTTTCAGGCTAAGAGAAAATACAAAAAATAAATAAATAATGAATTTATTTAAATAGTTAACTTACAGGTAACCAAAAAAGAATACATGTTAAACAAGATAATAATACACAGGGTAATATTAAAATATAATTATAAAAACCACCACGTCGTTCAAGATTAATATAAAATTTTAAATCCACATAAATTTCTGGACAACAATCTAACCAGAAAGAAATAAAATGATATTTGATATACTGAAACATTATCCGTACCATATTTTTCTGTATAACGTGATGCACTATTTCCAACAATAGACCATTCATTAGATTTAACATATGAATTAAGATCGAATTTTTCTATATTACGATAAAATTTTAAATTTACTTTCGAACTATCATATGTCCATGTACCAAATTTCATTGAGCAATTTTGACGATCATATGGAAAACGTCTAAAAAAAGAATAGTAAGAGTTAGTTACTAAAATAAGAATAATAAAAAAATATCAATTACCGAATATCAATTTGACATGTTGATTTAAAAATTGACATTGGTTTCCAAAACACTGTTCCATTATGATAAACAATTGCCAATACTTCTCGTTTTTCTTCAAGGCGTGTATCAGCACTGTGAAAACAAATAAGAAGAAGATTATCAACTGATTAGTTTAGTAAAGTAGATAGACAGAACTATGCGAGATTAATAATTCTCATTTCTCTTATGTATGAAATCGGATATTATGAAGACACTTTTCTTCTATTTTCGCTTGCTTTAGTAAAACAAGCATGAACTGCAAATGTTTAATAATTAGTCGAACTTGTCTTTTGAAAGAATTCTAAAATATTCTTTTTCTTTTCAATAGAGAACTTACTAGTTGTACAATGTCACATCTGGTTGCCAAATACGTTTTATTGGTAAACGTATATCTGTAAGATTATCTCAAAAAGAAACAGACAATTCATGTTTATCTTTTTTTTGATTTCTCATTCAAATTTATTTACCATAATCTTCTGGATCCCTAAAATAGAAAACAAAAAAAGAAGGATACACACACATAGAAAAAAAAACATGATTTATGATATTTACCATGTTAATGCTTCATCTTCCCATTCCTAGAAAGATAAATAATAATGATAATAAATGAATATAAATGTTATTACATACGTAAATTTGCCATTGATTTGTGATTAATACTTGATTTTTTTCATCCTAAATAATCTTAAAAGAGGTTATCACCGACTTTTTTTTCATTTTACTTACCAGGTCACTTATATGAATAAGTTGTAAACCAAAGCGGACTTCAACACCTTCACTCATATTCCTGACAGGTCGTCCCCATCTCACTTGATAATTATCAAGTAAATCACAAATCAGTCTTTGTTCAGCATTCCATCTACGTATTCGTTCTCGATTGCATTTTTGTCCAAAAGACCAATCTACTATAATAAATTATGAAAATTAAAAATCAGTATGCAAACAGGTGAAATAAAGTATCATTGATAAGTAATATATATGTCTGCTTTCTATCATCTTTTATTGGTTTATTTATTACTATGACAGACATAGAAGTATGAAGAATGAATTATTACCTGCGATAAGAATTATTAAAATTACAAACGAATAGAACATAGTTCAAATAAATATATATAACTCGTAATGCATGATGAATTATTATTATTAGTTTCAACTAATTTAAAATTTATTTGTTGACGTTAATTCTCTTCTAGTTTATGCTTGCGTTCGTCTGCGTACTTGTAATGTGTGTGTATGTGTGTTGATAGCAGTGCTTCGACTGTTGCCAGTTTTTCTATATTTTCTCATACGACGCGAGAAGAGAGAGAGAGAGAAGGAGGAGAGAAAAGTGTAGTTCGGAAAACGGAAAAATGCTGTTAGAGTGTGACGTACTCGCTCTCGCGAGAGCGAGCAAGAGAAGGGGGAGAAATGATAGATTCTTGTTATGCATTTCTTCAAGTGTTGTGTTCCGATTAGAGATTATCTCTCTAGTCTACTTTCTTTCGCTTGAACTACCTCACTAGAAGAGAGAACAATATGGAAACTTTAAAATGTTTGCCTGATGCACATAGACAGGGGCAAAAATGATACATGAAAAACGCATTTATATCAATATGTCTAGATAATATAAAAAGTTAAACGACAATCGAATCATAATTTTATTAGTGAAATCGACATATGTTAAAAAAGGAAAAGAGGAAAAAAAAACAAGAAGCTTCGTGAGTTTTTTTTTTCTTGTTGTTTTTTATTGCTCATTTTTTGTATTACGCATAGTGAGCATCTCTTTCAATTAACTCTTATGTTGTGTGCACACATACACTACATAGCAGACTTTTTGATTGACTGTTAGACTGAGCGACCGAGAGAAAAAAGACAAGAGAAAGCGCCATGTGTCTCATAAAGTAAGAGATGTGATTATAAGAGTTCTTTCATCATCATTACATCCGTACGTCAAGCATACTAAAAAAAACCAACAGCAAGGTATCATCTTCCAGATTGTATTACGTGATTAGATAAGAAAATGTCTATATACATCTAAACATAAATTATTTCCGTTCCGTTTTTCTTATATTTTATTTATTTGTTTACTATTATTGGTAAGGATAAAGTATGAGTTGTCATAGACAAAAGGTTTCAACACTGATCCTTATAGATTGTCTCAAGGAATTAGTAAGAATAAGCCAACTAACACCATAGAAAAAATTCTTCTAACTCGAAGTTTATAATCGGATTGTATGCGTGTATTGACGTAGTTAGAATAGCATACGTCATGCAATTTAAGATTAAAAACACGCACTATAATCAATGTAAACGAACGAATGAGCATATATATATATACATGTGCTATTCTCCTTGATTATTATCAACACTACTTAGTTCTGTTATTGTTACTTTTTATTTTCATCATGTCATGTTGTTTCTATATAGTCAAGTTTCGACGTGTCCTTGACTATTGCATTATGTTTTTTTTAATAACCATTCGTTAGATTAGGCTTAGGATTTTTTTTAGTTGTTTTCTCTTTTTTTAATTATTATTATTTTAACGTTCATTCTTTACTACATGGAACAAGAAAAACTTGAAACTTGCTTTGTTTGTCGTCTTCCGATAATATTCATTAATAACTCGATATAAAAATATTGACAATTACATTTCTTTTTCTATTTCTTTTCTTTAATCATATGAAATCATTGATTTGACCTACTATTACTTTTACAATGAATTAGAAATTACAGATCTAATTTGAAAAAATCATTGATACTTGCAATGAATTCTAATGAACTTTACTTAATATTGATAAATTAATTGTTACAGTTGATCAAGCATGTAAAGAATATAAAATTGATAAAAGAACAATGAATCATTACATAATTGTATTGTCGATCTCGGTTGATAAAGTCAAATTTACTTATCTGTTGAGTAAATATATTCACATATTCATTCATTTAAATGAAAAATAGTTTTGATGAAAACTATATATCATTCATGATTAGTTTTCAACACTTATAAATAATCATGAAAAATCTTATTTTCCAATAGCAGAATAGCCAAAAAAAAGAAAACAATAAGTATATTTATTAAATAAAATAACATGATATCCTGAAGGGTAAAAAATGCAAAAGGTAACCAGATAAATAAAGGCTTACACACACACACACACACATAAACGAAGAAGATCGAAGATGTGTTACGTTGATGAAGACACAGCAAGCTTCTTCAAATGTTCCATAAATGTTTGTAAATTAACATCATCAGTGAGAATTGGTGCTCCAAGAGCCTAAAGACAATAAAATCAAAATTCTTTTATTTCAATTTTCAACAAAAAATAAATCATTATCTTACTTGTCCCCATCCATAATTCGTATGTGTTTGAGATGGATTCACTTTATATAAAAGAAATCGCGCCTAAAATAGTTTAAAAATTATATTAGAAAAACAACATATATAAATAAATATACTTGTGATCCACCAGCTTCAGTAACAATATAACGTGGCATAGGAAAACGATTTTGAAGAATTTCTGTTGCATCACCAACGGGTGCTTGTAAAAGTTGTTTAAAATTTTCATATTCAGGTAAATCTTGATAACCAGCTTTAACCCATTGTGCTATAGTTTCTCCATGATAAATTAATATATGATAAAATGTATCCATTAAAAGTATACGATCAGGTAATATACTACTACTATCAAGAAGTACAGGCTAAAGAAAAGGAAAACAAATTTTCATAGGACTTTAAAATTTTTTTTTGAAAAATTCTTTACTTCTGGTGGACCATTAAATGAATAAGCATAAAGAATAGGTTGAATCATAACTAGACATTGAGTAAGATCTTCAACAAGTAAATAATGTCTATGTGAAATAAAAATTATATTATTTAAAGTATTTGGTTATGTCATTATACTAATTTTTTTCTTACCGATAAAAAGCTGTTTCATCAGGACTATTATTAAATACTTGAAGAAATTGTGAACGACGCAAATGATACATAAATTGTGGATAAAGTGTAAATGTATCTGTTAATTGAAATGAACCTGGATTATCCTTTTCATAAATTGCAAATTTTTGACACTAAATCAAAGATTAACAAATCTTAGAAAAAAAAGAAATATGCAGATAAATTAGAAAAACATACAAGCCGAATAAGCATTTTATCTAACCAACGAAGTACATCAGCACCTTCTTCTGTATCAGCACGATAAACAGCTATACGAGCCATTATTACACTAGCACACTCTTGATCAAATGATGCAGTCATGGTCGGCAAATTTGATGCTGCATCTATCCAACTAAAATAGAAATTTGAAATAAAAAACAAGTAAATGATTTGGAATAGAATAATGGAGTATAGTTTATAACTAAGTATTTATTGGATGTTTCAAAGAAAATCGAGCTCTCGGCATTTTTTAATGATATTTATTTTTATTTTCTTTAAAATGGTATATACCTTTTAATAATATAAATAATATTTATCTAATACAGTTGGTTTTCTGTTTTTTGTTGACTGTCTATGTTTCAATTTTTACATAGGTATCTCTTTCGATGTTACTTTTTTATAATTGAGAGAATGTATAAATTCGCTTCAAATTGAACAGTTCAATGTATTTAAATCTAAACTATTCAGTGATTAAGGAGCCTTGATGATGAAAGAGAGAAAATTGTTCTAACTTCACTATTGTCTAATTGATAAATGTGTTGTTTCACACACTGATCTGCTCAAATGCCTAATTATTTTCGTAGCACTAATACACGAAAATAAAGTTTTCAGAAAATATTGAACATTGCAGCAGATCAATGTGTGAAACCTCACATTCATCAATTGCACAACAGTAAGTTCAAAACAATTTTCTCTCATGGATCACCAAGAACTATTCGCAAAGAAGAAGCAATGAAAATTCCGTACTGCAACAGCATGTCAAAGCTATTATTTAGAACCTCTGAGTTATTTCAAGTGTACTATCAACGTGTGTCACGAGCATATCAGTTCGAGTGCAATTTATATAAGCCTGACTGTTAACGACGCTCAAATATTTCATCGTACTTCACTGATACGTATATCATGGAGTATGATGAAGTATTTGGGCTTTTTTTACCAGACAGACTGATATGAAATGAACTCAAACTAATATGTTCGTGACAAATATTGACAATAGACTTGAAATAGCTAAGAAATTCTAGATAAAAAATTCAGAGTTACATACATTGAACTGGTTGTGGAGTCAAAAAATTAATAAAATCTCATGACTTTCATGAATTTTACATGGAAAACACGAAAAAAAAGATGGCATTTCTGAAGATGAAACGGACAAAAAACTTGATTTATTTGAAATTCATTGATAAAAAGCGACATTTTAATTAAGTAAATGCAGTGAATTTTGTTTTCAATCAAAATCATGCAACAAAACTAATGAAAACGTCTATTTCAAAAGATAAATTTGAAATAAATCAATTTTTTTCTCCATTTCATCATTTTAATACCATTTGTAGAATTGTTTTACTCACTGGATGTTCGCTCATGGCAGACTTAGTACATTCTTTCACTTGGCAAAAAGTAACATCAAAATGATTATGTGCAGAAAAAACCGAAACATATAGTCAAAAAGAAACTGACAAAAAGGTGTCTTAGAAAATTGTTTTATAAGACGAAATTATTGAATAAAAAACTGCGGTTTAGACAAACAACTATTAAAAGAAATATTAAAATACAGGGAGGCCCATTTTCACTGAAACACTAAATAATTTCAAAGAATTTCTATTCGATAGGCGAATATGAATATAAATTTTTTTCTCCGATGAATGTAAGCATTTGTGTAAAGTACATATATATTGAATATCTCGAGAATAGTAACAGCTACCAAGCCAAAGAGAAGACTGAGAAGTAACTCTTAATACTAAACATTTGAAAAAAATGCAGAATAATCTTATATGAATCCGATAAATAGTTTATAGCTATATTAAATACAAAATGCAATAGTGCTAAAAAATTGTAATTTGGTTTTTTACACTTGCGAATGTCAATAAGTTAATTTGATTTCATACTTCGACAAAACATAATTGAATATATATGTACGAATAGATTTAATAAATCTTTTTACTCATTCCTTTTCTAACACTACTGTGAAGTATTTGTCAAAGAAACATCTTGACTATTTCAGTATATGTAGAATTTCATAGGTTATTTATAATTTTTTCGAATTGATTATAAACATTTTCATACTTTCGTGTAACAGTCGTTACTCGAATTTTTTTAAATCCAGATAAATGTTGATATTGTGTAATAAATTGTACATAACCTCTTTGACCAGTTGGTGGTGCTTCAGTTGATGGTTGTTGCTAAATAATAAATAAATCTTCAATATTGTTAACAAAATTGTTTATTAAACCTTACTTGATTCAATACTTCAAAAAAGAGTGAAAGAGTTGAATTCGGATACATTCCACAAATTTTCCATGCATTTGTTCCACCAATACCTAATTCAGTTTCTGAAACATTTGCTGCACGTTGTGATAATGAAACACATGAACCAATGGCACCAGATATTTTAAGTTCACGACTTGTCTGAAAATAATTTCTTATTTATTTATATATATACTTTTTTCATTTATTTTTTTTACTTTGATTTCTACAGTCGCACCAAAACTCATTCTATATTCATTTTTATGATCTTTAGCAAATACTTTTTGAAATGTTTGTTTAAACAAAGATGTATTAAATGAATCACTCATAACCATGTGACCACTAAAAATTATCCAATTAAAACTTCAGTCAATTAAAAAATTAAATTACCCTGTATAATTTGAACAATATTTCATTTCATGTAAACCAGTTTGATCTAATGCTGATGAATATAAATCAATAACATGTCCATTAACAGCTGCACGATTTGCTAAACCTTCATAAAACTAAAATAGACTTTAAATTTATGAATTGTATATGAAAGATTTTTCTTCTCATACCTTAATTGTTTTTTTCATATATTTTGCATTATCTTTTTCAATGTCATGATGAGAACGAATTGTATGTTTTAATTCTTCATCAATTATCATGCCCGGTCCTTGTGTACATGGACCAGCAATAAATAACATGATACGAGCACCAGTATTTGGATAAAGAGTCTAAATTAAATCTTGAATTAGAATAAAAATTTCCATACAAAAGAATACCTCAAGTAAACCAACAGCAATTGAAAGTGCAGCTCCGGTAGATCGTATCGCACGTTTACCTTGTTGTACTGGCCAAGGATCACGTTGAAGTTCACCAAGAAGATCTGTTAATGACATATCACATGCCGATACTGGTTGAATAAATCTAAATATCGAGTATTACAAAACAATATTCTTGTCAATGACAATAAAATTAACCATTAAGTTTTTGCTTTGATATATAATGAGCTAATTAAAGCAAGCACTTTGAAAGTTAGAACATTTGAAAAAAAAAACTACTGTCCACATCATCTATTATTAGCTGCTTAATTATTTATCTTTCTGTTGAGCCATGTTTAACCTATTCATACAAACTATTTAATACACGTAAAAAGACATTAGATCGAGACGGTTCCTGAACATTGTATAAGGGCAACAATATTTTTAATCACAAACTATTTTTAGCATTCATTTCACACTATTATGTGTCACTAAAATGTAGCTGTTGCTCCAGACTGACGATAACCTCACTCTTATTCTCTGGTGTTTTCTACTATCAACAAGATCAATTAATTATGGTTATCGTTGATCTGAATAAGAATCAAAGTATAGTATACAAAGCAAGATATATATATTACAATATTAACCAAGAAAACAATATGTTTGAGATGTCTCCAGGTGAGTGACCTTGCGGCACTCTCACTCTTTCGTGTGCTTTGCTTGTTAGACCAATTATTGTATAGGGTCTCGTCTATCTAGAGAGGAACCATATTTATAAATGAATATATATAGTTTTTCTACAGATGCATGCACTCTATTCACTAATTGCTTGGACCATACATAAATCTATTTGATCTATCAAAACAATGTGCTAAATGTGGATGAGAAGTTGTATGGATCGTATAGAAGCACTCAAGAAGAGTGTCTGAAAAATTGCTACTCGATAAAATCGAACTCTTTTTCATCATTCTTTCACTGAGATAAATGAGTTGGAAAACAATGTCTTTTCAAAAAAAAAGCGAAAATTTTATTAGAATTAATAGCCAGTCGAAAAGCATTCTATAGCTGATTGTAAATAATATCTTATCAATAAAAGATACAAACCTGCAGTTTTTGTTATGCCCTTCTATCTGGACAAGATCTAAACAATAGGAATGGACGATTTCGAATACGAATCAGAACTAACAATACTATATTATAAAAATACAATGAAGATTAACGATGTCAACCGGATATTGACAATGAAAGATCTTATTGAAATTCCAAAATAGCCTCTTTTTCCAAATGTCTAACTATATATCATCCCAATAAATGACTCATTTTTCAAAATATAATTGCGAAAAATCTTTAAAAACCATCTGCTAATAATAAATTCGATTTTATTTCATTCAATACAAATATATCATTTTTGATTCATTTCGCATCTCCACAATAAAATGATTTCGCCTAAGTTTAACTATATTGCGGTCATAATTAGCATAAGTATAAGCTCTTCTCATAGTCTATTTAGCATCAAATCCAATGGAACAATACTAACGGGTAAAAGGTTCAATATTTCACTGGTCAAAAGCCGAATATTTTGAATTTAATTGAAAAAAAAAACAAATTGCATTTTCAATAATTTTAAAATCACGGATAAGACTCATTTTCCACTTTACATTAATACATCTTTAGAAGAACAACTGATTCAATTTTTTGAATTCAATTTTTCATTTCATTTGACTCTCTGAAAACAATAATCACTGAAATATGCCTACATAAGCTACTTTAGACTTCGAAAAATTGTTCTCTATCACATCGACTTCTTACTTGTTATATAATGCATTTGACTGTTGCTGTAGTACATTTGGATTTCCAGGTACTGGTCTTTGATTTGATTGTTGTTTCATTAAACCAAGCATTTCCTATAGAGAAATTTGCTCTTGATAAGAAAAAAAAACATCGGCCGTTTCAAATTCTATCTACTTGAACTTGTTGTGGAGTTAAATCTTTCGTTCCACGAAAAACAAAACTACGTGTCATATTTTCACAATTAAGTTCATGTACATGTACCATACGACCAAATGTAATTAAACCAACAAGAGCATCACTTGGTAATAAACTTAATGCCATTTGCAATGATTCCTATAGAAATTTAATTATGAATAAGAATTTCGACATTAATTTAGTATGTGTTTTACTTTTAATGCTGTCATATCATCTTCATCCATACATGTATCAACAACAAATAAAAATACAGCTGGTTGAGCTGGTGCACGCTAAAAAGAAAACAATACTTTCGTCACATGAAATTCTTGTTTGAAAATACCATTAATGTATATTCAATTGTTGTATAATGTGGTGAAAGTTCTGCTGGTTGTAATTGTTCACTAATTCCAGCATATTGTGGTGGAAAATTATTTCTTTGTAAACAAAAATTACATATCCAAATTTTTGCTCGATAATCAACACTACAAAATGGATTTAATATTGCTCGACATGTTGTACGTGTACATAGAACAGGATCATAATTTAATCGAGGAAGATCGATATGTTCTTTTAATGGTGTAAATAAACAGCCAAGTGGAACAACAAGTCTTGTTGCTTCAAGACGACTTGATGGCCAAACATTCCATGTAAAACGAACACCATCACGTTCTTCATTTTGTGTTATAAATTCTTGATAAGTCGTCATTTTCAGTGAACTTCCGTTTTCTAAACAATAGAAGTTCAATGATTGATTGATTACGTGGCCTAAGGAAAAACAACGAATAGAATTAAACAATTGTCGCTAATGTAATAAATCATGATTGGTTACGAATAAATAAAGAAAAATATATTTCCAAAGCATTTCTAAATAATGAGTAATGAAAAGCACGTTGTAGGAGATAATGAAGTTGCTACGTCGAAAACGAAAAAAACTGATGAAGAAGACGAAACACAATCACGAGCATCTGAATCTGATAATGATGATACTGATAGCAATGCTAGTAGTGAATATGAAGTTGTAAGTTAAAATGAAGAAATGAATTTCAATTTGATTTTTATTTTTTTGAATTTTCTAAGGAAAAAATTCTTGCTAAACGTCGACGCCGTCGTGGTGGATATGAATATTATATAAAATGGGTAGGTTATGATGATTCAGCAAATGAATGGATACCTGAATCCAGTTTAAATTGTCCACAACGTTTAGCTGAATTTCACCGTGAAGAAGCACGTAAGCGAAAGCGTACACGAAGAGAACGAAGTTATTCTCAAAAACGTCGAAGTAATAAAAGTCGATCAAAAAAACGACGAGTCAAAGTTATTGAAGATGATGATAATGATAATAATAATGATAATGATGATGATAATGATGAACAAGAACCAACGAAATCAGTTGAATCATCAACTGGTTCAACAACAATTTCCGATAAAGATCAAGAAACAAAATCTATAACATATGGAGTTGAAAAAGGTTATCAAGTTCAAGCTATTCTTGGTATTAATCGTACAAAAGGAGAACAATTACATTATCTTGTCCATTATAAATCTCCTACAATGTTTGATGATAATATGGAATTAATTCCAGCTAATATTGCAAAAAAATATTGTGAAGATGAATTAATTCAATTCTATGAAACAAGAATAACATGGAATGATCGTCCAAATGACTTATAATAAGAGAGAAAAAAACACCATCTAGTTTTGATTCTCATCTAAGATAATACGATATTGTCTTTTTGTTTATGTGCTTAATCTCGTTTTTACTGTGATATACTGTATAGATATGTTATTGTTTGGTAGAAAAGAAAATCTATATAGAAAATTTCATTTTTTCTTCTTCTAGAAAGAGGATTTACTAGATTCAGCATCTATCGATTCGGATTTTTTCAATTGTATAAATGTTTCAATTTTTATATTCATTCATTCTTCTTTTCCATAGGAAAATAAATTATGAAAAATCGTATGAATTTCTATATTGCATGAAACCAAACTAACTAATACGTCAAAGAGTAAATTTACTTTTTCACTGACGAATATTATAATTATATATTCATAATAATAATACCAATAATGATTTATTATTATTAACGAATAGAAAGAAGAAAAATTGCTCCACGGACATATTCAATTAATTGAAAAATTTGAAAACACATTTTCTCTTTATTGAAATTTTATTGTAAGTTTCTGAATGAGAAAAATTTATTTAAATAACTACAATTATGCTTGATAAATACTTGTTTGCCAATCAATAGATTCTATATTCTAAAGATCGTCAAAAATTGAACGATGCTTTCAAGCATTTCGGTAACTAACTCGATATATTCTTCTTGAGGCATTATTTAAATCAGTTATTTCTTCTTTTTTCTTGTTTTTAGATGATATTAACAGTAACTTATTCATATTTTTTTTTACTATCATTAACTTGCTTTGGTTCATCCATACGTTCTGATCGAATTATGATGTATAAAAGTATCGTCCAAACTCTTTCCAGTCCATTACATACAATAAAAAACCATGATAAAATGTTTTCAACATCCGCGTTAACAAATGCTAAGACTGAACCAATTAACCATCCTATTCCTTGAGCAACATAAGATGATAATAGTACAAGAACAAATTGTTTCATTCATTTATATGTATGATGAGGAGATATAGCACGTTGAACATGATTAATAATACGTCTAGTGACAAAAAATATTAGGATGAAATTCAGTAGAAGAAATATACCGAGAGGTATTGTCATAAAATAATGAAGAATATCTTGAGTAAACCAACAAAGTTTATTTCTATGTAATTGAGTTATATAATAGGATGCGTTAGAATTGAATCCCACTGCAAAAGAAGTACCGATTATTGAAATACAAAAACATATAGCTAGTAGTACAAATAGTTTTCGATATGATGGTTCAGAAAAGAGTCGAACAAATCGAAGATAATTAAAATAACCAAAACTTGTTTTGGTACAAAACATAAAAATTAAAAAGAAATAAACAAAAAACATCAATACACTTGAACTTAATAAACATTTTGTTCCATGATCAGGCTTTGCTGGAGTATAAACTGTCATACTAAGGGCAATAAAGAATATAAAAAGAATAGTTGTACTTGCAGATGAAATCAATGAAAGTAAATCACGCGCATTCATTGACATAGCAGGATTGAGAAGACAAGTAATAAAGCTATGAATAATAACTGCAATAAAACAGAGAATAGATATTGATAGAAATGTCATTGATGCAATATCTTGAGAAGTGAGATTTGTTGTATTTGCTAGATTCGGTGACCATATAAGAGCAAATGTAAGATAATTACAAATACATTCATAACGATTGTAGCTTTTGTTATATTGAAGTTTAGTACAACCAGCTGTATCCCATTTTGAAGTATTAGTATTAAAAAATGAACCTGCATATTGATCAGCACTACGTGTTTTATTATCTTCTGAAGGTTGAAAATATAAATAAAGAGTGATTGGCGAATTATTATCTTTTTTCTGCACACCAAATGTGATGACGGGTGATACAAGAGATTGATTGTTTGAAACATCTAAAGTTTCATATGCCTTAGGTTTAGCCAGTATAAATACGCTAATATTATCAGCATTATTCACTGTTTCATTATTAATAATAGCTGCCGCAACTATATTTGAATTGATTACACGTAGTTTTTTAGTTTCATTAAATTCCATTATTTTCTGTATAATTAAGTGAACCTCCTAAAATAGTAACATTTCTATCTTTCGTTGGTAGTGCGAAAAGGAGCCCTAGTCCTAAGTTAATTGATTCGACACTATGCAATCCATTAACTATGTCATCAATATCACGAGGTGTTAAAACATCAGGTATATTGGAGTTTAGAGTCAAATTATCAGTCGAACTAAACTATACAAGCAGAGCTTTGGCTTTATCATTTGGATCAGTAGAATTATTGTGCAATACAATGATTGAAAGATTCTGTGTATGTATATAAAGAAAAATAATAAGATAAGACAAAAGGTCTTTCATATTATGCCTGCGCTTCGGATATTGCAATGCATGTATCATTCATCCATCGTACTTGTGACGAGTTTGCACAATTACTAGGTTCCCAAGGACGAGGAATTATGGTAGTTGAAGTTTTTAAGCTAGTTGTGAAGGTTATAGTGTTGGTATATGAATAAACACTTATGATATCAGTTGTTAATGAAATGTTTGTGGTAAAAATTGCTAAAATGTAAGAAGAATTCGAAAAATATGAAGTAAAAAAAGAATTGTGTCTTCATTTTACTGGTTTCAATTGATATCGTTGTTCTATATGTCAATGTTTCAGCTAAAAACTATGTTTTATTATTGATAATAGATAAATAAATAAATAAATAAATATTACTTGTGTCTATACTTTCGTCTATTGTGATTTGCATATTTTGTATTAGTAACTGTGAATCTTGTATATGATATGCATTGTCTGGGCTATCGTCATTGGCAATGTCACAGTGTAGAATGATACTATTGTATAAAATTATCATCAGATATAAAACGCATGATTCTCTATGAATTATTATAGGCATTTTATTAATATTCTTCGATTTACTACTGAAAAAAGAATTCGATAGATGTATGAAGTATAGTTTGAAATTTGATTCTACTATGAGGTATTTTTTTCAAATTGTCAAGTCAATACATATGTATATTCTGTGTTAGCCATAAAATATGAGCAAAAGAAAAGAACAAGTGTTATGATAGATAGTTCGAATAGATACATTTATTAATAAATCATCTTTTAGTATAACACTGATTTTATCTTATAATATTTTCATTTTATTATGAAAATATCAGATTTCGTTGGATATAAAAGAAAAATGTTTTTATTTAAATTTAAACTAGATTTGTATGTATGTATATGTTAGACTAGATATGAAATCACGAAGACATGATATAAATATATTAGTATTATCAAAACTAATATTTTATTTATATATAAAAGCTTTATACGACGAATCATGATGCAATGATTAAAAAAATGATAAAATGTGACATTACTGTGCTTGAAAGAAGAGATAAGATTTCAAATCAATTGTATTTATTTCTATTTCTCTTTTATTTTTAAAATTGTTATCACAAGTAGTCGGATGAAAAAATTATTATTATTCAAAGTGTCGTATTTTTGCAAAGAGTGAATAATAACATGTGAAACTCATGTGTAAGTTTATGAATTGCTAATGTGAAAATCAAATGTTGTGATTAAAAGAAGTAGATTATCAATGAATAATATTGTTCGAATCTAAGCCTTGTTTAACTTTGTTAGATAAAATCTTAAAGTGCATCCTTCTATTTCTAAAATTGTACTAATATATGACGAAAGAACATATTTGATTAAGAAAAGGAGAAAAAAAAGTTGTAAGAAGGTGATGATTTACGTTTAGACTCATTTGTTGATGTGTGTTCTCAAGCAATTTTAATAGTTATATTTATATGTTTTTCATAATGTTAAGAATTTTGTCCTGTAAATGAAGATTAAGTTATATTTAATATGATGACAATGTTTTTTCTATGTCGTTTTAAGTTTCAATCTAACGAGGAGAATACCTGAATTGATTAATCACTTTGAAGTCAAGAAAGTGTGAATCATGTGGACTCTAATGAACCATGAATATTCTGACAACAATTCGGATTGTAGCTTATTGTTGTTGAGATATTGCATTTGTCCAATATTTTTTAAATTAATACCATGACCCTCCTCAGGAACATTATGCCCATAAAGAATAAAAATTTCTCAATGAAAAGTTAGTGAATCATATTTAGAATCATCTTTTTAGCAAATCTAAAATGTCCCATGACTTCTTCTATCATAAACGAAAACAGTAATAGATTTAAGTGAAAACTAATCTTCTACTGTTGACATTGCTAGTGAATTAATGATGATAATTAAGTATATTTGTGAGTTAAATGTCGTCTAACCTATCACACATAAAAATCCTTAAAAAAATGTAACAGTTGACGAAAAAATAATAAAACATCATGCTTGCTTATTGTTATATTTCTTAAAGGAGCTTGCAAAAATTCGATAGCATTGGTTTGGCATCAAAATTTGGTATTCTTTCTAAATATGAGTTCAACATTTTTGTAGAATTTCTAGGTTAGACGTGACGAATCAACTTTTCACAAGTTCGTTAATTAAATGTGGACGGACTTTGATGCGCCGAAAATGTCCAAATCAGAAGCGAAAATTATTTCATATATAGCGAATGAAAGAACCTGCATCTTCTCAACAACTTGTGTACTAATGATTCTGTTGTTTACAGAAAGTTATTTGTTAACAATAAGTATTTTGATAATGGACACTGTGTCAATTTAGGCAATTTTCTCGATTTCTAAGGACAACAGACTTGCAAAATGAACTCAGTCATTCCTGAATCATTTTTCAGAAATTCAATATTTTAATGTTACTTTGTAGAGAACAATGTCATCTTTAACTCTATGCAAAATGAATCGGAAATATAACGTATGCAATAAAAGAGACTATTGAAGTAAAAGAAAAGTCAATTTTGTCTGTTCAAACTTCATTTTCATACCTCTAAAAGATTCCTGCATGACACCTAAACAAGAAGTCGTACAAAAATGTTGACTCTATATTCGAAAACAATACAAAATTTGGATTCTAACCGAACATTTCCCAATTTCTACCGATTCCTGTAAGTGGCTGACAAACAGAGCAGCATTTTTCTTAAATTAATTTTCAGCCATTTATTCGTTAGAAAGAAAAACAGAAGTAAAATATAAAATTCAACCGTCTTCTTTCGTTGAAAACGATATTAAATCTACTGATATATTTCAAGTTCATTCGATATCTTTGTGGCACTTGTGAAAATACTTTTAAAATTCTTCAGCTGTTGAGTACATAATAGCAAAGACGTTATATTCAAGGGAATTTTATATATATAAATATAAATTATGAGTCAAATCTTCGTGAAAGAAATCAATTTTTTACTTGCTCGCGATGCGAATCATGATTAGCCAATCAAACTCTGCTTATCATTGAAATTTGTTTTAAATGTCCTATCAATAATTAATCCATCATCAATTGAAATTTAATATCTTAAATTAAAATTGAAGAATAAACAATCCATTACTGACAGTTATTGTTATGCATAAAGGGATGTCAAAAAAAAAAGATAATTACTGAATAAAAAGCAATTCATAAACAACGATTGACTGAAAGAAAATGATAGGCACAAAGGAACTATCTAAGTTGCTGGATGAAAAGTTTCTATTATGGATAGCAGAGAAATATAGAACGTTTGAATATCAGTAAAGTTATGTTCGAAAATATGAATGGATATACTTGATGCTCTACAATGATATATAGTGGAAATTTATACAAAAATACCGATGCTTCTTTTACACTGAAGCAATCTGAAAAGTTTCTGTAAACGAAAATGAAAAATTATTTAATGTAGGAGAGATAAATCAAATTAGATGTTTTTTTTTGTATTGAAAAAATAAATGAAGTAGTTGTATAGTTTTAGCAGGACGAGTCACACTCGATGCGGCACTAGTATAAATAGTTAGCTTATTCTGTCATCAACATGAATATATGTAAATTATAAAGTAACATTAAATCATTCAAATAAAATTGTGTACCAGTGATCTAAATTGTCGGAGGTATACTAACAAAACCAGTGGCTATAAAATTATTATTAATATTTATTATTACTGAAGAACATTTACATAACAATATATATCAACAATAGGACATAGAATGACTTAGTTTTCTTGTTCACTTTATTGTATGTAATAGATTCGAAACCAATATCTACATTTGAGTACGTAGTAAAGGATGTGAGTGAGTAGAAAGTTATTGCAACTATTAAAAGTTTAGTAATAAGTACATGAACTTAACTATTTGTTGATGAAAATTTCATTCAGATCAGTTTTAAGACTTGATTACATTTCTATTCAAAAAATGTGTTTGCTTCATTGTACGTGTCTTCATAGACATGGGAGATTTATTCTCTTATTATACTTGTCGATCCATTACAATCTCTATTAAGCAATAACTTTATCTGGATCATTACCTCACTAAATTCTTTTGCTGATTTTGATACGTTTAATATACATATATGTTCAACGAACATGTAGAAATATTGAATCTGTACAAGTATCGTTGAAAATTTCAATGAAATATCTTATTGTTGTAGGCAATTATAATTGTATAAAAAATCTGCACCATGTATATTATTTTTCATTTTAGGAAAATCGAAGTTCTAATAGAAATATAAATGTAGATGAATGATATGAGATATGATATATCTTTATTTATACAAAAGAGTCATACATGTAGAATTTCCATGCAAGATATAATTCAATTAAAAATAAAAATTTCATAAAAGATTGGTCAGTTTCAAGAATTAAAATAAGATGTCTAAAAGCAATATTACTTAGCAACGTAATCTTTCATTGTTTGGTAATCAATTTAAAAATAATTTTCTTTTATTTATGATTAATACAAAGTCTTTACTTTTAGACAGAGATTATACTTATATGTATGAATTACAAAAGTAAATATTTCGTCAGCTAATAGTAAACATGTATAATTCTGAAACATGATGAAAATAGAACAAAAGCACATGTAACAACAAAATTGTTTTCATTGAAACTGTAGACGAAGATTATCAATCAAAATTGTACGTAGATTTCACATGTATATTTTTCCCAGGTTTTATTGAAAATATGACATTAACAAGTTAGTTAAAGTTTCATTTTTTATCTCAATCTAGTTCACTGAATTTTTCAAAATAAGTGTTCACATATAATTAGTTTTGTAATGCTCACTATTGACTTGCTCGTAAAATGACTTACTGTATAGTTTGTGTTCATGAAAATGTTTGACATTTATTTTGTTTGATTTTTCATACGGTGCTATACTTTTCCCACTCCTTAACGTAACTGATTAATAAATAACGTGCATCATTTATCATCATTAAATACATTATTTTATCGTTTTATTAGATTATTCAAAGCAATACAAAAGAATGTTTGAATAAGAAACCAAACACAATATGTACTTGTATTACAGATAATTTAGTATAAAAGGATTATAAATGATTGTTCTTTCTTCATACGAAAAAAACAAATAAAAAAACAGTCTGTCATATGATTTCGGAATGACTGATCAATTATGAAAAGATAGTGAAAAATGTCAGTTAAACAGTTAAAAACAGTTGAGAATAAAATATTCGTTATACAAAAAAAAAAACAAAACAAAACAAAAATGACTAGACAAAATATTTGTTTATGTAATAGAATCAGGAATAAAAGTTCATTCACAATGATGAAATAACTTGTTCGTTCACTGACAAATCAATACTTATATCGTCACTTAGATTATCGAATACATTTACCGATTCTTTACGTACATTTCGTTCTACAACTTCCGCTTCCTCTATTCTTGCACTACTTCGTCTACGATCATCTTCACCAAATCGTTTCTCATATTTGCGTGCTCTAATACTAGACGATCTCGTAATTTCAATAGCAGCTGTAACACGTTTTTGTTCATCTATTCGTTGTGATAGAATAACAAAATAGAGAAGTATAGACCAAACACCTTCCAATCCATTGAATACAATAAAAAACCATTCTAAAACTTCTCCAGCTGTTGGACTCACAAATGAGATAAATGGACCAAATAACCATCCAATACCTTGTGTAACACAAGATGAGAGTAAAACTAGAACACATCGTTTCATTCGTTCATATGTTTGATGTACAGTTGTAGCATTTCGAACATGATTTATAATATGCTTAGCAACAAAAAAGATTGTGATGAAATTAGCCAGAAGAAATATACATATTGGTATTGTCATAAAATAATAGACAACATCTCGAGTAAACCAACAAAGTCTGTATGGATATAATTGAGTAATATTGAATGATGAATTAGAATTAAAACCAGCTGCAAAAGAAACCCAAGTTATAGAGAAAAAAAATGAAATAATAAGTAAACTGAATAGTCGACGCAATGACGGTTGAGGGAAGAGATGAACAAAGCGAAGATAATTGAAATAACCAATACTTGTTTTGGTACAAAACATAAAAATTAAAAAGAAATAAACAACAAACATTAATACACTTGAACTTAGAAAACATTTCGTTTCTTTTTCAGATGATGTTTGAGTATAAACTGTCATTCCAAGTGAAATGTAGAATATAAAAAGAATAGTTGTACTTGCACATGATATTAATGGGAGTATATTACTGGCTTGAAAATGCATTAATGGATTAGAAACTCGAACATAAATAGCATGAATTATAGTAGCTAAAAAGCACACAACAGACATTGATTGAAATACAAGTGATGCAATATCAGCTGCACGTAGAGCACGTCCATATGATCCAAGTAATGATTGTGGTAGCCAAATCAAAGCAAACGAAGTAAGATGATTACAACTACATTCATATCGATCGAATGTTTCGTTGAAATGAGGATTAGTACAACCCGTTTCGTCCCACCGAGAACTATTGATATCATAAAATGAACATAGATATGTGGCACTTACATTGGGTTTATATTCTGGCAATACTTTGAAATACAAAGAAATATTCAATAGGTTCGCTGGAGAACCAAGACGTTTTACTGAGCCAACAATTAATGATGATGCCAATGATTTATTCGTCGTATTATCGATAGTTTCGTACATAGACGGTTTATCGATAATGAACATTTTCAGAGATATGACATTCAATAATGATTCCTTAGCAACTATAGCAGCAACAGAAAACTGGGAATTTAATACGGACCGTTCTGTTGAATTCCTAACGAGTTCACCACCGGCTTCGCGCTGAAATCTAGCACCCAACACAATGTCATCTCCGGTTTTACTCAATTCTTGAGCAACAAGAAAAGAGGTCGTGGAATTCACGGTGATACTGATATCATTTAATTTATCAAGTACCTCATCGATTTTACTCACTGTAACACTATTATTGGAGCTCGTTGATACATTGGAACTGCCACTTGACGACACATACAACGAGAGAGCATTGGCTAAATCGACGGAACTAGCATTATCACTATTCAATATTGCCGCTGACAATTCCTACCAATGAAACAAACATTCGATAACAATAACGAAGACTCATGAGCAAACCTGTCCAGCATTAGCAGAAACACATGTTCCATTAGCTAACGCTACTTGGGAAGAATTACTACAGGCATCAGGAGTATAAACCGTACTCGTTGTGGTCGTTATTGTACTTGTCGATGACGAACTACTTGATGTTGTTGAGGTCGACGTTGTGGACGTAGAGGTTGTGGATGTAGACGTTGTTGAGATCGAGATTGTGGATGTTGACGTTGTGGATGTAGACGTCGTTGAGGTCGATGCGGTGGATGTAGACGTTGTGGCTGTAGACGTTGTTGAGGTCGATGTCGTGGATGTAGACGTCGTTGAGGTCGATGCGGTGGATGTAGACGTTGTGGCTG
>CAJNOP010000003.1:2236960-2419505 GCA_905250075.1 Rotaria sp. Silwood1
GGTGTAGTTGAAGAGCTGGTATCTTCCATCGTAGTGGGGTTGTGGAACTCGGTTTGTTCGACTGTTACATTTTCAGAAGTTATATCGGCTTCTGTTGTCGTACTGGTGACCAATATCAATGTAGAAGTGCTAGTTACAATCAAGTTTGTTGGTGTCAGTGAAGAACTGGTACCCTCTGTCGTGCTCCAGGTCGGTAACTCTGTCTGTTCTGCTGTCGGACTTTCGATAAGCGTCTGAGCTTCTGTTGGAATACTAGTGGCAGAGGCTACTGTCGAACTGCTGGTCATAGTCCAAGTTGTTGGCGTGGTTGAAGAACTCGTACCTTCCGTCGTGTTCCATATTGGTAGCTCCGTCTGCTCTGCTGTCGGACTTTCGATAAGCGTCTCAGTTTCTGTTGGAATATCAGTGGCAGAGTCCACTGTCAAAGTGCTTCTCACAGTCCAAGTCGTTGGTGTAGTTGAAGAACTCGTACCTTCCATCGTGGTGGAGTTCCCTAACTCGGTTTGTTCGACTGTTACATTTCCGGAAGTTACATCGGTTTCTGTTGTTGTATTAATGAGAAACGTCAATGTAGAAGTGCTGGTTAGAATCCAGTTTGTCGGTGTCGGTGAAGAACTTGTATCTTCCGTCATGCTCGAAGTCGGTAGCTCCGTCTGTTCTGCTGTTTGACTTTGGATAAACGTCTGAGCTTCTGTTGCAATACTAGTGGCAGAGGCCACTGCCGAAGTACTGGTCACAATCCAAGTCGTTGGTGTAGTTGAAGAGCTGGTATCTTCCATCATCGTGGTGGAGTTCCGTAACTCCGTTTGTCCGACTGTCAAATTTTCCGAAGTTGCATCGGCTTCTGTTGTTATATTAGTGAGAAACGTCAATGTAGAAGCGCTGGTTGGAATCCAGTTAGTCGGTGTCGGTGAAGAACTTGTACCTTCCGTCGTGTTCCAGGTCGATAACTCTGTCTGTTCTGTTGTGGGACTTTCGATAAGCGTCTGAGCTTCTGTTGGAATACTGGTGGCAGGGGCCAATGTCGAAGTGCTGGTCACAATCCAAGTCGTTGGTGTAGTTGAAGAGCTGGTATCTTCCATCATCGTGGTGTTGCGTAACTCGGTTTGTTCGATTGTTAAATTTTCGGAAGTTACATGGGCGTTTGTTGTTGTACTGTTGACAAACGTCAGTGTAGAATTGCCGGTTACAATCCAGTTTGTCGGTGAAGAACTGGTACCTTCCGTCGTGCTCGAAGTCGGTATCTCCGTCTGTTCTGGTGTGTGACTTTCGATTACCGTTTCAGCTTCTGATGTTGTACTATTGGTAGAGGGAACTGTGGAAGTGCTACTCACAGTCCAAGTAGTTGGCGTAGTTGAAGGGCTGGTACTCTCTGTCGAGGTAGTAGCCGCTAACTCGGTTATCGCGACTGTTAAATTTTCGGAAGTTGCCTCAGCTTCTGTTATTGTACTGGTGGTAGAGGACAGTGTGGCCGTGCTGGTCATAATCCAGATTGTTGATGTGGATGAAGAGCTGGCACTCTCCGTCGTGGTCGATGTGAGTAATTCGGTTTGTTCTGTTGTTTCACTTTGAAGATTGGTGTCAGTGTCGGTTGAAATACTGGTGGCAGATGTCTGTGGAAACGTGATATTCACAATCGAAATCGTTGATGTAATTGAGAAACTGGTACTGGCTGACAATGTGTTGGTTAGGAAATCGGTTTGGATGGTTGTTTGACTGTCGCCATTAGAATCAGTTTTTGTTGTAAGACTGGTACTAGGAGTGTATGTGGAAATAATAGTGGCGGAGGTGTCTTGTGTTGTGGTAGTCGAGGGTAGGGTATTGGCTGTGTTGTATAATGTCGAATTAACGGTACTGTCTACCAGTATCATGACTCTGGTGGTTTCAGCGTCTTGTATTGTGGCGCCTGTTTCGTTTGGGAGTGTGATGTCGGCTATAAAGATTCTTTGAGCACTTTTCCGTAAATAGGGAATTTTCGGAACTGCATCAATTTATTTTGCAAAGAGCTCAGTTTAGATTGTGCTTTTTAGAAGAAAAGGGTTGTGGTTATCTTCTGTTTTTTATTATGCAGTTTTTCCTGTTGGAAGTTTTTGTTTAGTGAATGCTTCAGGTGTCGAAAAGTGGCAGTCAATGGAATTATTTTTCAAATGTTTCGCACTCTATGTAGAGTGGTGTCTTTTTCTATGATGGGTTTTTGATGGCTTTGTTGATGACAAAATGATGTTGTGAGAAAAGGGTCATTATTTCAGCCATCTGCGTGAGCAGTCTACGAAAAGTGCATGTTCATTCCCGAATGCTTGACTATGCTCTGATCTCGAAATGCTTTGGAAATGAAGTTTTATGAAATGAAACTGAAGTTGTAGATGTTCGTTTATGGTCTATAATGTCCTCGCATTATGTACCTCTTTCGGTTTTCGCTGTTGTCTGAATCAACTACTATAGCGATTTTCTTGGGGAACTGTATGTTTGGTTATCCTGAACATCCCAGGTCAAAAAAATCGGGCATGAAGTCTTGTACAATCGTACGAAATTGTCCAAAAAATCGTGGTCTCAGAAATCTCACATAAGTTCTTAGTGTAAGATTCTCGTCAGATCTTACCTCAGATATGATTTTCTATAATCTTACACTGAGATTTGATAGGACAATAAAATTTGTCAAGAATCTTAGAGTAGGACTTGATATAAAACTTCTGAAACCACGACTTTTTGTACGATTTCCGTCTGATATTACAAGGTCATACAAGATCAGATGAAGGATCATGCGATATCTTACCATCTGTTTGTTTGACCTGGGATGTGATTAACAGCAAATATTTTTATCCAAAGAGAAGTCTGCTAATGTCAACTCAATAGTATTTGGTAGGGTTTTTAGTATCTTAAAAGCAAGATATGAGCCTGCTTTTTTTGATCAAGTAGTACTTAACATACAATACAAGATTCTTCAAAAATAATGTCAAATTTCGTGACAACATGTTTCTGACTTTTAATTCAACCTGTACTTGTCGTACAAAAGAGTCGTGTGTAAAGTACAATTTTCGAATCAGACATATATTGCCTCGTCAAGTCTAGAAAAGAGAGAAAACCAAGATGGAAAAACTTTTTAAGATACTTCGTTCAATGTTTTACCACTTGAATAATCAAGTTTTCAAATTATTTTAATGTGTATGGGTTGAGTTCTAGTGAAAAATACATCAAAGTGTGGTGGTTCGAAAACTCCATCGATATGAATTTTTTTTAAACTTTAGTAACCGCCTCCACACCTGATTAAAAACAGTTGCCGATCAAATTTTCCTAAATCGACATTTTTGCAAGTATATCAGCCACTATCTTTAGGAAACGTATGTAAGATCAATTTTTTGGCTGTGTTAAATGTAGATGAGATCTTAGAAAGTAAACGAAAACGAATATCTCAGCAAATATTTTTCATCAGTGTCAAATGATCGACTTGTGAGAGCAGTCATGCGTCTCAATTTCGTTCACAAAAGGCGATGTTGTAGTATAAAACATAGAACAAATTTAACTTTCAATAAATTATTGAAGCGAGCATTCTTCGTGCTACAAAAGTCATTATTGAACGTATTTTTCTCATTTCTTTTTTACTGATAAAATAAATCAATACAAATAGAGAATAATGCGGCGTATGATGAAGTTTCAAAAGCCTTCATAAAGGCGTTTGGTTTTCGAATTTGTCTTCCTTATAGACTCTTCCTGAAAAAATCTGTTCCGTATAAAATTTCTTATCTGCTATTCGATGAACATTTCGATATGTCGTTTAAAACGTCTCATGGACATTGAATTTTTATATCGAGCTCTCGGATAGTCACTGCCCAACAATTCGATCGGTTGCTGTGCCCCAGGTCGAAATAGCTATGTCGGATCCTGTCGGATAGGTTTCAAATCCGTTGAGATACGGCTAATCGGATTCGGTCGGTTACTTTTTGTCGGATTCCGATGCTATCCACTGTTTTCCTTTGATATCCTCCGGTCGGATTCATTGAGCTCCGACTAGATTCATGTATTCGGAACTGGTCAGATCCGATCTCAAGATCTGTTCGCTTCCGGTGGGATTCCGGGGAATCTGATGTCAAGAAATGGCCGGATTTTGCGGTTTCAAATGACACCGGATTCCATGATAAAACCGATCAATCACTGGTATCGGAGCTTGTCGGATTATATAAGAATGCAGAATACCCAAGCCGATCTCACACCATCGGATCCGATGGAAATTAGTCGGATGTTGGAAAGTGTCGGATTTTCAGAGTTTCGACAAGATCCCGGCCACTTCCGACACTTTCCGACATCCAACAACTTCCTGTCGGAATCCGATACCAAGGATTCCGACGAATTGCCATCGGATCCGATAAAATTCGATAATTTTTCCGATAGGATCCGACGAGATCCGACTGTCGGATTGTTCGTTCTGGGTATCCAGTATTATTTTCCACGTAGCCAGATTCATGAATTAGAATATATTCTGACAGATCAATCAGCTAATCATCTAATAAGATGTTTCTCTTTTTACAAATTTTCAACAACAAAATCAAAAATCTGGAAATCCGATTTTGTCCAGATTTCATTCACCGTTTTGTTTTACAGGTATCGATTTATATAAGGAAATCCCTACTTTAATATTTCGAATGAATTTCCAAAGTGTTGCTCAGATTAATTTTATTTCAAATGATTTTTTTTCCTATTACAATTCTGTTTTCCGCCCAATCGGATTCTTGAATAAGAATATATTCTGACGGATGAATGAGCTAATGAATTAATTAGATATTCCTCTTTTTACAAATTTCGACAAGAAAAATCAAAAATCTGGAAATCCGATTTCGTCCAGATTTCATTCACCGTTTTGTTTTACAGATATCGATCTATATAAGGAAGTCTCTACTTTAATATTTTGAATAAATTTCCAAAGTGTTGCTTAGATTAATTTTACTTCAAATGATGTATTTCCTTATACAATTATGTTTTCTACGGAATCGGATTCTTGAATAAGATTATATTCTGACGGATGAATGAGCTAATCAATTAATTAGATATTCCTCTTTTTACAAATTTCGACAAGCAAAATCAAAAATCTGGAAATCCGATATCGTCCAGATTTCATTCACCGTTTTGTTTTACAGATATCGATCTATATAAAGAAGTCTCTACTTTAATATTTTGAATGAATTTCCAAAGTGTTGTTTAGATTAATTTTACTTCAAATGATTTGTTTTCCTTATACAATTATGTTTTCCACGCAATTGGATTCTTGAATAAGACTATATTCTGACGGATCAATGAGCTAATCAATTAATTAGATAGTCCTCTTTTTACAAATTTCCAACAACAAAATCAAAAATCTGGAAATCCAATTTTGTCCAGATTTCATTCACCGTTTTGTTTTACAGGTATCGATCTATATAAGGAACTCTCTACTTTCATATACCAAGTGAATTCTGCCATTTTGTATAACTAAGTTCTATATATTAGGAACAATCTTAGTACAAGCATTGTTCAATTTTAAGAAGGATCGTAGTATATACATTGTTGGATTCTAGGAATAATCCCAGTTGAAACAGTTGACATCCTTTAGACTCTCGATGACATCCTAATGCAATCTTTAGAAATTTTGATAAAATCCTGGTGAAATCTGTTCAAAATGTCGATTCAATCTTTGGAAAATCTTTAGAATTCTTGATGAAAGCCTTGAGAAATCTTCCTGAAATCTTCAGAAATCTCGTCGAAATCCTTGAGAAATCTTTATAAATCTTGATGAAATCCTGAGGAAATCTTCAGAAATCTGGATGAAATCCTGGACAAGCATTTAGAAATCTTGATGAAATCCTTGGAAAATCTTCATAAATCTTGATGAAATCTTCTGAAATCTCGATGAAATCTTTGTGAAATCTTCAGAAATCTCGTCGAAATCCTTGAGAAATTTTTATAAATCTTGATGAAATCCTTGGGAAATCTTCAGAAATCTCGATGAAATCCTTGGAAATTTTAAGAATGCTAGAATGAAATCTGTGTGAAATGTTGATTGAATCCTTGTGCAATCGAAACAGATTCAGCCAACTTCTGATGAAATCCGACTGTATTCTGTCGGAGCCTTACGTTATCAGGCGTTTCTCTGTGAAAGGATCCTTGTGGTTACGGCATTATCTGACAAACAGTCCCGACAGGATCCGATCGGATCCTTTCCGACGTAATCCGGTGCGGAATCCGTTAGTTAGGAATCCTGTGAAATACGGTTGGGTTCCGATCGGATTTAGTTGGGACCCCGACGAATTCCGGTGTTATCCGACATCGGATCCGATAGTTTCCGGTAGGATCTACACGTCGGATTGAATCACCTGGGTGAGATCATTTCGACGTACAGTTTTCGAACACTCTCGAAAGATTGTTTCAAATGGAATCGAAATTCGATAAAAATAAACAGAATTTTGTACAACAAATGCCTTATTGTTGAGTAGCTGAAACGTATCGAATATACGTAGAGAAGAATATTTGAATGTGTCTATCCTATGATGCAGCTTTGTCGAACATCTAAACTAAATAGAAAGTATTATTCTTCTATGAAAGTCACATTTTCAATTCGTTAATAATATAGTATGTTGACGATTATATTTTTCTAAAACACGAACTGAAAGGAGTGTTGAAGTGTTTAGGGTAGAAATTTTGGACCCCCCCATCACAGACCGTGACAGAGAACCCTGGTACCCATCACAGACCGTGACAGAGAAACTGCAGTTGTAAAGCAACAGATAGACGGTTAGCTACAAATGTGTCGCAAAGAAATGGAACAAAAGGATTTCCGTTTAATTAGTAACAATAGATCCATTGTGTTTCACATTTTTAATCCCGCAAGGGATTGCGCTAACAGCTTTTTATTTTTATATCTGCTAGTCATTTTTATTAGTTACAAATAACATTTTATGAGCAAAAATTTGCAGATGTCTAACTAACAGAGAAGCTTTTCGCGAATTTTAGATCCTATATAAAGAATTTTTTTGATAAATATGATATTTGATAAATAACTGATCAGTGTGATAAAGTATAAAATGAACAATTAGAATTTTTTTCAAAAATTACTAAAGCAAAAATTGGTTATAATTGCGTTTTCATTAAGAATACTGGCAAATTTTAGTCTTATTTTTCATCAGCTGATGTTACATCAAGGGGGAAACGGCGGACTTTTGGACTTGAAGTTACTTTGAGCTACTTTAAGCTACTTCAAGTTACTTTCAGCTACTTGAAGTAGCTTACTTTGAAGTACTTTTCAACTTCAAATTTACCTGAAGTTACTTGAAGTTACTTTAAGCTACTTGTTCCTACTTTGGACTACTAGAGTGGTACTTTGGACTACTAGGGTGGTACTTTGAGCTACTTCAAGTAGTCTACTTTCACGTACTTTGACGTACTTTTCTACTTCAAGTCCGCCGTTTCCCCCTTGTGTTACATGCTGCTCAGAAAATCATGACATCAAGATAACATGTGTTGAACATAAATAATTCTGCTAAGATCGTTGAATAAATAGAAAAGACATTTCAAAATCGTTTTTGGAAGCAGTTTCATGTGACCGAAATTAGACTTAACAGTCGAAGCTGTTACTATGCTATACCCTTCTCTTCATTAGATCGAACAAGTACGTTCCTTAAACAACTATTAATCATCATATTTTGGTGTATTACATAGTTCCGTATTATAACCGTATTTCTCCATATACTTCATTCTAGGTCTAGATAATGTTGCAAGTTCAAGCACGAAGATCAAACCATTTATGCTGATTAGATCTTAAGATCTTGTCGTCTTCGACTTTACAAATAGACATTACTAACGTTGATTAAACTGGAAAAGTAGTAACTGTTTAATTATTCAGATAAAAATAACAGACTTGTTAGAGGGTGAATTCAAACTACACTTTAAAAATGCGTCACAACAGAACGTGCTGCAGATTCGATGGAAGAAATGTGTTTCAACAAGCGCCGCATGTTGCACTTTATTTTTTCATACATTGTGTTGCCAAGTACGACACATGCAACACATTTTATGTTAGTGTGTTCAAGTAGTTAAAATATACCCGAAGAATGAGTAGTATTCTTTTGATAGATTCCCTCTCGTCTAATACGCAAAACTTCGGTTAGTGCCGACGTATCGAAGCATGTTCGAGGAGTTGAAAATGACTACCTGATAGGATAGAGTTGCCGGGTGCCGAGAATCTAACGCATGTTGGGTGGCTCGACATTGGAGTAAAACGAACAGAACATACATATTATAAATGTTGAACCTCTCGTCGCGCTCAACGTATGTTTTTCAAAGTCTGCTTAGGTCTGTAGTTCAGATATGGTACGTTCGACAAGAAAAACAAATAGTTAAGTTGAAAGTCAACAATCTAGTCTAACAGTGTTTGACCTTTTTGCCATAGCTTTCCTATTGCATGTTTTATTTTTTTCCAAAATATGTGATTGCTTCATAACTTGTTCGAGGTGCACAAGTTATGGCCTAAAACTTGGTGATCATGTTTATCTTTTTCCTTTAATAGTAACACAGGTACTTTTAATATAGTCTTAGTTATAATATAAATCTTACTTGTGTCAGATTGTGTATGGCAAATACCAAAAATCAATAAAAAAATCACATAAAGTCTTGACTGAATAATCTTCATGTTTGATAAGTTATTCAATACAAACGAATAAACCATCAAATAATCAGGTTTTGCAGGGTTAGTTTCAACCGTCGGTCTGCGTTAACAAGCGATGCAGGTAACTAAATCCCAGTAAATGCTATACTAAAAGAATGCTGCTTTAATTGTATAGACACATAGCAGCAATACTATTTTCATAGTCGAATAATCTGAAAATGAGCTAGTGATGCAATAAATTTAATCATTCTGTCATGCCATTATATTTATATGTATATCATACATCGCTTATTTAAATATATAAAAAAGCATGACTTTGGTCTTGTTTTATTTATTCCTCTAAAAATATTGACTAAAGTACACATAGAGAAAAAAATGCGTTTTGTGTAGTTAGCTACGTATGTCTCGTCTCATGTGTTTCGAGTGAATGACTCATCACAATATAAAGTCAATTTTTAAAACAAATGAACAGACGCTACATCATTTTACATCTGCCTGATGGTACATAAGCAATACTGCAACTAAAAAACAATAAAAAAAGTGAATCGATTTCATTCGTGTACTTTTTTTTATTGTTTTCAGAATTAAAAAGACGAGTAGAAGAAAAAAAATCAAATTCGTACGTTGTTATTTTGTCTTTTTTCAGTAAACATTTCAGCAATCATTCATAATTTTCCTTGGTAAAAGAAAACCAAGTAAATGTAAGAGATGTCGATGAATTTTTTTTTCGAATAATTTCACATGCATTTTACTTCATATTTACTACACACTTTCGAAGTTTTTCGTTCTTTATATTTCATTCATTCAATTCAATAAGTGAACTTCTACCATAATATCAATGTCCCTGATCAATTCTATTTACATTTCTCTTTCCCTGTCATATTGCAATTGCTTTAGTAACCAGTTAAATATATTAAAGAAAGCGAAACAGATGACGATAAATAAATGCATCTACCATAATAATATGTTAGTAAAAATAACTACCTGCATTGTCATCCCATTGCTTCGTTTAAATATAAGACGAAAAAGAAAAAAACATACCTTACTTTTTTTTTGTGATTGATAATTATGAATAAAACTCAAGTTATTTCATTATATTCACTGAAAAGATTCATAAAAAGCCTACTTTTCAACCTTGAGATTGTGTGAATAGTTGACTAAGTAAACCAAAACGAAATTTGTTTTTCTTAGGTTTTTTTTCTTTTTGGTCTGTAAATCAACATTAGAATACTTATATGTGAATTTCTTTCACTATATCTAATCCAAAAATTGTTACACTTCACACACATACACACACGTAAGTTCAATCAAACATGGATATTTTATTTTTATAACATCTATGAAATTTTTTTTCTACTGATTCGGATTAAAAATTTAATCAGATGTATAAAAAACAAAAATGTACCAATAAATACAATTACAAAGAACAAATAAAGATGGAAAACCAATGCGTGAAAGACGATCAAGTTTATGTAATGGTGCTTTTCGTGTTAAAAAAAGTAAACCTTGTGCAACAACTGCCATTGTTGAACGACGAGCATGGTGTACTGAACGAATTTTTGGCATTCGACTAGGTCTTAATACAAATAAATTTGAGGAACGAGATGTAATTGCCATATGTCGTTGTCTTGATGATTCACATAAATCTTCACTAGTACGTGTATTAGTTAATGAATGACCGTACTTAAAAAAAATAAAAGAAATATACATTAGAATTAAAATAAGAATCTTTAATTATTGTATACATACTTCCAGATAACGATGAACAGCAGTATATTGAATTAATGAAGCAAGTAAAAATAAATAGCAAATAATAAAAAAATAATCAATAGCAGTTAAATAAGGTACAGCTGGAATATGTGAACGAATATCAAGTGCAAGTGTTGTAAGACTAAGTATAGAAGTAATACCTAAATGAAAATTTAATTAAATAAAATTTAAAATCTATAATCTAATCATCATTAACAAACCAATATAAACTCGATCGGCTGTTGCTTCACTATCAATCCAAAATGATATCCAAGATAAAATAACAAGTAAAGCTGCTGGAATATAACCTTGTAATAAATAATAACCAACACTACGACGCATTTGCAGATCAAGTTGCAGTACAGAATGATTTCCTTTCAACAAAATCAAGGAAAAAATATATTAGTTTCTTTTCTGTCTCAATGCATACGATCATTCAATTGAATTTCTCTTTTTGAAATTCTATAATTAAATAAATCAAATTGAGATAATTTTGAACGTTCTAATTCTACACCATTATGTTCATCAAGTTTCCAATCATAAATAACATCACGTGTTCCATAAGCATCTATAATTAAAGAAATAAATAGAAAAAAAAAAAATTTTATTTTTTTTTTCTAACTTACAACTTGATAAAATTAATGAACAAGTTTGAACATCTAATGGAAATCTTTGTAAAAGCATTGAACAATAAGCTTTAATTGTTAATCTTGTAGGAAAATAAGACAATTTGATTTTTTTTCATAGAAATAAAATAACAAAACAAATAAACATACCGACTTGAATATAGTAATCGACCATTTTCAAGAATACGTAGAAGATGATTAAGTGTTGGTGTTGTATGAAGATAACCAGAATGAGAATTCATAAAATATGTATCAGGTTTCCATATTGCACTAATAAAAAAATATTGTAAAACATTAAAAATAAACAAGAGAAAAAAAGACATTGAAATCAACCTAAGTAATTTTGTTGATACAGCTACATTTGATATTTTATTAGGTAAAGTAAGACGTTCATCAGTCCAAATTTGACGAAAAAATAAATTCATTGTGAACGACTATATGTTACAAAAGAAAAAAAAAGAATTAAAAAAAAATCATATCCTACCATATCTAATTCGACAATAGGTCCTAGAATAAATAATATATAAAAATATCGATCAATAGACATCGTCATATTTCACATACCTAGAGTAATAATCATCAAATAAACTTGAACATGAAGTGGATCTCCTAAAGAAAAAAAAAACCACAAGATATAATCAAATAGATTTTTCGATAAATAAATTCTACCAGTATGATTAGGTCTCAATTGTTTATTATATCCAAAAAGTAAAGCATTAAGAACACATGTCAAGTTATTTGCTGTTGGCCAACATGTTTCATTTAATGATAATATGGGAATAGATTGAAAAAGACCTATAGTCAAAATGAGCAAATACCACATGATTCTTGTCGTTATGTTCTTCTGTTTTTAGTTTATTTAAATTGAGTTTTTCTTCGTTATTCATCGTTGATTTTTATGTTATTTCTTGTGGAAAATTTAATCATTGTCATTCAATCATATTCATTATTCAAATCATTGTTGGATATTGTCAGAAAAAGAGAAACAACTTCATTAAATTTGTTTGATACTTAATTGTATTTGTCAAACGACAGACAATCGATTTTGTATATTCATACGAAAATGTTTTTGAAATCTCACACCGAATAGAATTTTTTTTCTTTCCAAAGAAAATTACAAATATTTTTCTTAGAACCTAATATGAAAACTATTTCGTGTTAAAGTGACTAATTAATCCCTTTTATTATTTAACGAAAATCAATTTCTAAATTAGTTATGAGCAAATAATTTTAATCGTCAATGTATCCCATATCGTGTGCACGATTTACTGTTCGCTGATTATTTGGAGAAGACAATAGCAAATGAGTAGTAAGGATGTGAATGTCGTTGAAACGAAGACCTACACACGCACAACTCTATTATTCTTATCTCTTTTTTTCAAATAATTAATGAACAGTAAATCATTATCTTCGTGTGACTCACACTTTGAAGATTCGAAAAGAAGGTATGCCTTGAATTTCTTGTCGTAGACGAATTATTTATTGTCAAAAACGAAAATTATCACACAAGAGAACTAAAATTGTTTTTATTGATATCTGTCTCAATCTATGGAATTAAATTCTTCTTTTGTAATAAGAAATATCTGACAACTCAAACATTCGAATATATTTTGATTGAAAATGTAAAACACGTAATATGATCACAGAATAAATTTGCAAAAATTCAATTATATATGACATCTGTAATGAAAATGACCTTAGAAAAAGTTACCTACTGAAAATGAAAGCTTCTCAAGATTTTAGTTTTAACAAATCAGACAAACTGGTGTCATATCTTATTATAAATTCGAAACAAAAGACTACTAATCGTTTAATCGGACGAACATGTACATAACTGTTAATGAAAGATATGATCCAATAATTCTAATCCTAAAAAAAGAGAATTTTATATGATAAATCAATTTCGTTAGTATAAAAAAACCACAGTTAAATTAAGTTTTATTATAGATTAGTTGTGGATCCTAAATAAGAGATATATCATTATTAAAACACGAGTAAAACAAGCAATTGAATTCAGTATAACATAGAATCTTGTGAAGACTGCAGTAAAATATAGTGACTAGATACATGTTTATAAAAAACACTCAATAAAGCCGTAAGATCTTATTTAATATGATATTTTAATTAAGTCGTCATCAATAGGGAAATCCATCGCTTCTGTCTTGCGTAGAGATAGTGGTTTTTGTTCTAGATTCTTGTGTATGGCTTGAACTACATTTCTTTGTCGTTCTTCTTTCTTATTCGAATTTTTATCTTTACTTGATGGAACACCAGTTGTTTTTAATAGTTCTATTGCCGCTGAAATATGTTTTTGCTTATCCATTTTTTGTGATCGAATTAGTATATATAAAGTTATTGACCAAACACCTTCCAATCCATTCAATATAATAAAAATCCATCCTAGAATATTTCCAGCTATTGGACTTATAAATGAAATAAATGGACCAAATAACCATCCAATACCTTGTGTTACACATGATGACAACAGAACAAGAATACATCGTTTTAATCGTTCATTTATTTGCTCAGGTGTTACAGCATTACGTGTATAAGTAATTATACTTTTCGAAACAAGAACAATTGTTATAATATTAAGTAAAAGAAATATACAAATAGGTATTATTAGAAAATAATAAATAACATTTCGAGTAAACCAACAAAGTCTATATGGATATAATTGTGTAATATTATACGATGATTTGGTATTAAAACCAATTGCAAAAGCAAGACAGAAAAGTGAAATAATAAATGAGATGATAAGCATAATTAAAAGTTTTCGATGTGATGGTTGTGGAAAAAGACGAACAAAACGTAAATAATAAAAATAGCCGACACTTGTTTTGACACAAAACATAAAAATTAATAAGAAATAAACAATAAACATCAATATACTTGAACTTAAAAAACACTGAGTTTGATTCGAAGATGATGTTTGAGTATATACAGTCATAGAAAGTATAATAAAAAAAATAAAAAGTATGGTTGTACTTGCGGTTGAAATTAATGGAAGTAAATTGAGTGCTTGGACATCTATTGATGATTTTATAATACGTATACTAATTGCATGAATAATAATTGCTAGAAAGCATAAAATAGATATAGACTGAAATATAAGTGAAGCGATATCTTGTGCATCAAGTTTCTTTGTAAAAATTTCTGTTAATAACGATTCTGGTAACCAAATAAGAGCAAAAGAAGTTAAATGATAACAAACACATTCATATCGATTAAATTCTTTATTATACTGAGCATTACTACAACCAGATTCATTCCATTGCGAATTGTTTGTGTCATAAAATGAACATAAATATTTTCCAGAATCATTTCGTTTATATTCATCTAACGGATTAAAATATAAAGAAATAATTATTGAATTTAAACTAGAATTATTTCGTCGTAGACTAGTAATAATAACAGATGATGCAAGTGTTTTGTTTGTTGAATTATCAACATATTCATATCCAGTAGGTTTATCAATAATAAGCATATTAAAAGATATTACACCATCTAACGATTCTTGACTAACAATGGCTGCAGCTGAGAAAAATGAATGCGTTATATTTTGTTCATTTAATGTATCAACAATGTTACCACCAATACCACGTTTAAATGAAGCACCCAAAATAATCATATTATTACCTTTATTTGGATGTTGCACCATAAGAAATGATGTATTTGAGTTTATAGTTAAATTGACACCATTCAGATTGTCGACTATATTATTAATATTATTCACTGATAAAACATGCGTTTGGTTTTGTATTGTTGTTGAGTTTGTAATTGAACTAATATACAATGAAAGAGCATGAGATGTTTCAGTCGCATTGTGAGAACTATTGTTTAATATACTGACTGCAATTTTCTACATAAAAAAAAAACAACTCAATAGAAACAAACAAATGCATGTCTTTTATTTATCATACTTGTGCATCAATTTTGGATATACAAGTACCGTTAGATAATCGAAGAAAATCTTTCATGAGACAATTATCAGGATTATATGATGGAGTAGAAGTTTGTACGGTAGTGACTTTAATAAAAACAGATGATCAATGAGAATCTAGAATATATATGAAATACCTAGTGTGCTAAAACTTGTAATAATATATATTGAAGGTATAGTTGATTCTGTAGTCGTTATTATCTTTGAAGTTGAAGTTGTTGTTGGTGGTAATAAACCTATAGTTACAAAAAAAACTGACACATATGGACAAATGAATTTACTGGTAGATATATTTATTTAATATCGTTGTATGGATAGGATTCGATTAGTTAAAATATTTGATGCACTTTTACTATGAAATCAGCATACACTGAAGCTTTGAAGATTAAAATATATGGCTTGTGTTGTTTTGTAAATTTTTGACTAGCAACTCTAAGACATTTTTGAAACATCAAAAAAAAACGGTTACTAACTATACAAAATGCTTTCTTGTTTAAAAATCTTAGTGAAAAAAACTCATCTCTTGTGTATTTTGTTCTGTAAGTCATCTTTTAATTATTACAATTTGAAACATTTAATCAAATCTATTCAAGTTTTACATACTAATAATAGACAAGTAAAAAAAAAAGCTACTTACTTGCCAAAAATGCTGATGCATCATCGATAAATATTGGATTTGATAGATTATCACGTTTTACTCTATGTAATGTAATAAAACTGTCATCTAACATATTCGTATTATTGTCATAATTGAAAAGTTTCACATTATCATATGAATTCACAATCATTAGATAGAAACCAAAATTTAATAAATAAATAAAAGAAAATCTAATAATCATCATCTGTGTCGTAATTAATATGTCATTTTCTGAAAAAATAAAGCATATTTACTTTTTGAACGACATCATCTATTTATAAAGAAAATTTTAAAAACGTCTTTTTAAGTTTTTAAATTCGATCTGAATATTATACTTTTCTCATGCGAACATGAACGAAGTGATTTTACCTTTTCATCTATACTAAGTCGAAACAAAAATAACATAACTAATATTGAAAAGATCGATCATCAATAATATGATATTAACTTATGATTTAGCAGAACTTGAATATCGATTCGTATTTTTCATTTATTGAAGAAAAAAAACATCAAGTACTACGAATAAAGAATAGCTTCTGTAATGAGTTCCTTCCTACGCCCTGGTGAATGGAAAAATATTGTAAAAAGAAAACGAATCCATATTTTAATAGAAATGAGTAAATTACTAATGTCATTATTTCACAATTTGTTGACAAATAACATAAAGGAGCAATCGAAAATAGAACGAAGGAGAAAATACAAGTAAAAAAAAGGCAAAAGTTAAACTTCTTTCATCGTATGTTATTATGTCTGTATTCTCTTATATCGGAATTCCTATTCTACCTCTAAGTTAATTATCAAGTTTTTTTCAATCTATGTATTAGAACATATCTATATAAAAGTTATTTTTGTATATAAATATGTGGATCTGGTTCTGAATTTGGATCTAGATGCCGTTGGAAAGAACACCCACACACATTTCATTTGCTCATTTCTCTTTTCCCAAATAATCAATATAAAGTCTTAGCAACGAAAACTATCTGTTTTCTTGAAAACAATAATTAAAATCGAATAATAATAATGAACAAACAGTAAATTGTGTCAACCGAATAGATAAAATGTTGTAAATTTGAATATTGCAAAGAAATTGAGACAGATGAATGAAATAGGAATTTTAACCGTTATGGAGTATCCAAAATTTTTGTGATTATATTATTCTGAACAAACGAGTTATATCTTCATGTTTCAGAAAAATATGAAAGGGTACATTTTCATTTTATATTACAAAAAATTGTCTCTTAATTGTTGTATCTTACTGAATAGAATAAAAATTGAATATTTCGTTTTGCTTATCGCTTTGTTCTCTTTAAATCAACATTTTTGATACACATATGTTATTTCAAATCCAATCATATCTAAATGTATATTTTAATTCAATTGAATTGATTTTTTTTCTTTTTGCTTAATTTTATTAGAAGCGTTTAAAATAACATGTATAAATGAGAGAAGATCTTAACAGAGCCTTATTATAGAAAATGGAAGCTTTTTTCGAAATTAAAAAGTATTTCATAGTATGTTCTTGAAAAGTAACTACAATCTTAATATTCACATCACTAACTGTGATGAATATAATGAACTTGTTTAAACATATATTTATGTTTGACAGATTATTTTCATGAAACTCACAATTCAATTGCATTCACACTATATAGCTCATTTAATTTTTCATCAGTGCAAAGTCTATAAATAAAGTTAGTTCGTTATTAATGAGCAAAATAAACTAGATTATAATGATATTTTCTATTAAATATTCAGTCAGCGTTATTAGCTAATTTTTTAACATGATAAAAATTGCTTGATGGACAATGACTTACATGAATCATATATTCAAAAGATGTTGAATGTGAAAAGCTGTTTTCTTTTCAAATGATAGCACTTGGTTCAAATCAGTAGCTAATTATTCCCTACTTGCTAAAATCTACACATGTGAATGTAATCAAATAGTGTTGAAATTGTAAGCAAAAGCTTTTAAAATCTTCTAAATCCTGCATGTAATTTAAATAATGAAATTAGAATAATAAAACTATTGGCAGTGTCATACGATTATGCCCTAATAACAAACAAAAACTAAGCCAATTGGTACAAAAATGTTTACAATCTGCAATGCACAAATTGATGTTGACCTCTTTTTTCATGCGTTTTCACATAGCAAACACTTTTTAGTTATAAAATATTCAATAGCTTTAATTAAAAATAATTTATATTGATAAAAAGACAAAACTTATTCTTTATTATTAAAATTTTTGACATCTTTTACAATGTTGACATAACGAAACGAGACAGTTCTTAAAACATTATAATAAACATCGAAATCTTTATCTTAAATATATAATTAGTTTTTTTTTGAGTATCTTAATTTTATTATCATCTTGTACATATTTGCCTTTTTTGTATGTTGTTTTTGTCTATAATGACACTTAATAGATTGTGTTGATAATTTCACTTCGTTAATCCACGCCTATAGATCAAGATGTAGTTTAAACTTTTTGTTTTCACAATCATATATTAATATTATTAAGAGAATAGAACTTTCAATCAAATATTTCAATAATTTATTAATAGAAGTGTTCGCAGCTTGAAAGTTACGATCTCCAACGTATTTAACCTTGATGTACGTCATGAAGAGATGTAATATCGAATAAGATATGAAGCCAGTAAAGTCACAACATTCACTGATAAAGGTGTACATGTTTCAAACTGATAAAAGATTTCATTTTAATTAAATGAATTCTTAATACAAATTTTTGGTGAATATCGTAAATTTCGAAGATTGTAAAACTATAAGAATAATATCTATAGTTTTTCATCGGTATGAACCTTTGTAAATTCTTTATTGAATGTAAAACATGGTTTTTATTATATACAAAAAAAAAGTTGATGAATGTTTTCTAAATTAAACAAATATGATCACTAGCATATTAGTAACAAATCGTTTAGATTAAGTCAATGATATATCAAATAGACATGGGCACAGAACAGGACTACACAAAAAAAGTTACCTAGTGCTCACTTTTGGCACAGAGTCGATTCTTGGGGCTAGGTAGATTATCAAAGAAAGAAGAACTAATCTGAACAATTGGATAATATTTTATTAATTCAATCGATGTAAAATAATAAAGTGCTTTTATAAAACCATTTGTTTTTTTTTTGTTTCATATATATTTCAGGCAGAGTTGAGATTTAGGGAAAAGTTAAACAGAATTTGTCAAAGGTTTCAAAATTAAAAACGTCGAAAAAGATAAGAATAAAGAACTAATCTTACATATCTGTATAAAGTTCTTCTCAGCTGTAGTTCAAGGTTAGTTAAATCTAGGCAATGGTAAAGTTTGACACTGTTTTCTATTGAAGTTTAATTTGTCTTAACAAGCTTTGACCAAAGAAAAAAGGAAGTGTCTTTGAGCTTATATTTTTTGACTAGCATTTTTTGCCATTGTTTATTTGTCTTTGAATTTTACTTGGTTAATAGATTATATATAACGTATAAATATAGGATGCTGTTAAATTTCTTAGAGTTATTGTTCAAACCAAACAAATGAAGGATATTTTAGTTTACGTAATCCTTGCGGTAGAATATTAGCTGCCTTCAATTGGAATTTATTATGCCAAATATTCGAAATGATACTTCGTTGTAATTAAAAATACTATGGAAAATCATTTCCTGATATCAACGAAGGAAAAGTCACTCATGCTTACGTTACAGTGTGAATAAGTGACAATAATGTGTCTAGTAAAAAGGTATGTATATGTTATGGTTTCTCTAACACAAACGAAAATTAAAATCTATTATTAGATAAAAGAAAACTAGTTCGTAGTTTTGCCTTTAACTAAAAAAAGAATTCTGCTTAAATTTAATTTTGTCTGTAACATATACATATTTCCTTCTTCTCTGTATCACTATTTTTAGCAAATACTTTTTCATTTATTTTTCTTAATAGTACCCACCATATGTTAAGATAGTGACGATATAACTACAAGGTTCATAGTTTTTTATATGTATTTACTATGACGAACGTGCCATTAAAATAATAAATCAAGATGTTTCTACATTTTTTGTCTTGATAATATAAGTCATTATTGGAAGCTTTAGTTGTTGTACTTGAAAGTGATATCAAAGGAATTAGCTGTAAGATAATGAATAAACTAATGTATAACTTGGTGATCGGAAGTCAAAATAAGAATTCTAATTGTCCAGTTCTGTACCTATCTCTAATATCAATTGGGTCAATATAATATTGATATGTTTTGATGAATTGATCAAAACAATAATTTAAATTACAAAATGAAGAAGAAAAAAACATTGGTCTTATGCATAATAATGAAAAATGAATAAAGATAATTTAAGTAGTAATTGTTTTATTAATTTTAGTGTGAAAATAAATGTTAGCATGAAAAATCTTTTCGAGCTTGATTATTGTATTTATTTTAAGATGATATATCAATGATAAAATGCTGACCCAACTTTGTCAAGAAATAGAAAAGATGAATTCAAATAATTGACGTACAATAAGATCTATTTTACATATCTTTTATTTAAAACAAACTGATGATTAGATACTTGTGAACAAAGTTCATTTTTTTCAAAAAAGTTTTGAATTTAGACTTTTTTTTCAGACTGAATCAATTGTGTGATATATTCTCTTAACTAAAACATATTTAATAAGAACGAATATCATAGATTTTCATAAATATCAATAACATCTATTCGAACGTCAAGTATAAAGAGTATACATGTATGACGATCAAATATATTTCGCAATAAATGCGACTTTATGAAGAAAGTACTTTTTCATTATATTATTTTTCTATACCATTAATCGCTCTGAATTCAACAAATTTACTTTTATTTCTTCACTGTTGTTAGGTTCCTCAGTTGCATAATTGAATAAATCATTGTTAATACTATCACAGGTTTCTGTACTTTTTTATGAAGAGACATGTAGCTTCTGTTTTGATTGAATATTATTTGTAATCTGTTGAACGATGCAGCACTTAAAAACTACAGTTCGCGACAAAAGAAAATGTTCTGCATGAAGGGCTAATATTTTGTATGATATTGAACTGATATTTTTAGTGCATGCATACGATAATAAAGTCTGATCGAAAACACTAGCATGTTTTGCATCTGTTCACATACATTGGAGTTATGATTAAGGCATTGTCTTCTTCTTGTGATCACCTTATCTCGATCGTGTTTGGCATAAATGTTTTTTTTTGCCAACTTTCTTATTTACAATTTCAATATTGTAGCTACCTTTAGTCCAAATTTTATTAGTGATCACTTAAAAAATAACTGAGATATTGTCTTCTCATGAAGAATGTCTATTAACGAGCAAATGCTGGTTTTTAGTAAGAGAGATCTTCTTTGCAGTGGCTTTGACGAATTCATTTGAAAGTTTCTAAAAGAAAGTTCATATGAAATACTGAATCTGTGATAAAGATTTTAGAAGATCGATAACATTAAATGAAGTCGAGTTAGTGCTATGAAATGGATTTACTATCTTAGATTGTATTAATGACTAAGATATTGACTACGTGTCATTGGCTTCGATGAGAATAAAATCAACATATGGAATTGCTTTCAAAGCTAAAAAAAGTTATTAGTAGCATATGAAATCGCTAAATGACAAACAAAACTTATTTGAATACGTATTTCCGCTGAATATGTTTTTTTTACATGGGAAAGAAAGTATTTGAATCATGACTCTAGTATTTGTGAAACGACGGAAGGCAAGTTGGTGTTTGTGATCAAGATTTATTGTCGTACGTTTGAACTCTAAATGCCAGCTCAATATAATAAAAAATAGTAACACTTCAGAAGAACGCAGCTATTTTTATTTAGCACTTTAATAACTATGAAAATTGATTACTCTTTATGATTCACAGTCTGTCAGAATTATTCATGATCGTAGGAGAGTTCGAAGACATTGAGAATGTACGAGAGATGTAAAAAAATTGTTCCAAGAAATATTATAAAATTTTTGAAAAAGTCTTATCTATTTTTAGTGACATTAAAGAAAAAACTTTAGATTATCAGAGGGTTCAGTTTTCTCCTCAAACTGCACATTTTTGTGAATGAATGAATGTTATGTCTGAAATGTCATTGTCTTCATAGAAAAAAACGGATGTTACTTGCAATATTAAATTTAGCTTACTTTTTAATATAAGAAAAACAGATGTCTAATGTACACTATTTACTATTATACATATACTTTATTTTAAATTTAAAAATTAATCTTCTGCAGGTATTCATATATATAAATATTTTTAATAGAACCTCTCATGTGTTTTCTTTATGCATAAATAATTTATCTAAAAAAATGAAAAAGCTCATTCGTTCAAGTGTATCGAGTCAATTAATTGACTCAAGTAACCATTTATATAGTCTTTCCAAAAACTGGCATTTTTATTTAAGAGATAGGTAACATATAGGTGTCAAATATTCATTAGTTGATGTACAAGTTTAAAACGTATGAAATTTCAAAAAATATAAATTTTAGTGTTCATCAAGAAACTAAATTTTCCGATTAATTCCACATATATATGTATATAGCAATAAATCAATCATGATGGAACACTGATTTTAATATAGGCAGAAATACATTATTTCAATGAAAATGAAACGCAATAATTCTGTTTCAACTATATGCTTCGTTATTATAATGAAAAATCAAGTAAAAATATATTAGATTTTGATTTTTGTTTTCTTTATTTTGTCTATTAGTCATCTAGAAAATACAAATAGATTATCCCCATTTAAAAATTGAACTGGGATCATATGCATATTTATCATTTCGTAAAGAATCGCCATAGTATTTCGACGAAACAGGATATTTTAAAAAGACACTACGTAATTGTTCAGCAGCTAATCGACATTCCCGACTTGTAGCACAATTAGTCAATAGTCGATGACGAATTGGTTCTACTTCTTGTAAAACTATAGATTAACAAAAAAAAGATTAATTTTTCTTGTCAACAGGAGACTTTGAAAAATATTACCGTGTTCCCAACCAGGCTCATTGGGTACAGTCCATTCATGACCATGAATAACGATTTTTTGAGTAAGAGGACGACATTCAATGTTAGATTGTTGAAAAACAAAAAGACAGATGATCATCAAGATCGGTGCACTAAAAAATTGTGACATTATTTGTAACTAAAATGAAAATTAATAAAAATAAACATTTTATTACATGGATAATGTATATTTTTAAAAAAAAGTTAGATTAAAATCTTTATTAGGACACAGTTAAACACTAATAAAGAACAGCTCGAATTTTTCACAGGAGAGAACAGATGTTATCATATGTTTATTTTCTCTATACTTTCTCTCATACTTCTTATAATAATCCTATGATGAAAAAACCAATTGTATTTATTTTGAAACACATACTTTATCTTAGAAATGAGCAAACGAATCGACGTACAAGTCTGATCAGGATGTATAACATCATATATAGGTAGAGAAAATAGTTATTAATAATACTAATTACAGCACGCCTCTTTCCTATCATATATAACTATACAAGTGCCCAGCGAAGTAAGGCCACTTCTAATTAAATCACTCGTTTTTTAGTTCTGTAAAGTTAAAGATGAATAAAAAAATTTTAAAAAAACTAGACTTCTAAAAATTTCTTTTCTCTTTTTAACATTTGACAGCCTGCCATGTTAAATCTATTCTACTACCTCTTTTTGAAACATGCATCTTTTTCAGTAGATGTAATGAGGGTTATTCCGAATTCGCTTATAAGCCTCCAGCCAATAAAAATAGGGATGAACATATATTGTTTGTTGCTAAGAGCGGCTTGTCTTCTTTGAATTTTTTCTTTGCACTATCTGTTCGTTTCACTTTCATATGAAAGTGAAACGAACAGATAGTGGAAAGAAAAAATTCAAAGAAGACAAGCCGCTCTTAGCAACAAACAATATATGTTCATCCCTATTTTTATTGGCTGGAGGCTTATAAGCGAATTCGGAATAATCCTCATTATAAATCTGATTTAAAGATGATGAGATTGCTCTAAGAATCTTCTTTTGACTAACCAGTTACTTAACTATTATAATAAGTTCTTTCAAATACAATAGATCATAACTTTGTGAAATAAGATTAATATCGCAAACAGAAGTCATGCTCAGTTTAGTTTTGATCTTATATATATATATATGGAAAATTTGTCCAGAGACAATGAACGTTTTTTTTCTCTCTCTTTCTATTATTAGTTATATGATGGTCGTCATATGAGTAAAAAGGTCAACATAATTATTGAAGACTTTTTTTAGCTGTTTTCTTTTTTCTCGTCTATACTTCCTTTTATTCTCTTCCAGTAAACATTTCTGTGTAGGTGCGTACTAAATAAGACGTCACTGTTCTTATTTTTCTAATTAACAAAGATACACCAAATGCGTATATAGACACAGTGAGCTTTTTTTGTGCGACATAAGTGTCAACATATTCTTAAAGGTATTATCTACCTGCAATACAATTTATAACCTTAATATCAAGAACTTTGTTTTGTTCTTATTTTGATATTTGTTCTGTTTGAAGCTTATCAGTTGCAAAAGTTTTCGTTTCGTAGCCAGCATGAATTTCAGTCGATTTTTTATAGTTGTTTTAAGTCTTCTAATTTCATACGCTCATGGTGAAGAATGTGGATGTAACAAAATACCATCGATAGAAGTGATTAATGATGAAGGATTAGCTAGTGGGATTAAAGAAGTTCGTGATGATTTTCTTGCAAGACAACCATCACGTAACTTTACTCGATTATCTGCAACAATACTTATCAGAGAGAAAGGGACACAAATATGGAAAAGGGGTAGTGTAGACGGTACTTTAGTAGAATATCCAGCATCAACAGTAAAATTAATGTATATGTATTCAGCTATGGAATGGTGTAAAAAGCAAGGCCAACCAATCGATTGTTTAGATAGATACGTTCGTCCAATGGTTGTAGTTTCATCAAATTTAGATACAGGTTATGTTGTTGATGCCATAACAAATACAACAAATATTGATAATTTAACTTCAGTTAATGATACTCGTTGGTCAAATTGGTATGATGAACGTTTATCAACTGAGCGTTTATTGCAAGAACTTAATTTGTATGAAAATCAAATAATTCGAAGTAAAACATATCCAACAAATTCTGGTCAATTGCCAACTGGTAGTGAATTAGTTTTACTTCGATCTCCTTATCAACGTAATCTTTTACAATCATGTTGTACAGCATCATTTATGCTTTATTTAATGAAAACACGTTCAAATAATGAATTACAATATATGAAATCTATGCTTTATCGTACACTTGAAAGTGATCACACAACATTTGGTAATGGTTTACCAGCTGGCACAATACTTTATTCAAAATCTGGTAATGCTTATGATACAGTTGAAGAAATAGCTTACATTATATTACCTAATGGTAAAGAAATAATTCTTTCAGCATTTAGTAATGGTTTTCAAAGACGTGCAACTGATTATTATATTCTTGGTCGATTTGCTGAAATGATTCTTAACAAATTTACACTTGCTTCTCCATCGACAATTTTATTTACAACAGATAATCAAGATATTTATACCTGTGCAAATAATCCAATAAAATATACAACATCACTTCCAAAAGACAATATTGGGCAATCATTAATTACTTTTAATAATTCATGTATTATTCATCCAATTTTATCTACACGTGGTGTTTATACTGTATCAATTTGGAATCCATCTTTTCTTGATTCGTCAACAAATATAAATTCTCGATTAAATGTTGCTGTTACAGATGCATATAATTACACAGATGGAGATGATGGATATGTCTATGATCAACAAGCTAGTCTTTCGCGTTGGATATCAGTTGGAGATTTTGTACTTGATGCCGGACGTCAAAATGTTTATTTGAAAGCACTAGGTCAACAATCCGTTTTTAATGCTATTCGATTTTCCATGCATCCCCCATTAACCATAGATTCGACTAGTAATTCGAAATCTTCCATATTTGTTTCATGTAATACATTTATTTACTTTATCTTTTTATTTCTTCAAATTCGATCGATCTTCTATTGATTATTCTTTTATTAATTCTTTCAACATGTTTAGTTTTAGAGTGAAAAGAATGTTTTCCTACACACGAAGAAAGTAACTTTTTTTTATTAAAAATAAATCCTAATTTAGTAAACAATGTAGCATTCGCTGATGTTTTAAATGTTTAAGAAATATTACATTTAATTGTCATGAAAAGAGCAGCAATTCAGTTTATCGACAATAAGTATGTATAAGATCAATACTAATTAACAAAAAAAAATAGAAAATGAATCGATTAATCGTTCATCATAGAAAACATCGATACAATCTAGTTGATATTTCTTTGTCTTACACTATTTATTACTAGTTGCATGGGACCAAAGTAGTGCCTAATTGTACTCAATTCATTCAATCTTATAAACCATATATTAATATTCAAAGTCTAACGACAATAAAAAATAATGAAAAAAATTAATCCAAGACAAAACAAACATATTTAAATTTTCATTTTTATAATATTTGAATGAAATAAAATCAAAAATAATATTTTCATGAATTCGAGTCGTTGCTATTATGAACTTAAAAAAAACTTGTATTTAATGAAGATAATAGCACAATATGATCAAATCCTTCTTCATTTTCTTCTCCATCATTAATACAAGCCCAATCTACATATTACTAAAACCAACTTTTGTTTTTTAATGAATTACATATAAATAAGGAAATCGAAATATTTTCTAATCAATCCAATCGGAACAAACAAACATTCAATAATATAATTTCCTTTTCATCATAACATAAAATTTTTCTCCGAACAAATGAATTATCACATAAAAATATAATTGCGATACATTTTGATTAAAAATTTTCTTTTTGAAATTATTTTCAATGATCACAGTTTATTTAAACAGCGTGAATATTATGTACAAAAATAAGTTTATCTATAATTTGATTAGATTAATAAAATTATATCAATTTCTGTTGATTAAAATTCTCTTTAAATACATATCAAAGTCATCTGGTGCATCAGCATAAACCTTTAAAAAATAAATCAAGAATAGATTAATTTAAAAAAGAAAAACATTTTGTTTATTTACATGATGTCCAGCTTCTTTAATTGTATCTATATAAACATTGTCACGTTTTCCTTGAGCGATCATCGATGAATTAATGTCAATCCATGAATGTTCACCATGAAGAAAATGTATTGGAATTCGCTGATCAATTAAATGTATTCGATCAATCATAGGTTCTACAAAAAAAAAAAAGAAGAAATTATCAAATTAAAAACAAAACAGAAACGATATAAAAAAATACGAACTTTTTGCCCATGCAAGTAGATCACTTATGGTTCGAAAAGCTTGTTCACCTGTTGGTAATTGAGCATTACAATGATATAAATACTCTAAGATTCTATCATCATTAAATAACTTTTCAAATTTAACACGTAAATCTGGTCGAAAATATTTCATTATATGAACACCTAATTCAATAAAATTATATAAAATAAATTAAAATTCTTTTTTTTCGCGTACCAAATGGTCCAGCTACACGAAGTCCAGCAAGTGGAGAAATTTTCATCATGACTGCTGAAAATGATCTTAACCATGGTGGTATACGCTGCATAGGTGATTTTTGCCAATTATCTGGTTTTCGTCCAAAACCCCATGGATCAACTAAAACTAGTTGTTCAATATATTCTGGATAACGTATAGCATATGATGCACTTAAAAAACCACCAAAACTATGACCAAGAAGTATAAAACGTTCATTCAGTCCAACTCCGATTCTCCATTCTTCAAGCATATTAACAAATTGTTGTTCAGCTTCATCAGAATCAAGACTAAATATTGGTCGAGTACTACGTGCAAAACCTGGTAAATCAAGAGCATAAACAGGTCGATCAGCACATAATTGATCGAGATTTAAACTCCATAAGCCGACACCACCACCAAATCCATGAATAAGTACAATAGGAATGTTATTTGATGTTAAATTTGAACAAACAGTCCAAATTTTTTGTGTATCATTTAAAATATTGATAAAACGACCTTGAAATTGTGATTTTAAAGTTTCAAATATTTTCATTTCAGCACGTACTAATTTTTCGGGACCCGTATTATTCCATGTAAATCGTTTTAAATTTTCAATCGTACGAAAACGACTAAAAGAAATAAGATAATCAACTTTTAGTAACAATAGATGCGTTTGTTGTTTTTTTGTTTATAAAAAATAATCAATCATTTTAAATATATAAAACAAAAAATTGACCTATGTAGCTTCGAATGATAATCTAGTATTATTATTGTGTTTAGAATTGAATTAGAAGTTTAAAAAAAAACAAGTTTTTACATTTCGAACTTGAAACAAAAAATAAAGAAATCGTCAATCTAAATTCTAACATTGTTAATGCTATTTCTTTAATAGGTAACTCAACTCATTAGATATTGTTATTAGTCGTTTGAAAACAATAGGAATTGTTTTCATGTTCGTATGTAAGAACATTCTATTAAAGAGGTTGAGATATTACGGTAAGAAAAAATTTCCGTAACTCACACATATATCTTAATTCAAAGACTTGATTAACTGTAAGTGAAACCTTAATATGATTCTACTATTATGATTTATTTGGATATTTTATCAGTTCTACCATTTTGGTGAAAGTCATTTCGTGCATATACGACTTTTCGTAATATTTCAAATTTATAAGTGTACAAAATTAGTTCATTCTTCGACACCTTCATGCAACATCAATTTGAAAATTACTGATTTTATTCAATTTCATGCATGGATAAATATGTTCACAAAATCTTTTTTTTCTCAAAAAAACATACCTATGAGTAGTTATTCAATGGAATAGAGCATATGATTCTAGAATGATTGATAAACAATCAAAAATGCGATTTTAGCTCATCTTATTACTATATCAATGATATATAAAAAACTCGATCTGTTTCATTTGATATACGAACCTAGGAGAAGAAACTTTTCTAGTAGTATATGGTTGATCTGATATTAATATATTAGAATTTTGATTATTTGTATTGATATGATCAATAACTGACATTGAAATCATTTGATCAATTGCATTCGATGCTGAATCGTTATTTGTTAGTAAAAACTCATTCGTCGCCGTTGCTGTGGCCATCGTTATTTTTTTATATCTGAAATATCACTCATTTAAATTTCAAAACCAACATCAAAAAAGAAAAATCTATCACTGTTTGATGCACATAAAAATCTAAAGAAAACAAACAAAGAAATCATAATATATAAACACACCGTATTGTTTATAAACGGGCTCGCAATATGTGTGCATGTAAGGAAAAATTATCAAGAAGGTAAGATAATCGTCTTGATTGTAGCCATTCATAAGTTTTTTTTAAAATAAATCTGACGAAAATATTCATGTTAAATCTATTGCATGTTTCTTACTCTGAAAGTACTGTTGTCGTTATAGTTCTATCTCCTGATGCCAATGTACGAAAATTCTGTGGTAAATCACTTAATATTTCACTCATTACTTCATGAAACTGAATTGGCTTTTCCATAAAAAAGAAATGTGCAGCATTATGAATAATCTACAATATAAAAAAATCAAATTTTTTTTTTCTCGCCGTTTTCTCATACTTTGATACAAGTATTATTGAGACCACGTTGATGAAGAATTTGATGTGCAGCTATATTATCAATATTTGTACGTGAACCATAAATAAACACAATTGAAATATCATCAGATATACTGTCTATACGTGGATGATCAACTTGAACAATTGGATCTTTCGCCCAACCATACCATGATGCTAACGCTTGGAATCCTAAATCACCACTAGTTTTGTTTGAAAGATAAAACAAACAATATATTAATATAATATTTTTTTAACATATAATTTTTACCTCGCTGGTTGGGCATTAACATAATATAAATATTCATATAGTGCGTTAGATTTTTCAATTGAAGCATCCATTGGTGCTAAGCGTTTCCAACGTGGTGCAAATATTTTTAATAATGGTAAACCTACATAATGTATGTCAAAGCTTAGTTGTAACATAATAAAAGTTTCATTGTAATCAAAGAATAGATTATAGTATAACATCTCTTTACTACTAGATTCTTCTAGATCTTATCATGTCTATAATTGGCAAATTAATCATTTGCTTCAAATTATACTGTTTAGCATTCTATGGTATTTATATTCATAGAGAAAAGTTTTCTAGGCTTCTTTTTATGATTGTTTGTCATTTAGAAAGAAAATTCTCTACAAGCAATACAGGCCCTAGAAAACTAATCTATATGAAAAAAAATAGAAAGAGACCAATAGAATAATAATTATATTAAAGAAAGTAATGGTTTCAAGTACATCATAAATAAGACATTGAGAGAATTTATTAATCTGTTTACCTAATGGTCCAAAATAACGAAATGCAGAAAATGATGTCCATGTTTGAATAATATAAGCAATTATTTTAATCCATAATGGTGTACTTAAATTTAATTGATTTTCATCAGGTTTTGGATTAAAACCCCATGGATCAAGAAGAATTAATTTTTTAATAAATTGTCCATATCTCATTGTGTATAATGTAGCTAAATAAGCACCAAAGCCATGGCCAACTAAATAGAATTGCGTTTGTAAACCAATAGCTCTACGCCAATCTTCGATTGATTCAATAAATTTCGTTTGAGCAAATATTGAATTTGTTTGATCAAAATGTGGTCGTGATGAACGACCAAAACCAAGTATATCAAACATATATAATGGATGACGTGCACTTAAAAAATCTATATTTTGTATCCATATACCACTAGCACAACCAAAATCATGTATAAGTACAATGGGAATAGCAGTTTCTGATAAATATTCACTTCTTATTGTCCAAATTAGATTATCACCGCTACTAACACAATATTTATGTATATACATACGATATTGGAGAATTTTCTCTTCCTAACTTACCGAATACGTATATATTCACCATAATATTTCGTTTTTAAATCTAGAGATACTTTGTTGATGAATAAACATAAAATCAAATGAATTATTAATACCTTGATATAGTCGCTCTTCAGCTTGAGCAAGCATATGTGGTGAAATCGATAGAAAATTTAATAGAAAACGTGAAATACGCCATGAACTTAAACCAGTTCTATAAAATTTCAAAAATTAAAAAAAAGAACATTTGTTTTTCGTATTTAATATTTTCAAAATGTTTCAATTTTTAATGAATTCTTACGTTGTTGGTGATATTAGTTGAGGAAACTGTTCATTTTGATTTTTAACAAGACTAGTATTTGTTCGTTTATCAACGGCAAAATGCAATCGATCATAATCATACTGATTACTATCATAATCTTCATTCTCTTCAATTATACTCGGTGTATTACCTATCATCGTTTTATAGTACGAAATTTTGCATTCTTATATAAAAATCTAAAAATATATATTTAAGTACGTAGGCGTTTCATATATATGTGTAATCAAATAATATTTGATTTTCATACACATGGTTGATGAATAATAATCCACACCATTTCTACTTTGATTTTTTTGTCAAATGACGAAACGAGTCCATGACTAAGTACGTACTCGTCTTGAGTTCTGATTCTGTGGATGAATCATCACCCAAGAGAAGCAAGCAAGCACCTACACACGCATATACATAAGGATCCATTATCTCTCATCTCATGCTTTCATTTCTATTGGTTAAAATGTAAAACACTACAATCAATGTTATCAATCTTGAACTCATAGCGCTATTATCTATCATTGTTTACTTCTCGTTTTTTTTTTATGTTGTACTATTGAACTTCTTCTCACTAGTTGTTTGTTTTCTTAGCAATCGAATAGAGGAAAATGTCAACAAAAACAGGAAATGTACCAATAAAACAAGATTTTAGTCATTTAAAAACTGGTCGTATTAATTTAACTGTTTTACGTGATTCTATTCTTCAACAAATAAAACGTTGTACGAATCAATTTCATATTGAAAAAAGTAATTTACCTAAACAATTTACAAAAGATAAATGTGTTATTATTGACGATGATATTAAAAATTTACTTGGTCATATTCAAGCATTAAATGAACTTGGTGCAAATGATATACGAATATTTAAAGAACGTCAACATGATACATCAGATTATAAAATAACATTATTTATTGTTCGACCAAAACCAGTTTATATGGAAATTATTGCAGATATGATTCGAGATGAAATGAATAAATTAAGTCAATACAAAACAAAAGAAACTGTTTTCAAACAATATGGTATTATATTTGTTCCACGTTTATCACGTGTTTGTGAAGAAAAATTAAAAGAAAAAGGTGTTTTAGGTGATATTATTATAGATGAACTTAATTTAGATTTTTTACCTATTGATACAGATTTAATATCAATGGAATCTTATGATTGCTTTAGAGATTTATATTTAAATAAAGATACAACACCAATATTTAATTTAGCACATGGTCTTATTACATTACAACAATTATATGGAATTATACCAAATATATTTGTTAAAGGTGATAAAGCTAAACAATGTTATGATAGCATGATGAGAATGCAACGTGAAGTACCCGATAATGAAAAAAAAGTACCAACACAAATTGAAAATCTTATTCTAATTGATCGAACGATTGATTTAATAACACCAATGATGATACCAGCAACTTATGAAGCTTTACTGGATGAAGTTTTTGGTAAGATGTCTTTTAATGTTCTGTTTCATGTTTTGTAAAACAAATAGACAAAAAAACTGAACTTTAATATGACAATTTTGAAATTTACTGGAGACTTCAAAATTCGATTTAGAGATTTCTACACTAGAATCACTTTATGTACTTGAAATCGATAGTTCATGTATAGGAATAGATTGGAATGATCAACTTCGAATATAAAAATTTACATGAATCAATAACATGAGTATAAAGTTTTAAAAACATTGAGAATTCTATAGTATCGTATGAAACATGTTCTGTAGGATATCATTGATGTCTAACGAGAGATGTCCTCCAACAGATTAATCGCTCGTATCCTCAGTTTATTAATACGAGGGTACTACACTGTTACGGTATGATTTAAATGAGTACTGTACTTCTCTTCAGAAAAAGTAGTTTTCAAATTTTGACTTGAAACACACCTTGACAACAGCAACTTTTGGTGAACATTTCAGATCTTGTCATTGCATCTATCATAAGATACAATTATGATACTAGCGTGTCTTTTACATCGCTCCTTTAAATTGACGGATTTGTTGTTCTTATTTCAGGATAGAAGCTAGTCGGAAATCATTTTTTCTAGTAGTCCTAAGGAAAACGACGACACTCATTTAATAAAATACTATAGTAGTGCGGTATTCCTACAGTAATAATCTAAAGGCATGAATTCTTTCTAGAGTGTTCATAACTCATTTGAATCTATATAATGCTGATAATCTCGATCCAAAAGCGATTAATCAGTCAAAGAATTACCATTCTAATCGAATAAAAGAATTACGCTATATAATACAGTATTTCGAATTGATAATAGTAGAGCATCAATTAACAAGGTTTTCTGCAGGTTCAAAACTAGAGTTTAAATTCATGTCTAACAGCGAAGAAGAAATCAATGCTGAAGATTTTCAAATATAATTATTATGACGAAATAGTAACCCTACACTTCAATTTCTTTTTATCATAAAAGATTGCATTTTCTAAAAATAAAAAATATCTATTCTTATTTTCAATTCTTGTTTCTGTTAGGTATTCAATTCAATCGTATAGAGGTTCCAACATCAGCATTTAGTTCTGATTTTCGTGAAGTTCAAAAACTTGATGTAGCTACACAAGAAAAAGTTGCTGTTCGTTTATTAAGTAATGATAAATTATATTCTGATACACGTTATTTACATATGATATCCGTTGGTAAAATACTTCAAGAAGGTGCTCGTGCTCAACGACAATTACGTACTGATTTTGATAATCAATTTTCTGGTTCAGCATCAAATATTCAAGGTAAAAAATTAGCTGAATTACGTGAATTTGTAACACGAATGTCAAATCAAAATGCTAAAACTCAAACATTATCAACACATCTTGAATTAGCATTTTGTATTAAACAAGATTTAACATCTATATATGATATGTATTTATCAAATCAATTATCAATGTTATTTTCTCCAACATTACAAGATGCATTACATAATATAGATGAACGTATTGCATGGAAAGATGATATTTTTTGTATATTACGTTATTTATCAATAATAACACAATCATTAGGTACACAATTAAAACGTAAAGAATATGATTTAATAAAAAAAGATCTTATACAAACATATGGTTTACAATATCTTATTTTAATACATGCACTTGAACAAGTTGGTATATTATTAGTACCTGATATAAATAAAAGTGCACCAACAATAAAAACTAATGAAACAAATTTTGAACGTTTAAAACGTGAATTTAATTTATTACAAGATGATCAAACAATAAATGTTATTGATCCACAAGATATTTATTATATTTATTATCAATATGCACCAATAAGTATACGTTTAATAGAAAAAATTGTTTATCCAACAACTGCTAATATTCAAGATACAATGAATATTTTATCTGGTACAACATTTATTGATACACAACAAGTACCTATGGAATTAAAACGACAAAGACATGGTTCAACAGCATCCATTAGTTCATTAAATAAAACAAATCGACAACAAACTCAACAACAGCCGCAGCCGCAGCAGCAACAGCCACAACAAGTTACGGAATCAAAAGTAACTTTAGTTGTCTTTATTGGTGGTATAACATTTGGAGAAATTGCAGCATTGAGATTTTTAGCTGATCAAAATCATGATTTTATTATTGCAACAACACATTTTATTAATGGAACTAATTTAATGAAATCTTTACTTGATGTTCCAATATTACCTTTGTGATACAGAACAATATTTGATTGTCTTTCAAATTAATTTTTTTTCTTTTTTTTTCTATTTGGTATTATTAACAAATTGAATGATTTAAGCATCTATTTATTTATTTTTTTGATCTTTTGCAAAATTCTCTTTCTTTTTAGATTAAGAAAATGGCTCATCAAATTAATCCTCATCAACAAAAATTAGCAGAAAAATTAACAATTCTTAATGATCGAGGAATTGGAATGTTAACAAGAATATTTAATATTAAAAAAGTAAAACATTTGTTTCATCACAAAGATGAATATGATTTTTTTTTCAATCGAAGAACTAATTAAACAATTTGTCATAAAGACTTAATAGTCTTTTTAATTGTAAAGAATACAGTTTCTACTATAAAACTAAGCAATCATATTCTTTTCACAATCGTCACTGAAAGCTAGAAAGTTCTCTATATGCTTTAAAAATTTTGAAAAAAATCCATAGTCACTAAGAAAGTTAGTGTTATTGTACATATTTTATCAGGTTTTATAGTGCTACAAAACGGTATTGTAAATAGGTAAAAATAACATTTTAAAAATACTGAGAAAAACTTCATTAAACATTGTAGGAAGAAAATCAAGTTTTGAATAAATCTGTTTCCTTGAAGAACCTGTCGGATATTTTCATACTATTAGAAAGTCTACGTCACACTGCTTACACTCACACATTACGTTCCTAAAACTTTTTAGTCTTCAGGAAGTATTTAGAATGAAAAGTTTTTACATTATCGATTTTTTTTAAACAGGAACTCATGTTATCAAAAAAAAAAAAGAAACAATTTCAATTGAAAATATGTATGTGACTGTTAGATTTTATATTTGCTATAGTTCGTACCCTGTGTGTTTGGGTTATGCTAAATAATTATTTGCTGCTCGGTGTTTAATCTTGGCTTGATAACGCAATGGAATTCGAAAGAATTGAATTATGTCTTGAAAGCATTCGGTTTTTCTGCTTAATCGAATTTAAAAAGCTTCTGCACTAAATCAAAGGAAACATAATAACGACGCGAAAGAAAAAGATTTCGATTGTAAGGTGAATACGATATATTTATTTTAGGCATGTGCTGAGACAAAATCTAAACCAGCTTTTCTTCTCGATAAAAATCTCGAATCGGTTCTACGTCAAATACAAAAGAAATTTCCAGCAGTTGATAAAGTATTTATATTTTATTGTTAAAAAAATACTTGAAACTCTAATATTCAAATTTTAATAGAGTCAATTTCAAACACTTACATCTATTAAAACTGATATAATTAAATCACTTGCAATATATTATTTTACATTTGTTGATCTTTTAGAATTTCGAGTAAGCTTTTGTTTTGTTTTTTTTTTCCAAAATCAATTATAATGAAATTTTATCTGTCAGGATCATGTTACCGATTTATTAACTACTATTGATGCTTGTCAAGTTCATTTTGATATTGTATGTATATAAAATTCATATTTTTGTTTTCTAAAATGAATTTTTTTTTCTTATTAAATCCTAGGCACTTAATTATGATTTAACAAAATCATATTTAGATTTAATCTCAACATATATATCACTTATGATACTTTTATCACGTGTTGATGATCGTAAAATAGTTCTTGGTTTATATAATATAGCAACAGATTTAATACATGGTCATGGTGATGCAAGTTTTCCACGTCTTGGTCAAATGATAATTGATTATGAACAACCATTACGTAAATTACATGATGAATTTGTTCCTCATGTACGTTCAATTGGTGATGCTATACAATCTTTAGCACCTGTATATGATCGTCGTACATGTAAAGTATCTGATTGGCGTGCTAAAAATTTACTTAGTTTACTTGCTACATCTCAAACAGCACATTTAATGGATACATCTGAAATTTTACCATGTGAATATTTATCACAAGAAGCAATTGAACGTTGGATTATTTATACAATGATTGTATGTCCACAACAATTAATAATGAATTCAAAATGTATGCAATTATTTGAAAAAGCTTTATCAAGTAGTTTTGTTCATGTACTTTATCGTGATGAATTATTATTAACACATCAATATCTACATCAAAATTTAGATATTTATAAATCATATAGACAATTAAAATTAACGGAATTATTAAATGATACATTTAAAAAAGCTATTTCTGAACAACCTTTATATAGACGTGAAAGACGAAAATATATTCGACCACAATTAAAAGAATTAGCATTAGTTTTTGCTGATCAGCCTGCATTACTTGGTAAATAAAATTTTTATTTTAAAAAGAAGTTAACTATATTTCATAATAAATATGAATATAAAAAATATTGAAGTAAATGATAATATATTATTTATCAACATTACAGGATGATGATTTTTGTATTTGTATTAAATTTAAAAGATTTTAGGCTCCTCCTCAAGAACACAAGCGAAACTTATTTTCGAAATCTCTTTTTCTGAAAAAAGAACACCATATTCACAGATGTATACGAGCAGTATAAAAGACAAGCTTTTGTCATAGCTGTCTCATGAAATTGAAACAATGAAAATATTTGAAACTTTTACAATAAGCCATTCTCATGAAGTTCTGTTTCTATAGAAAACTTCAAGTCAAAATTTGAGCATGAATTTTTCTTGTGTTTCTAAGGGAGACGATACCATTGACTTCAAAAATATTGTAAAAATGCATCATATCAACAGCATAAGCTATGGGTCTGAACACGTTTCGGAGTGTTTAGATCTCATTAGGTAATGAAATTTGGATTGAGAGTTATAAAATTCTAATATTTATGAAAAGATTGTTTCTATCCCTTTCTGCGATGGCTTTAAACTCTACCGTTTATCATATTTAAACTATCAGATTGATTGAAGTCTTGAACAGAACTGAATCTTTCCTTGAAATTGAATAAGACAACATAGATTTCCAATAATTGACTATCATGCATCTAAAATCGAGAAAAACAAGAGTGTGTTATTATCTTCTTGTACTTTCATTACCAAATGTTAAGATCTATAGGTTCTTTTTCTTTTAAATTATGAATCATTTTTTGACGCTACCAATAATACATTCCTTATATGATGACTTACTACTACGATTTATTGAAATTTATCTAACGAGAAAACCTCTTCTATTGTCACTAGTCAATAGAACTAATATTTTTACTATAGGTAGGTCTCATAGATATCTAAATGTCTTGAAAATTTCAGCCTATATTAATATGTTTTTCTTGAGATATAACAATCATGGGTCACAAAAAAAGGTATGAAAGTCCAATGTTTTCAATATTCGATATCTCAAGAAAAACATCCCATTAGACTGAAATTCCCTCATAAGAAAAATAAACTTTGTTAGAGAAGAAAATTAAATTTTTCATTTTATTTTTTCTGAACGTTTCGATATTCATATTTTAGGTCCAAAACTTTTAACTGCTTTTACTGCATTAAGTTTAGCACGTGATGAAATTGTTTGGTTATTACGACATAGTGAAAATTTTCCAGCTAAACTACAAAAAGAAACAAATAAAAAAACCGCTGGAACAACACGAGATGATTATAGTGATCGAACATATCCAGAATTTTTATTTTATATCGGTAAATTTTTCTGTGTTTTTGTTTTTTGTTTGTCTTTAATTTATTTATTTTTATTTAGAGGAACTTCGTCATTTAATAACTATATATTCCTCTGTAATAAAACAATATTATACAGAATGTTTATCAACACTTGATTCAAATGATTTACAATCAAATATAAAAAATCTTAATATGTCATGTACAGAAGATGAATCAATATTATTAACATCATTTTATAATACAATAACAACATTATCAACATCAACAAGTGCTGATTTACGTGCATTACGTCTTGATTGGTTTCGTATGCAAGCATATACAAGTGTAACAAAAAAATCATCATTATCATCAATATCACTTTCACATAATGAAAATTTTGCACAAATAATGAATACAATTTGTTTTCATTCAAAATGTGTTGATGATATTGAAACATTATTATATGAAACAAGTGATTTATCAATATTTTATTTTTATTTAACACAATTTGATCATTTATTTTCATCATGTATTTATTATCCATCACAAATACGTTATGCTATTGCATTTCCATTAATATGTCAACATTTTATAAATGCAACACATGAATTATGTCCTGAAGAACGACAACAAATTGGAGATTTAAGTTTAAAAAGTGCACATGCTTTTATTGATGAAATATGTAAACAAATAAAAAGTACTGTTTCAGAAATTGCTAATGAATATTTTCTTATGAATGAACAGGTATGATTTAAAATAAACTTTTACTTAGTTTAAAAACATATGTAGATTTTTGATCTATAAGACAACAGTTTTCTTATTTTAATATTATCTATTATTTCTATAAGAGAAAAAAACATATAGTCTGGGGAATTAAAGACTAGATGCAAATATTTCCGTTTATTCAAAAAATAACAACATTCTGAATAAAAAAATTTTAAACAGTTTATCCTAAATCGTTTCTCATATCATAATCTATGGACAACATTATTGTTTGTTTTTTTCTTTTTAGCTTTTACCTAAAAATGCAGTTATATCTCGTTTACGAAAAAAAATTCCAACTGAACAATTATCTAAAAAACACAGTTCATCATCTAAACATGATTCAACAACTAGTTCAAATGCACAATCTGTTAAATTAGCCTTACCAGGTGATGAATCACGTCGATCAAATCGTCGTGATATGACAAAAACTGATAAATTAATGATGGTACTTAATGAATTATGTTTTTCAATATCATATCGTAAACAAATAACAATATGGGAACATAAATTTTTACCAAATGAATATTTAATATCACATTTAGAAAATCGTTTTAATAAATCTTTATCAGAAATGGTTAATTATCGTCCACCAGCTATGGAAATAGCTAAACCATCTGAATTATTATCATCTGTTGAATCTTATATGGATATTTTAACATTAGTTGAATCTCATTGTCAAATTGATACAACAAGAATATTTAATGAAGTACTTTTACAACAAAGTCAACCATTAGATAGTGCAGGAAATGAAACAATAACATCATTATATACACATTGGTTTCTTGAAGTACTTGTTAAACGTATTACAATGGGTACTATTGTTTATTCACCTATTCGTCGATCATTTGTTAGTATTCATCAACAAGATTTAACATTACCATTTGATCCCGAAGAATATGCTTCATTTAATGAATTAAGAGCATTAGTCGAATTAATTAAACCATGTAAGATTTATTTAAATTTAATTATCATATTGTTTTTTAAAACAGTTTGAAGTCAATCATAGAAAGACTGATTATAGAAATATATAAAATTGGAATTAAAGAAAATCATTTGTATATAGTAATAAAGAAATTATAATCATTAAAACTACCGTCATCGACCATTTCAGAGTCACTTATTGAAATGTACAAAAATAGTGTATTGTTTTATGAAAATAATTTTGTTTAAAAGACCTTCATTATTTAAGAAATTGTTATAAAATTGTGTACACTAGTAGTTAATGGTTACAATTATTTTAAAATGTGCTCTAACTATGTCGTACATCATTCCAGTTCGGTTCTTATATCAAAAACTTTATGTTTCATAGGGCTAAAAACACTTCCAACAAAAAAAAAAAAAACAATTTTGTCTAATCAACAGTACGATAAATCAGTTAGTTTTTCTTGTTGATTCATAATGTCTCTAAAAATTCAAGTAGAAACTCAAAAATCAGAAGATTTAGTAATACTGAGCTTGCGATCAAAATAAGATCTTTTTCTAGTTGAAAATTTAAAAATTTATTAGATAATTTATAAAGATCAGAATCACAAGAAACCTTACTGAGACTAGAAACTAACTTTTACTAGTTTACTGAATAGGCAATCCCATATAATTCTATCACAAATAAGATTCTGCTGAGGAATTTCAACAATAAAAATTAACGTAGAAAACCATTCGAAAAATAATGACAACTACACTTTATTGAATATTTTATCCACCGTAGAGATGAAATCGAACATTCGCCCTTCCGAAGCTTTTAATTACCCGTTCGAAAGAGAAAATCTGTATAAAATACTAGATTAGACGAAATTTTTAACAAAAATCAATTGCGTTATATTCATCTTTATAAATTATACATTTTGATGGATTTTTTTTGTGTTTATGAATGTTTTCTTTTTGTATTTTAGACGGTTGTAAATATTTATGTGAAATGATTCTTTATCGTTGTGTTCAACAAATAAATGAAATACGAAAATTAACTCATAGTCAACGTGATTTATTAAATAATCTTCGTATAAATTTTGATAAACCAACACAAATGAAACTTTATTTAAAACAACTTGAACATGTTGATTTACTATTACAACGTGTTATATTAATTGGTGTTTTATTACAATTAAAAAATCTTATTGAAGAAGCATTACAAGATGTTTTATATAAACGTATGCCATTTTTAATGGTTACATTAGAACATTTTTATTCACAATATAAAACAACAACATTTTCAAATGATCCACAACATCATTTACTTATAAATGAAATGATTTCATCAACAGGTACATCAACAATTATCGATTCAACATTATGTCAAGCATTAATAAATCAAAAAAATTCTATGAATAATAATAATAATAATACTAATGATCAAACATCAACAACAAATGAATCCGATGAATATATACTTTCATGTTTAATTATGGTTTATATAGCTGTTGCATTACCACGTTTAGCAAGACTTGAATCAACAAAATATATTGTTGCATTAGATGCACATGCAAATAATTGTCATTGTTTAATACGTGCTATAAATACATTAATAACAACATTTTTTTTTGAACATGGTCAAAGACATATTGAAGATCGTTGTAAAGAATTTCTTGCATTAGCATCATCAAGTTTATTACGTTTAATTGATGTTGATTGTGGACAAAATACAAAATATTCAAATACAAATAATAATTCAACATCAAATAATTCAAATGGTTTATCAAATGATATAATACATAAAGAAGCAACATATATATTACTGGAACAATTTGTTAATCAATGTCCATATTTAACACGTGATTTACTTGAAACATGTTTTCCATCAAGTGTTTTACGTAATGCTTTTTTTATTATTTCAAGTAATATCGAATGAACAAAAACAAATTTTGTCAGATAAACAAAATCATTTTGTTTTTTTTTGTATAATAATAATCAGCTTCTTTGTTAGATATTTGTTGTGTTGTTTCTTTTTTTTTTGTCAACTTGTATTCTATCTTATTGTCATTTCTTTTTTTATACACACATGTATACATCTTATTTAAATATCGATATAAAAATATGCATGCGATTTGGAAACAAAAAAAAAGAATAACTATTTCATTGTCTTGTGTTTTCGTTATAAGATACAATTGAAATCTTATTTCAAAGATATGATTAATAAAATGATGACAAAAAGATTTGACAAATGATTTGAGTATTTTTTCGTCTTTTTTTTTGAGTACAAATTTTATCGAGGGGTCACCGGATAATTCGTCACAGATGTGTAGATGTGAATAAAGATACTTTTGCGTAGTCTTAGCTACATGTCCATCGGCTCTCACTCACCCGCTTTCGATAATATCTACAGGATTTTTTGAGGCTAGTATGTCATGCGACTAATCTTAATCTCGCATTAATTACAGTAGGTAATGTTGATAAAGAAATATTCTTACGATCGAATACTAATAATCTTATATTTTTAGATGATGAGAAAATTTTTAGACGAATAAGAAAAAACTTAACACTTTTTGAATTGATAGTCTTCTTATATGCAAAGTTCAATGTTAAAATACTTGTTCGTCGAAATCAACATAGAATTTTCATTTTACTGTCTTAGTCAATAACGAAAATCTCCTTTAACTATTCAGCTTCAAATGAACTATAAAAAAAAGTTTCCTTCGTTTTTAATTGTAGTAGTAATTTGAGAATAATTCTTTTGTATATTCATTCTATTAGAAGATGGAAAACAAAAAACAAAGAGACTATCTCTTTCTAAAGATAAAACGTTTCATTTTTTAGGAAAACAATCGTATTAATTTACCTATGTATTTCATTTATGAACGAGATGATCAATAATAATGATAGTTCTACAGAGATTGAAAACTGATACTTTTTGTTTATTGAATTATTTTATTTGAAGATGTTCTAAGAAAATCAAGGGGAAGTAAAGATCTATTCGAACGGTAGCCTTCATATTTTGAAGATAAGATAAATCTGTTGTTTTATATTAAGTTTTTCTTCGATTTTATTAATTGTTAATCATTCAAAGGTTAGTATGGCTAAGTGATTAAGTTGTTTGACACATGCCATTAAAACACAGTGTTTGAACTTTGGCGCACCAAAAATAGAATGACCCGAGATAAGTTCTTAACAGCTGTTTGTTAAGAAACATTTATTCGACAGTGTGCTAATTACGTTGGTAAAAACACTGGGCCCTGCTCGTAGTATGTCGTTAGTCAACGAGAAACTCAAATGATTCAACGACAGGACTACAAGTAATGTCACTTGTAGAAAAACCATCGGGCATATGAAACTATTGTCGAATTTTTTTAAAATGCCAGCCACCATTTTTTGAATCAGTCTTCACTAATGATAGCTATCGAGTTCAGGTTTTAGACATTCGATAGAGCGACGCGGGGGCATCTATCTATATGAGACTCATTAGGACCAAAGAAGTTTTTTATGGTACATATTTAATTGCTAAGAGTTTTCGTTACCAATTTCATTAGTTTTCATAGAGACCTAGGCTTGAATTACACCAAGATGTAACTTGGAGGGTACTGTATCTGTGATAAAATTTTCAGCTCTTTCTATAATTGTCTCGAATACGATAGTTCGTTAAAATTCTGAGAATTTAACCCAAATTCCGGACTCTCTGAGCTACATTTTGGTGTAATTTAAGCCTACGTCTCTATGAAAACTCATGAAATTCGTAACGAGAACTCTTAGCAATTAAATATGTACCATAAAAAACTTCTTTGGTCCTAATGAGTCTCATATAGATAGACGCTCCCTCCCCCGCGCCGCTCTATCGAATGGCTAAAACCTGAACTCGACAGCTATCAATGGTGAAGACTGATTCAAAAAATGGTGGCTGGCATTTTAAAAAAAATTCGACAATAACTTCAAATACTATCTTATAGTGCAAAATGGGGCACTTATGCTTCTCATTGCTTCAAATAGAAAAAAAAATAGTAGTTCTAATCATTTAACTTAAAATATGATTGCAGTTCTCCTTTTTGCATTTACAACAATCGACACTATTTATATCTCTCAAATATCTAGTCAGAATTCATATTAATTTTCTAGTAAGAGTATTATGATAAAAACCATTCAATCGCTTGTTTTCACATGATAACTTTTTGCGTGACACATATGCCAAAGAAAATAAATAACTTATTCGAAAAAAAAACAAAATAATCTAGTTAAACGTCATATGGCGGATACAAAGATATTGAAAGAAGAATATAAAATAGTTTCGATATATTTAATCAAACATTTTATGCATTCCTATGAGTGCATACTATGTGGTTAGCTTTGCATGAACAAAAAATAACAAATTATATAATATACAAAAAGAAACACTATCTATTCTGTTTTATTTTGTCCTTATTGACCTCAGAGAAAAAATATGTTTTTTTTGTGCTTTTAGATCAAATATTCAGAATGTAGACTCTAACACAGTTAAATATGTCCAATTCATTCGTTGATACGTTACCTGTTGAAATTCTTTATCGCATATTTGATTATCTTGATATTCAATTTATTGTTTTATCACTTCGTTATGTTTGTAAACGTTTCTATTTAATATCTAATTCATATAATCGATATAATTTTAATTTTAAATCAATAGCTAAACCATATTTTCATTTTATTTGTCAACTTATACCATTTGAAAATGTTATTTCACTTACATTATCCGATGAAGATGAAACACGAGGTCAAATTCAATTATTTCTTTCATTATATCATATTGAAAAATTTATTCGACTTCAATCATTAACTCTTCTTCAAATTAGTGAAGTTCATTTAAATATATTTTCAAATTATATTATTACGTCTTCATTAAAAAGTCTTTCAATTACTACACAAATAGTACATGCTGATGAAAATGCAACGCCATCTCTTCTATCATCAACTATAGCTCATCATACAGTGGAAAATCTTCATTTGAGTATATGGACTAAAGATTGGATTGATATTAAATGGCCTATTAATTGTACATTGCACTATATTCGAATTGCTAACAGTATAACACTAAAACAATTTTGTATTATTCTTCAAAATTCTCCTAATTTACGAACTCTTGTTTTAAAAGAAATTGGTATAGATGATAATGAAGCAAGCATACATACGAAACCGTTTCGGCAATTGACATCACTAACATTCGAAAATGGACTTATAGAAACTAATATACTTGAACAATGTCTTTCATTAACACCTTTATTAACTTATCTAAAATTAACTGGTACTGGATCTTTATTTAGTTCATCATTTGATGGTTTTCAATTAGAAAAAATAATTCGAAAAATTAATTCATTAAAAAAATTCGAATTGTTTCTTCATATTTTAACTTATTATGATTATCGTTCTCGTAATGTTGAACTTCTTATGACGTCATTTCGAACATCATTTTGGCTTGATAATATGAATTGTTTTATTACTTGTGATTATATTATTAATTCACATAAACTAATGTTATATACTCTACCAATATGTACTACTCGTTTTATGTATCATACTGATTTGAAAAAAATTTCTTCATCAAATTTTACAACACAAAGCAATGAAAATGATATGGATAATGTAGAAAAATTACAATTACAATTAACTAAAGATTTGAATATTCTATCAAAAGAAGAGGTAATTAATATACAAATACAAAATGATCAGATTTTTTAAGAATGTTGAATTGACATAAATCTTCTTTTGTTTTATTCGAAGGTTCAAAATGTAGAGAATAGAATGAGTCAACACATTTTCAATGTCAAAGGATCAGGGACGATAAGGACACTTTCCGCCGTAAAACGTTTTGAAAAAAACTAATCATGATAATAAACCAACCATGGATATACTCATTCACCTCACTTTGACATTGACATTTTTTTTTGCACTTATACTTTCTCACCATGCGCCTGCAGTTTTTTGATCTTTTAGTTTAGAATCAAACATATGCCAAAATATAGAGTTGACAGTGTGGATTGCAAATATAATTTTAGTTTTTTTTCTGAATCATTTCGATATATGAAAAGAGCGAATTTTCAAAAAAAAAGACTCCGGGTGAATAAGTACGCTGTTCTTTGTTTTTGATTGGTTATTGGCCTTGAATAATGTTCTAAACGTTTGGAAACAGATGTCAAACAGATATTCAAGTATTCTTTATTTAATGATGCAGGGATTAAGACATTACCAATATGAGAAACAGCTCATTGATCTGGGTTACAAGCGAAAACCCTAGTGAATTGATGTTGACGACTCCTTTTGATGTTGTATTCTTGAAGCAGAAAAAAACACCTGCTGTTTTGAAGCAAAATTGACATTTAATAATGAAAAGTATTATTTTTCAGATTACCTTTTCATATTTCTGGCATGCTGTGCATCGTTGTATACGTTTAACTGACGTAGTTGGTATTTCATTAGATAGAGGGCACTCTCTTATAAACAGTTTTTTTTTTCAAAAATTTAGAATAATACATGAAATCAATGAATTACTTTAAAAACAAATAAAAAAAGACGACCATGTTTGTTGCCCATAGTCAAAATATTGCATACTTTGCTTATTCATTTGTTAAAATGATTTAAAAAAAAAACTGAAAAGATATTCATGATTAGTGCTATGAATTCTATATTATGTCGTATGCTTGACTCAAAACGAAGAGAAACAAAATTCAGGGAAGTTCCAGTGTTGAAGTAAAGTGCATAACTATGCTCATAGTTGGCCTGTTATTACCTTATCGATCTTTGTCTGTTCCATATAGAAAAAAATTGGAAAATTTTAATCAAGTAAAACTTGTCAAATTGAAACATATTCTTGTTTTTTTCCTCAAGAGAATGTTTTGTCTAGTTTCTGGGTAAATCATTATCTTTTTTGTACATGTATTCGTCCTTCGGAATACTTAAGCTCAATAAACAATAATCGACTGATCTGTTTTAGATCATTTTTATTAAATACAAATACTTTTCTTTTTAGAACGAATTATTAACTCATGTCTTTTTTCGTAACGTTACAAATCTTACAATTGACAATACTAGTGAATGGCCACAAAGTTCATTACAATTTCTTTCAACTATTCTTGATCTTACACGTATTACAAGATTATCTTTATCAGTTAATTTTATCCCTGAACATATGTTAAATACAGTTGCAAATATAAAAATATTACTTAGTAAAACATCAAATCTTCATTCATTATTATTATTTGATTATTGGACACCAGACAATTGTATGAAACGTATGAAAACAATTTGTTCAATAATATCATCAAATATAAAACATTTAAAAATTCGTGTCAAAGATATCGATGATATTAAATATATTCTTGAACATATTGAACACTTAACAAGTGTTACATTTGAATATGCACAAATATTAACAATTAATCGTCAAGAATTTATTCAATCTTTAACATGTGTAAAAAGATACTGTTCGTTATGGGATAGTCAATATGCATTACATGTGTGGCTTGGAAATAAGAAATAAACTTTCTAGGAAATAGATTTTTATTTTTTATTTTATTTTATTTTTTGAATAAAATATCTGTTTCAATGATGAAAAAAAAAAGGAATTAACTTATGTTTCATCGTTTGCAAAATAGTTCATTAATCAATGATAGAAGTTAAACTAAACAAAAGAAAAAGGCGCGCTAAAACATTAAGTAATTTACATTAAATCTAGACAAAACCAGTGATTTAATCAAACAAAGCATCATCTGAATTTTTCGTTTTGTCTATTGTTTTTTGAGAAATAATTCTACAATGGTAAGTAGAAATATTTGACATTGACTTGAAAAAATAACACGAATCTTTTTTAATTCGATACGATTAGCGTGAATGTCTTTCAATTCATATTGGTCAATGTGGTGTACAAATTGGAAATGCATGTTGGGAATTATATTGTCTTGAACATGGCATACAACCTGATGGACAAATGCCAACTGATTGTACTCTTGGATCGGGTGATGATTCATTTCAAACTTTTTTTGCTGAGACAGGAGCTGGAAAATGTGAGATATAATTGTTAAAATTCATGTTCATACATTATTGATTTGATTAGATGTACCTCGAACGGTTTTTATTGACCTTGAACCAACAGTTATTGGTAGGACTCATTTTAATCAATTAATAGATTAGTATTGTTTGTTGAATAGATGAAGTACGAACGGGTACTTATCGTCAATTATTTCATCCTGAAACACTTATCTCGGGTAAAGAAGATGCAGCAAATAATTATGCACGAGGTCGATATACTGTTGGAAAAGAAATCATTGATTTAGTACTTGATCGTATTCGAAAATTAGCTGATCAATGTTCTGGTCTATTAGGATTTTTTGTTTTTCATAGTTTTGGTGGTGGTACCGGTTCAGGTTTGTTTATTGGTTTTAATCAAACAAAAAAATAAATCGAAAGATTCTTTTTGAAAGGTTTTACTTCATTACTTGTCGAACGATTGGCTGTTGATTATGGAAAAAAATCTAAACTTGAATTTGCTGTTTATCCAGCTCCACGTATAGCAACTGCAGTTGTAGAACCATACAATTCTATTCTCGGTCGGTTTATTTGATTTATCGTATTTTAATTATAGATGTTTTCTTTTCAGTTACACATAGTACATTCGAAAATTCAGATTGTTGTTTTTGTATTGATAATGAAGCTGTTTATGATGTATGTCGACGAAATCTTGATCTTGAAAAACCAACTTATACAAATGTTAATCGTATAATGGTAATCAAGAAAACAGTCAATAGAAAAAAACGTATATATATATATATGTATTCTATTTAGGCACAAGTTATATCATCTATAACTGCATCACTTCGTTTTGATGGTGCTATAAATGTTGATCTTACTGAATTTCAAACCAATCTTGTTCCATATCCACGTATACATTTTCCTTTGACCACATATGCTCCAATTATATCAGCTGAAAAAGCTTATCATGAACAATTAACAACATCAGAAGTAACATCAGCTCTATTTGAACCTGGTAATCAATTAGTTAAATGTGATCCAAGACACGGTAAACGAAAAATAAAATACAAAATTTTTGAAAGATTAAATACCTTATATAGGAAAATATATGGCTTGTTGTATTCTTTATCGAGGTGATGTAGTACCAAAAGATATAAATGGTAAAAGGTTTTTCTAATTGTTTGAAATAATAGTTTTTATTATTTTATATATAGCTACTATTTCAACATTGAAAGCTAATCGAAATATTCAATTTGTTGATTGGTGTCCGACTGGTGATAATTATTAAGAAACTTTTGTGTGACTGTTTTTTCTTTCATTTAAAATTTAGGTTTTAAAATTGGTATTAATTATCAACCACCAACAGTTGTACCTGGTGGTGATTTAGCTAAAGTTCAACGTGCAGCTTGTGTAAGAAAATACAGTTGTAGATGATAAAAAAAAAATGATTTTTATTTTGATCAATTTAGATGATGGCAAATACAACAGCTATTGCTGGTAAATTAAAACATTCAATTTTTTTGTTTTTGATATGATACAGATTTTTGTTTTTTGGATATTTGTAGAAGCATGGGCTCGTCTTGATCATAAATTTGATTTACTCTATGCAAAACGAGCATTTGTTCATCATTATGTTGGTGAAGGTATGGAAGAAGGTGAATTCAGGTATGATTGACAATGATCAATTTTATTTTATGGTGTTTTCTTTTTGTATTGAAATTAGTGAAGCTCGTGAAGATTTGGCAATGTTAGAAAAAGATTATGAAGAAGTTGGAGCTGATACAGCACCAGCTGAAGGTGAAGAAGAAGGCGAATATTAGACATTATTTATGATTTTAGTATTATTATTATTATTATTATTTTCTCTGTATGTGATTGTATGTCGCCTGTCTTATTCTCTAAGTGAAAAAAAGAAGTTTTAAACAAATGAATTCATTTTAGTTTTTCATTATTGTTAATTTTTGACTTTTCGAATTTCATCAATAAGCCATGGTTGAGCATAATATGGCCGAGTTGGAACATCTGATGATGTACCATAACGAGAACGAAATACACGAGGATCACTTTCGGCTCCTTTTTCTGTAAAAGCAAGTTTAACACCAGGTTTAGCTCGATTTTCACGTATAAGTAATGTTGGTTCACTATCATTAAGATTGTTTGGAGTTAATTTATATTCTGGTGTACACCAATAATTGGTTCCTACAGAGATATGGTCATAGAAATTAACAAGAAGAGTAGAATAAAATATCTAACCTAGAGGAAAATGTGTTTCGTATTCCTGAGGATAAGCAGGTACATTAACCGGCCTAGAAAGAAATAGAAATAATTTATTCATTTTTGGAAAAAAAACTTTGCCGAACTACCAAGGATCAAGTCCAACTTGAGCAACATATGGTTGAACATTTGTTTGATTAGGAAGATAGGTAGGTGGTACTCCATATCCTACGATGATTTATCAATAATCAAGGACATATTAAAAAAAATATTGAATAAAAATTTCTACCAGGAAATGGTGGTGTTGGATTTTTATTATAATACATAAAGGTATCGAGCATATTTGGAACTCTTGTTCGATCTGCCATTTTTGTTTTAGTTAATCAAAACAAAAAAATAAAATAATATTTTATTATTCTATTGAGTTAGTTTTTCTTTTCAGACATTTTAAAAGTCAAATATAGGTTGCTATGGATTGATCGTCATATTGGCGGAGTTTATAGAGTAACTCCATCTAAGAATAACATACAATACGAGTAATCATATTACAAGAGAAGTTCATTATCGATCATTGTTAGTTAATAATTATGTGTCTACATAGGTCTTTTTTTTAGCCGTTATATCTATCCTTCTAATAATGCAATAGATGTGAAAAAGGTCTTTTTGAAAGAAATGTTGCTATTGAGAAAAAAAAATTAATTTTGAAGTCGAGGATTGTTGCTATTTCATCTAACCGTAAGAAGTATATCCTCATTTGAGTTTATGTTATAATGAAACCTATATCAAATTCAAAAGTTAAGGTATTTCAGTATATAAAGCTTCTCTTTCTTTTGATTTTTTTTTTGTATTCATATAAGTCAATGGAATCATTTTATGAATTCTTCGTTTTTCAATTTAATATTAAGTCATATTAATAAATCGAAGATAATTATGGTATCTCGAAATTATCTTTTGTATATTTAAACGTCATAAACAATAAGAGCCATTTCAATTGTTCAGTGATTTTCAATGAATAATACGTTGAATATTTGTTGTACATTTTATCAAACAAATGAGCATTTTTAAGAGTTCAATGCCTCTGAGAACTTATGTCACTGTCTAGTAGTTCGCATTCATTCATTCTTTCTATCTTTGCATTGTTAATACTTGTAACATGTCAATGCTCTCTCTCTCCCACTTATTCACTCAGACTAATTTCTTTTTTGCTTCTTATTTAATCAACTTGTCGATCTCGATCTTCTGTCTATGTGTCTGTCTCTTTTCTAATAACGATCGATTGGCGACAAGAAATGAAAGCAAGTGAGCGAGCAAGTGAGTGGGTCGGAAAGAAGGAGAAGAAGAAAAAAAAATGAAGAAAACGCACAAATATAGTTAGCAAAAAAAAAGACAGAACCGTTCATTGCTCGCACTCTTTTTCTATTGTATGTGTACGTGTGCGTGAAATATTGATGATGCATTAAATCGTTTCGGCAGTGAATGCATACTTGCGCTTTCTTGTCAAGTGTGGAAAGACACTTGAAAAAAATCTTCTTAAACAAGAAGATGCCTATTTCCGTTTTACACATATTCAATATAAAAATGTAAGTATATATGTTCAATAGAATACAACTACTGCTTGAATAGGAGTAAGTAACATCTGGCATTGGACATAAGATCAAGCATATTTAGTTGTCTTTTGTTTTGTCCAAGCCAGGTGTGATGCATAGATTGTCTTGAAACAATTTTAGGGTTCTCGACTCGTTTTTTTTTGTTGGCGTCTTCAATGTGTAGAACTAGCTTTTGACTGCATTCTCTCTCTACCCTTTCTTGTTCTCAATTCCTGCCTCTGTCGCCTTCTATCCGTCTAATCGATACACTGCACGGTCAGTATGTGTGATCGGTGATAGCACATATATCGACAAGATGGCAAAAATCAACAGAATGCCACACTTAGCACGTTATTCTTTATAGTTTATTGCAATGACGCGTGTCGCTACATGTATGACTCAATTTCAAGACTATACAGTTCTCTTGTAATCTATATAAGAATCATTACTTATGAGACTCATATTTAATTCTCGAGATAATATCTATCTATATATATATAGAAATATTTTAATTTTCAACTTTAAACTGGTTATTTGATGTCTAAGAAGAAGAACACGAACGGCTCTTTTCTTTTCTTTTTTTTGTACTGTCCTTTTCTCGATATTATACTATGGCATAAAAAATAGGTACTATGATAGATATATATATATATATATATACAAATACACTAGAGAAATAGTTTTGTTCGTTGTCCTGTTGCTATATTGCTTCTCTATCGACCAACAGAACTTGAGTGTCGTGACGCCCTTTTCCCATTCACCTCTTACGCTCATTAACACACATACCACGTCCGACATTTAAACTTGACGCAGAATAGTGTATCTCACGAATATGTGTACAAGAAAGGTAAGTAGAATTAAATCATCAACAAACGACAATTACATAATCTATAATTGATGTCGACAAGAAAAATCAGCTGATTAGAGTCATCATTATAATACATAGAAATATAATAATCTAATCATTTTAGATGTCATTTAGTTGGTCAACATCATCAAGTCCATCATTTGCTGGTATTAAACCAGCATCTACGAATAGTTTTGCTGATGCACTTAAACGACTTGCTGAACATGTAGAAGAAAAAAATAAAAATAGTAAATCAATACGCCACAGATAATACACATATAAAGATTCTTGTACTATATATTGTATTTCTTCTTTAGTAGATGCAAATAATATTGGAAATTCTAGTCTTGTTCAATCATCCATAGATTTTCCTAATCGAATGTTTTCATGTCATGTAAATAATTCAATGTCACCTGAACAAACATTACGATTGTATACACAATATATTCATGAAGTATTATTGTTTTGTATTTTTTGAAAAATATTTGAACTCTCTCGATTATAGATTGAAAGAAGAGAAGATATGCGACGACGGTATCTACGTGTCTATGGTGGATCAAATGGTCCTAGTATAAATTTACCTATATTGAACAGGTGAACAAAGAAACAGTAGTCGATCGAATAAACCTATTTATTTATTAACAGGCGTTCTGATGTCATTGATCCTTACCGATTTACGGCACCCCACTTATCTAGTCTCCTTCATTCACCTGCATATTTACAATTACTTACACAACCAACAAGACTAACACAACCAGCTCCATTTTCATTAACTAATGTCAAAACAATTGATACAACACCACGGTAAGCTTTATCTATGTCATATACAAAAAGAAAACGAATTAAATCCTTTTATTTTTCAGCATTCCAATACAAGAAAATACTGATAAAAAATCATCTGAGGTACGTCTTAATTTTATAAATAAAATAAATTTTAATTATACTTTATATTAGCAAATATCACAACTTTCTAAACCAAAATTAAAACTATTCCGTCCTTATGATCTTGATACTCCTAATTCAAATTCTCACCAAGCATCACCATCTTCACCAAATGTTACTAAAAAATCAACTCTATCTCCATCGACTTGTAGTAATAGCAACTTAACAATTTCTGATGAGTCACAACAAACAGTATCATCGTCTGGTAAAGAAAAACAACTATTTAATACATTAGGTCTTGTTCAACAGTCAACAGATTTACTAACAGAAAAATCATCGTTGATTGAAACAGTACCATTAGAAGATTCAACATCAAATGAAACGGTTTTTACACAAGAAGATAATCGTCTCGATAATATTCTTTCCAATACAAAAGATTCTTCATTATTCGTTACATTGAAACGTAAATCAGTTTTTTCATCCAATACACAAAATTCACCAAATCGAAAACAATCAAAAATCGATAAAATACACAATGCAGTGGAATAATATACAAAAGTCAATCTTTTTTTCTGTTTGTTTGCGAGTTCAGTTTTAATCTGTTTCTTTTTTGTTTTACATTTTCGTTGATTCTCTTTCAATTTAGAAAAGAAACATTATTCAATAAGAATAAAATTTATTCTCAAATTGTGGCTTATGCAGTCTACAGATTAATTCAACGAATTTTGACATATTTTAGACCTATGTGATTGAAATATTACTTTTGTTCTCATCTTTACTAAAAACCACCAACGTTTTAAGAATCAGAAATAGGGGATTACGAGCATGTTTAGAAATAATTTCTTTACTCACATTTCATTTTGAAATTTCGACTTTTTGACTACTTTGTCAATATTTGAAAGTCTTTTTAAAAGACAAGTACACAGAAAAAATAATAGTTTATAGTATTTAAGTATAGTATGATCTTAATTAGTTGGGATTTTACGTGGTCCTAACAAGTCATATGAAAAAATCGAAAATTTTAGTTGAAACATTATTGACTATTTAGGATTCACATTGAATATAACCAATCTTATTATCCTGTTTTTATAAACATTTTTTGCTATGTAATGATTTATCTTATTGTTTGATTGGTCTAAATATTATATTTTGAATTTTATTGCAAGCTTATATTGAATTATTATTGGGTTCTAATAGGATTCTGGTAGAATTCGACTGTGGGATTCAAACTTTATCAATATCGACTCATTTTATTTACTCTGTAATTCATTTTCTTGACATTCGACAACTTTAACTTACTTTTTTTTTCTTTTTTCTTACTCACAATTGCTTTAACATCGTTCGTCTGATGTCTACATGGAGCCACCCATACAGAACATCCGTCTAGAAATTTTTTTCTGATTTCACTCTCTATCCTATCCGAGAATATCCTGTTTTGACCAATGCCCTTGTCCTTCGTTCGTTACTGTGGACATACATGATATTTTCAATCAAAGCACAGACACAATCTTAATTATCAAAGAATTCCATACCAAGTAGAATCTTTTTCGATTGATAAATCAGCATTAACACTTTAGCCAATTCTGCTTTGGCTGTTTCATACAGAATAATTTACTGTTTCATTTCAATAGAACTTTCGGTTGAATTTATTATACATGAATATTTAAATTCTCAATGTGCACATCAATAATGGACAAAGTGAAGTTGTTCAATTAATTACAGCACTATCCTCTAAAATTTATCGAGTTCAGGTGCACAATATGCGATGATTTAAAGAATATATTCATAATAAAATTATAATTAAAAAGCAAAATTCACAATCTCAGACTTTATCTAGGACGAAACCTTGCTTCATCAAGTATACAAAATATCTGCATTGAATAATGTTGAAAAACTTTTCTTCGTGTAAAATATCAACAACAAAAAACTGATGGTATTTTCTGACAAACAACACTATTTGAGTATGGTAACAAAATCAAAGAAAGATACTCATTGAAACCTGTTGAATAGACAAATCTTTTGCCTTAGAAACACGTGCCTATATATGCACACTCATTGAAATATGGTTGACATGCCAATGAATCGTGTACAAATGCATTAAAAAAAGGTGCAGCTTGTGTGAGAACATAAAAACTAAGAGAAATCATTCCCGTAACAATATATTAATAAATACTACCTGTTCATCCGATGAATCTCTCTCATAGTTAAAGTGAGGAGTTATTTGAAATGTTAGGTAAGTATTTTCGCAATGCCTTAGGAATTTTCTCGTTTATATATATCATACTACTCTTGTATTAGAAAAAGAAAACAAATTCTCTAAACCACCACTGTAATTTTTTTCGTTTTCTCATAAAAACCAACTAATAACATTGAAATTCTTTGTAAATATCGGATGCATTTCTTTGTATGCTCAATAGTTCTTCTTTGAATCTATCGATCAGATCATCTCCAAAAATTTATTCAATTATTTCAAATAGCCCAAACTAATTTTATTTTAGTGAATCTTATTACATGCCATCGATTTCGAGTTTCTATGTTCAGTTTAAAATTAAAATTGTTCTTGCATGAAACGAATCTTAATGGATTTATTTTTTTGTCACGACGGCTGATATGAACAATCATAACGTATGTTTATATATTGTAAGCTAAAAGCTTCATAAGTGACCAAATGCTAACGATCGTATTAAGATCATCATCATCATCATCTATTTATCATACTAATTTTACCAGTTTAGAGCTTCTTGAACATTCAAGCTACGAACCATAAAATTTTATTTAGTCTTTGATAGAAACTATAGAAAAAAGATACAAACCTATAGCTCGAGAACAGTTATATAAAAAAATCAACTGAAGACGGCCCTATTTCAACTCTATCGTCAAACAGTGTATTTTTAATATTTGAATAGAGAGTGAATAATGAGTGACAGCGTGTAGATATTTGTTAGATTATACTTCTTCAGTTGAATATCGAACTACTTTTTCATTTTGCTTTTCAATTTACGAATATTGTTTTCGACGTCAATAATATGTGCATGAGTAGGTGGTAAAATTTTACGCCGAATGTCGAGCGATTTTTCATAGTATTCTAGTGCTTTTGAATAATCTCTTTTACACTCGTATAATCCTCCTAAGTTATTATAGGTTGAGGCTATCTCTGGGTGATTACTAGGTAAGACTTTTTGTCGAATCTTGAGCGCTTTGCTATAATAATGTAAACTGAAGTCATATTGATCAATCAATTCGTATGTAGTTCCTATGTTATGATAAGTCTTAGCCAGAGCAAGAGAATCAGACGGGAGTGTTGCTTCTTGGATTTCGATTGCTTTTTTCAGGTTTGACAACGCTTGATCATAATCTTCTCGCACGTACCAATGGAGTCCTCCAATCCAAGTATAACACTCTCCAACGTCTGCGTGGTCTGTTCCAAAAAAAGTTTTTTTTTATACGCAATGTTTCTTGGAGATGTTCAAGACTTTCATCAGCTTCCTTGCACAAAGTACAGGCTTTACCTAAACCTAATGCTGCGTTTCCACTAGCTAATTGAGTCTCATCCAACATTTTTCTATAGCATTTTCGTGCTTGTTGGTATTCACCCATCTCTAGTAGAATTCTTCCAAGAGAATCTAAATCAGTGTCGTCACCAATTGTGTTTTTCATGTAAGAAAATGTTTCTTTCAAATGATAATCATCTTCACTTGCTAACGACACACGAACCATCCATATTCGTTCCTTTTTATCTTCATTTACTTTTTCAATTCGAAACAAAGCACCAAGCGTTATTAATACTTCATCTTCGTTTTGATGATAACTGATTTGAGAAATGTCAGCAAAAGCTTTCGTTTGTAAACGCGGTTCAATATCAATTTCGAATATAATTTGTTGAGAGTCATCAGCTTTCGGAGTAAATCGAGCAAAATGAAGAGTAGTCGATCGATCACGACTTGTTGATAAGAAAGAATTCATCGAAAGAAATTCACCAATGATATTCTCCATGAGTTCTAGTTCTTCATTTCCAATTATTTGTCCACGATAAACGTGAATTATATTTCGATTTTCGCAAGTACGAATAAATTTTTCATGTTTATTCTTGATCTGTTTGGCAATATCAGTAATAAAGAATCGAAAAGCAAATAACATATCGAAATCGTGTACACGTAATGCTTTATTCATCATTCGATAAAAACATGATTCTCGTGTATACCACCAAATCGCATTTTCTCCTTTGTAAGTCTTTTCAAATTCTTCAATAATTTTCATTTGTTGTTGATTACCCTTATAACTCTTCTTGCAAATGTCCAAAAGTTCTTTACGATCATTAGATTGATGATACATACGAAGAAGAACTTCAATAAACAATTGAAACCACATAAAGATAGCATTACGAGCTTGAAAAGATTGAGAACCCGTAGTAATTACTGATATTGAAACATCATCTTCTACTTTACTTCGACTTATTTGATCTTTCGATATTTTAGCAACAAGCTTAGCACTTTCAACAAAAACACTAATAATATGAAATATTGAGGTAAAAAAAGAACCTGATTGTTATAAAAATATATAACCTTGTGATATTTATTAGCCCATTGTTCGTTTGCTTTCTGATCTTGACAAAAGACATAACATGCAGAAAACTGTCGAAGATCGTGAACTTGAGGTACCAATTGCCGACCTAATGAACCTGACACAATGAGAACAACTTTTTCTTTTGTAATCTTTCGAATGTATTGTTCACATTCATCACTTTTATCAAATGTTCGAAGATGATTGATAACTTGACGAAGTTCTTTCTGAGTTTGGAGATTATCTTGTGTTGAATTAACATTTTGATCGAGCCACAAGCACGTGAACGACTCAAAATTAGAATTTATCGACTGATCGACAGATTCTTTTGAACTTGATGTTTTAGTTAATTGCTGTTTGTTGGTAGCCATTAAAATGAAACAAATATATATCGAAACATAAAGTTTTACTTATATTATTCTCTTTTTTCTTCTTTCAACTGAGAACCTGTATGTTGTTTTACGTGCTCTCTTGAATTGATTGTCGAGCGAAGTTACTTTCTTTTTTTCCTTTTTGCAGAACAATCGAAAAAAACACTGTTCACACATCTCAACAATGTTGACACAAGCAAGATATAGTAGTAATAAAAACAGAAGAAAGCTTTTTTGAGGAAGAAGAAAAAAGTTATGGCTGAGGCTAATCGAAAAGTTGGAATTTCGTTGAGGCATGGATAATGAATTTTTGCACCTCGTTTTGAAGTAATGGCTTCTCTGATCGAAAAATTGGTCATGAACAGCTAATCAGATTTAATACAGTAAAAAAAAAGATTATTTCAGGGAAGAGAGGAGTAGTATCAATGATTAGAACAACAAATATTGAAAGCTAGTTGTAAAAAAAAAAGTAAAATACACACAATGAAAAATCTTTCGATAAGAAAGTAATGTAATTCGTTATTTTAGTACAGAACAAATAAAGAATAATAGATCACAGGTTTTACCGTTCAGAAGTGAGATAAGAAGAAAAGAAATTAAAACATTTGTTAAAGATTGTTTAAGAAGACCAACATTATCATCGATAGGAAGCAAACACAAATCCAATCTAAATAAGTATGAAAACTCTCGTTTAATTCAAAAAGGATTAATTATGTTATCAACAAACATTGTATAACAATTATTCTTATTGACGATATTAATAATCTCCATCGAAAGCTTATTCGACAATCAACCACAGATAGGAATAGCTCTGTATTTGTATCCCATGAAAAAAAGAATTTGCAAAAATCTCCGTTCGATCAGTTTTTATTATTAGCTCGCATGCTTTCGCTAGACTTTAACCCTTTGAGGGCCAAATTATTTCTGTTGAATTCAATTCAAGTAGAATGTTAGATTAGCTTATTTTAGACACAAATCCATGATACAAATGGCTCGCTTTTATTAATTGCAAAACTTATACAAGTTTTTCATGAAATAACAAAAAATTTTTTTTTCACAAAGAGAAATCTCACAAAAACTACATTTTATGCTACTGAACACTAAAGAATTTTTCGTACTGTAATATCTGCATCTTCCTTTAGACCCAGCAACAGATGTATGTACTAATAATTGAGTTGACAGAGAATTCTTCCCTAATGTTTGTTCAATTTGTTTTTTTGCTCTCTGGTAGAGCAGTGACTAGATCTGCTGCTTCTTTTCCGTGAACTTTGGACACCAATCAGAACTTTCTCAATGAGCGACTATTTATCTGTTTCACAGATAATTGGAGGAGTATTCTAAAGCACTCTTTATTGCTTCATTCCAAGAGATTAGGTACTTAGTTAGTCAGCATGATCATCTGATTGCGGTTAATTCATATCAATATGCGAGAAGTTGTGATTGACTTACTAGCGATCATCAAGTTTTCAGCTTTTTTACTGTACTAAATGCTAGCATCGATATATAATACGCAGATTGATTTAAAATTCTTAATATGAAACATTTAATTTATTGCGATGATGTCCAAACCACATATCCATAAAGATACATTTTACTATCTCACCTTATTATCAAATATATCATAATCAATGTTACCATCTCGTCTGCTTTTTCATATGAGAAGTTTCCGTTTACTTTTTTATTGAATGATTTGGGACGATATAATCTGTTAATATTAAGTAAGTTGTGACAGCGGTTGCCTACAGTCTCTTTTTGTCTATATGATGCACTCTATGTTCTATTCTAGCAAGTCACAGCAGTGTTGAAAGTTTTTTTTCCAGAAACGAAACATTTGTCAAATGATTTCTGCAATTAAATGTCAATGAATTCCATAGCTGCAGAAATATAAATTCGTTGAAATACTTCATTACTACACAAACATCTACAAATATCTAGTATCTCAATAAGAACTGCTAATCAAAAATTATTTAAACAGTAAATGTAACTACACGCAAAAAAAATGATGTGCTTAGTAATAGATCTATCTCCTCTATTTATTATTTTTTGAAACTTTGAGAACAAAGAAGTACTACGAAAGGAAGCAACAAGTTATTTAAACCCATAGCAATGAGAAGAGCCCACAAAAAAAACAGCTTTTCACATCGTTTTTATTTTTTAAATAACATCAATCATGTGGTGGTAAACCATTTTTTCTAAGTGAATTTTCCATTAGAAATTACAAGCTAAACTATAATAATAAAATCGAACAATTGATCACATCTACATTTAGTCACATCAAACATATTTTCAGGACAATTTTATTATTCCAATTATCACGTTCATTCTTTTTATATCACAAGCGTTCTTTGACAAGCTATACAACTCGTTAATCAAAGTTAAGTAATTCTCATCCAACCTTGTACATTGATATATTTTTTTCTACAATATAATGAAAAGATATAATATTTGTTTACATATAAACTATTACTGTCTGTAGAAGCGACTTTAGAATGAGAACGATTAACTCTCCTTCCTAAAGATTGTTCTCGTTTTCTTCTGGCAGAAACGGCTTTAAAAGGAACTGAAACTATCTCTGATGAGCTTAAAAAACACATTTTCTGATCAGGATCGATTCCTATTATAAAAATACTCGATCCGACGATAACTATACAGAATATTCTAATGTTCGAAACTTCAAGTATATAATCATATGTTATTGTGTAGTCTTTGATCAAATGATGTCACTACTTGCTAGCTTAAAGAAATTGTTAGTAATTCTGATTGGTGTTTCATATTGCTGTCTTTCTATTATTATCGTCATTATTTCTTACATCGTGTAATCGCAAGCGTGTTTCTTTCAACATCTAAAATATGGATACAAATACTGATAATCCATATGATGTTCTATTCGAACGTTCATTAGCAGTTATTATACGTGAATATGGTTTTGATAATATTGAATTATCTGCTTATCATCAATTTCTTGATATATCAAATACCATTCTACGTCGATTATTACTTAATGTTAAAAATTTTATGGAAATTCAATTACGTACAGAACCATGTCCATCAGATCTAGCACGTTCATTACAAATAATGAATGTTAAATTATCATCATTACAACAAACATATAATCAACCAATAAAACATCGTCTTCGTTCACCGGATCGTCAAACAGAAACACATCCAACAAAATTATTTCGTGTTACATCAACAACAAACAATTCTTCACGTAAACATCGTCCAATTTATATACCAGATTTTTTACCTGAATTTCCTGATCCTCATACATTTATATCAAGTGAAACATATGCTGATTTACGTAAAGATTATCCACGTGTTCGACATTTATTAGCTGAACAACGTCGTGCATTACAACGTTCATTAGTTAAATTTAAATTACAAACAAATGAAAAATTATCTGTTATTAATACACATGGAACTAATATAAATGATTATTATCTTATTAAAAATACTATATCACCATTACCCTATCTATCAGCTCTATTACCACAAGATCAAATGGATTCAGAAAGTACAGAAAATATAGAAGATGAAACAGCAGCTAATATATCACATAGAACAAAATCTTTATCAGCTACAGACGATGGTGAAATGTAGCTAGGTAAGCTAGGAAGTAAATTGTTCTTTTTATGTAATTGTATATTTCTTTTTTTTTTTGTCTAACAAAGAAAAATAACTAATGAAATAACCTTTGTTTTTCTTTTGTTATAGATTACATGAAATATTGTAACTAAATGAGTTATTTTTAGTTGAGAGAGTAAGATGTATATCCAATTTTTTCAAGTAGGAATTTAATTACTAAAGTACTTTCAATATTTAAAGGCTTATGTGTGATAATTAGGAAATCAAGAAACAACAATGAATGTATGTTTAAGAACAACTTGATGCATAAAAAAGGAAAACAAATATCTATTGACGTTTTTAATTAATCATGGATGCTAAAAAGAATTTCTCATGAGAATTAAAGACTTTTATAATAATCAAGCAAAATCAATTGATAACTATGAAGTATCTTGAATTTTATGAAGAAATCTCGGATGAATATAAATCTTTAATTCGATTAATTTTTTTTTATATAATAGGAAATATAAAAATATTTATTGGTATTTTCATTTCAAAATTTTGATCCAAATTCTTTGTGCTTGATTATTATAAAACTCTTATGACAACATCTATAGAAAACAAAATTCTTTTTTTTTTCGAATTCATCAAGTCTTAAGCTTTCTCTAACGCGACATCAAATACCTTGAAATATAATCATTTTCTTTTAAATAAAAAATTATTAATATTCCATGATGAGTATTGATGGATCGTTTTGCGTTTTATACTTTTATTATGAATAAAGCTTTTGTTTCTTGTCGTTTTTTTTCTTTATGTTGAAAAAAACCAATGATTTAAATATATTTATGTTCTAGATCTAGTCTCATATTTTTTTTATGTCTCATACATCATCGCCATCCTCATCAACATCATATTCGCCTCGTTCTGGCGATCATTTATCACATCCAGTTATTTCGAGACGTGAACGAACACTTTCACAGTAAGAATTTTTCTAAATAGACTTTGTCATTGTGAAAATTGTGCTCATGACCTTATATGTTCTTCGATATCCGGTACCAGAACTATTATTCACTTTATTCAGAGGAAGAGGTTCTTGATATTCAAGAGTTTCAATTTCCTGCTTTATGAATGAGATCTATAATAGAAAAAAAAAAGAGATCCTGAGTACTGTGTGTTATGTAACAAAAACTAGCCCATTTATTAATTAAACACATTAAATTTATAACAAAAAATATTATATAAAAATTTTTCTAATTTAGATGTGAGCGTGCATTACAAAGTCCATCATATGAAGGTACAATTGAAGAATTTTGTCGTGAAAGAGGTCATGGCTATATTCGACCAAATGATCATCCAAATCAATTGATTTTTGTACATGTTTCAGAGTAACTAGATTTTTCGAATAGTTTAATTATTTTAATTTTTTGATATATTTATTCAGCATTGATGATGATTATGTACCAAAAAAAGGTGACATAGTTTCATTTAAAAAAATGTTAATGCCACCAAAAAATGAAAAAATTATGGCCGTACATATAAAACTTCTTCATTTAGCTGAAGGCGTTAAACATGAATCATGGGAAGAAGCTGTTGAACATGATATGGAACATCGTCGACCATCACTAAAAAACCATTCAATACCATTTATACAAGAAACAGCCGATAATGGTGATCATATACAACATGTTTTATCTCATAGATCATCTCTTACTCATATCGATTAAATTAACAAAGATCAATTGAATCTATTTAGAAAAAAGACGAAGAAGGAAACAATTAAAGTTTTTGTTTATTGTTTTTTGTTTATATATGTACTGTCTCTTGTGTGTAACCTATCATCTCTTTATTATGACGAGCTCAATTTAGAAAGTCAATTAAACCTTTATATATACATATATATAATACAAATATTCTATATTCTTGGTATAACTAATTGGTTTTTTTGTTTTTCTTTAGATTTATTAGTGAAATTATATTAAAATTATGGTGAGATAATTAGTGATATAAGTATTTAATTTTAAGATTATTGCTTCTTCTAGGGAAATCAAGGCTCGGGTGGTCAACGACGAGGTGATGGAGCTGGAGAAAAAGAAGTAAGACCAAGAAAAATCGTATTTTGTTGTGATTCTAAAATATGTATATTTATTATAGAAAAAGAAATATGAACCACCAATTCCAACTCGAATTGGTAAAAGAAAAAAACGTACAAGAGGTCCTGAAGCAGCTAACAAGTTACCTCAAGTATTACCATATACACGTTGTCGTTTAAAACAACTTCGATTTGAACGTATAAAAGATTATTTATTACTTGAAGAAGAATTTATTAGAAATCAAGAACGTTTAAAACCACAAGAAGATCGTCATGAAGTATTAAATTCACAGCTTTGTTTTTTGTCTAATTTAAATTAACTTTATCTTTGGTTGTATAGGAAGAACGTTCTAAAGTTGATGATATTCGGTATGAAAATTATTTTTATTTTTAATAAAAGTTAATTCTTTTTTATTTTAGAGGATCACCAATGGCTGTTGGAACATTAGAAGAAATTATTGATGATAATCATGCTATTGTATCAACTTCAGTTGGTTCTGAACATTATGTTACAATTATGTCATTTGTTGATAAAGATCAACTTGAACCAGGATGTACAGTCCTATTGAATCATAAAGTAAATTATCAATTGAATTATTTAATCTAAATCAGATTTTTTTACTCTTTCCGAATATCTATCTAGAATTTCCTTCTAAGTTATGACTCAGTTTTATTTTTTTAAAAGTAGTTTTTGAAACTACCAATAATGAATTCGATAGAACCGAGCTCTTGAGTAGAAACACATTGATGAGATTTCACTTATGATAATATTCTGTTTTGTACAGAATTCAATGTTCTACATTAATGTTAAGTTGAAACTGTTCCCAGACAATAACTAAGAATTGTGCCCAAACCGCTATTTTACTTTATACAGTAGAGTCCTCCAGTTCGAACGATGAACTCTATGGTACAGATAAAAATTTGAACTTTTTTACAAAATCGACTGATAGTTGTTCAGTCTAACTCCAGAAAGAAAATCTGATTCTAACTAATTATTTTTGACTGTAAACAACTGTTTTTAAGTAGTCGAAAAAAATCAATTAATACTTTAGGTTCATGCTGTCATTGGTGTATTAGGTGATGATGTCGATCCTATGGTTGCAGTTATGAAACTTGAAAAAGCACCAAAAGAAACATATGCTGATATAGGTGGATTGACAGCACAAATTCAAGAAATTAAAGTATGAATAATATGAAATGAAGAATTAATAGATTATTATCAAAACAAAAAAAAAAAATTTCTATTTTAGGAAGCTGTTGAATTACCATTAACACATCCTGAATACTATGAAGAAATGGGTATAAAACCACCTAAAGGTGTTATCCTTTATGGTCAACCTGGTACAGGTAAATGATTATAAGATTTATTTTCTCAAATAAATATTTTCTTTTTTAAAGGAAAAACTTTATTAGCTAAAGCTGTAGCTAATCAAACATCAGCAACATTTTTACGTGTTGTCGGCTCAGAATTAATTCAAAAATATTTAGTAATTAATTTAAAGAAAAAAAAAAGTTTCTATGTAGAAAATCAAACTTTTTCTGTAGGGTGATGGACCAAAACTAGTTCGTGAATTATTTCGTGTTGCTGAAGAATATGCACCAGCTATAGTTTTTATTGATGAAATTGATGCTATTGGAACAAAACGGTAAGAACCAATTATATTGATAAAATTTTTTGTTTTTGTATGCCATAATTTAGTTATGAGTCAAATTCTGGTGGTGAAAGAGAAATTCAACGTACTATGTTAGAATTACTTAATCAACTTGATGGATTTGATTCACGTGGTGATGTTAAAGTAAAGTATTTAATAAAAAAAAAAAACAACTTTTTACTATTCATTATTGAAATAATTTAGGTTATTATGGCAACAAATCGTATTGATAGTCTTGATCCAGCATTAATTCGTCCTGGTCGTATTGATAGAAAAATAGAATTCCCATTACCAGATGAAAAAACACGTCGAATGATATTTAAAATTCATACAGGCCGTATGACACTTGCTGATGATGTTAATTTAGAAGAATTAATTATGGCTAAAGATGATCTGAGTGGTGCTGATATAAAAGTTTGTTTTTAAATTGATGAAGGAAAAAAAATTAAAAAAAGATTATTTTTCTTTAGGCAATTTGTACTGAATCAGGTTTAATGGCCTTACGTGAACGTCGAATGAAAGTAACAAATGAAGATTTTCGAAAGAGTAAAGAAACAGTACTTTATCGAAAAAATCAAGGCACACCAGAAGGATTGTATTTATAAACATCGAATATTTAACAATAGGCAACCCTTATTACCAAAATTTGTTTTTTATTATTATTCAAGTGTTATTTTCTTTTTTTTTTTGTCCCGTGTTGTTCTTCTATTCTCGAGACAACAATAAACAGAGTTTAACAGGCAAACTAAAAATATATATATTTAAAAAAGATTCTTTTTTTAGATGAATGACGATATTAAACAAATTCAAGGTATTAAACGACCTTATGATTCGAATGCAACGACGTTTACTGCTGGATATCAACCAGTAGCAAAAAAGAAAAAAGGTTCGTTTTGTATCTTTTTAGAATATGTATTTTGATTCATACAATGCATATGATATCTGATTTATCAATGTTCTTTTTTTGCTTATAGGTGTACCTGTTGTTGGCACAACTCTGCGAGAATTAATGCATACAAGTGTTAAATCAGAATCAACGACTATTGATAGTCGTAGTCGTAATTGTCCGTATTTAGATACGATTAATCGGTATGGTTTTAAAAGAAAAATGTTCAAATAATAATGAGCAATTATTTATTATTGATTACTAACAAATAACTGACAGAAAATTTACAAAAAGAAAATCTTTTTAGTTTTATTGGTTTAAATTGTGAATTTTTGAACTAATTCCAGTAAAATGAAAATCGATAAGAAACTTTATTAAGATTCATTTGTAGCGTCAAACTCCCTAAAACATCTACTTAATTAGTTTCCATAAACTAACGAGGAAAGATGACCGATCAACTTGATAATTAAATCCATGAGTGGAGCCAGATAAAATCCGGCAGTGTTAAGTAAGAATGACCTTTTCGAAGTTGTTACCGTCTTAATGAGTTTTTTACCACTATTAAAGCTGAGAAAGAAAAATTAGACTTCAAAACTGAAGCCCCTGCTATTTCCCCTTGGATAAGGTTTCATGATCATTAGAATGCCACAAGAATTCTTAGTCCGAAAAATATATTCTTTTTCATATATTGACTATTCAGAATAGAAAAATAGATCATGTGACATATAGGAAGATCAGAAAATAGATGCTTTTCAACGTTCGATATGTCTGGAGGAATGTAATATTTTTGATTGAGAATTTTAAAAAATTCTAATGACTACGAAATCTATCTATAGGCAAAATTTCGAATTGAAATACTACCATTCTGGTTTTCATAAATATGTTGTGACAAGCAAAAAACTAAGCGGAAGGATAATAGTTCCAGAAGGATAATGCATGAAAATAAATTCGTTTCATCAAACTTCCCTCATTAACAAAATCTTAGCTCGATCGACGATTCATACTTGAGAACCTTCTCAAATGAAAGCATCACTAATGAATCTATCTAACACATTAGATCAAGTTCGATTATAAAGGGTTTCCTAAGAGTAGATGTAGGAATTATTTAATCTTGATCAATACAATTTTAATATTATTTCTGTTTGTAGGAGTGTACTCGATTTTGATTTTGAAAAACTTTGTTCAATAACACTATCAAATAATAATGTCTATGCTTGTTTAGTTTGTGGCAAATATTTTCAAGGTTAATTATTTATTATTTCAAAAATCTATTAAATATATATATTTTTTGTTTGTATTTTAAAGGTCGCGGACAAAAATCTTGTGCTTATACACATAGTGTTGAAGTTGAACATCATGTTTTTATAAATCTTCATTCATTACAATTTTTTTGTTTGCCAGATAATTATGAAATCATAGATTCGTCATTAGATGATATTAAAGTAAGAAGAAAAAAAAATATATATAGAATGGTTCAAAAGTCATGACTACTTAAGAAATATAAATAACTCGGCTACTGATTTCCAAAGACCAAGTTCACCAATAGTACAGAAAATGCAACGTATTCGACTAGAATGTAAAAACTAGGATTTTCTGAATCAAAACTTACTAGTCTCCAATCACAAATATATAAAAGCTTTTGATTAAGTTTGATCAATAGCTGAGTTATCTGTATTTCATACTTGAAATTGGTGGGCTGAAATTCTTAATTGAACCGGCAACAAACCGGTCTGCTTAATATAACATTCAAAATATCAGTTCTTTTCGAAAAAGTATGTCACTTCCGTTCTACAAAGACATGCAGTGTAAAACTCGTGTAATCCTTGTTGGAGGTTCTAATAGTATCAACTCTGTGGTTAATTTTTTTCTACTAATGATATGATTTCTTTACAATTTGTGAGTTTGATCTCTTCTTACTCGAAATAATTATTTAACACAGCTGAAAGGCATTTCAATTGGTAAAAGGATACTATTGTCGATAGAAGTATAGTATGTTTTTATATGAGACTTCCTATTTTAAAGTTTCTTTATCCAAATATTTTTACCATTGCATAATGCGAATAGTTGACAAGATCTTGACGATAGAATAGAACCTTTTCTGCTATTTTACAATGACAGCATGAACTAAAAACAATTATCTATTAGGATATCATGACAGTCAGCTAAAAATAGTCAAGAAAAGTCTGCTCGAACGTTCATAATGAAAAATCTTTAGTTCAGATCGAGTTTCTATTCTAATATCTGACTAATTTTTCGTAAGCATAATACAACAACGACTCGAATTTCGTCAGTTGGACATTTTCAAACTCATATTTCTTGATCATTAAAATCATTGAAATTGTTGAAAACCAACTGGTTTGGTTCAATGTATGCTGTATTTATTAAGAGGTCATGACTTCTGTGACAGTCTGTATTTGTTGTTTTTTATTCTATATACTCATTTTATTCATATTTAGTATGTACTTAATCCAACATATTCAAAAGAACAAATAGAACAATTGGATAAAAATGAAAAAATGGTTCGTGCTTATGATGGAACTTTATATTTACCAGGTCTGTTAAATACAAAAAAAAATCATGAAAAATAAATATTTTATTTTTTGTTTTCTTTCTCAAAAAGGTATTGTTGGTTTAAATAATATTAAAGCAAATGATTATTGTAATGTTATCTTACAAGTAAATTATTCTTTAATTCGCTTAGAATTTTTTTAATTTTATAAATTTAGGCTTTAATTAATGTTGGTCCATTACGTGATTATTTTCTTCAAGAAGATAATTATGCTGATATACGTGTAGCACCTGGTGATATCATGATAAATTTAGTTAAACGTTTTGGTGAATTAGTTCGTAAATTATGGAATCCACGAAATTTTAAAGCACATGTATCACCACATGAAATGTTACAAGCTGTTGTTAAATGTAGTAAAAAACGTTTTCAAATAACACAACAAGGTGATCCTGTTGAATTTCTTGCATGGCTTCTTAATAGTCTCCATTTAACATTGAATGGAACAAAAAATTCCAATAGTAGTATTATTTATAAAGCATTTCAAGGCAAAATGAAAGTTTATACACGAAAAATTCCACCAATTGATTTAGTAATAAATAAAATGTTAATATTATTGTTTGTTTAAATTTGTTCTTTTGTTTTTTATAGAGTGAAGATGAAAAGAGAAAATTACTAGCCATAGAAGAATATAAAGGTAATATATATGAAAATTCAAGATTTTTTGTTTTTTGATTTTTATTATTATAATATTTATTTTAGAATATGATGAAGAAACTCCATATCTATTTTTATCAGTTGATCTTCCACCACCACCATTATTTCGTGATGAATTTAAAGAAAGTATTATACCACAAGTACCACTTTTTCAAACTTTAACAAAATTTGATGGACAAACAGCACAAGAATATAAAACATATAAAGATAATTTTCTTAAACGTTATGAAATAAGAAAATTACCACCGTATCTTATTTTATGTTTTCGGGTACGATAAGAAAAACAATTTTTTTCATAAAATTTTACTTATTTTATCTTATTATTTTAGCGTTTTACCAAAAATACATTCTATCTAGAAAAAAATCCAACAATTGTCAATTTTCCAATTAAGTATGTAAATAATGAGTGAAATAATGAATTTAGCTTAGCATGCATTGTACATGAGGGTACTAGGAACAATACAACAGATCTGTTTGTATTATAAACTACGCATTATAAACATGTCTGTGACAAAAGTAATATATCTGCAAGAAATAATACAGAAATAATGGCATCTTAAATTGTCTTCCGGCTATATAGATTCTTTTCACGTAATTGTATAGAATTTTGTCCATTCGGTTTTTTCTTGTAAAAGAATTTTATTCTTATTTTTTTATAGATAAATTTTCAATGAATAATGAATAGAATCTTATCTTCAGATTATAGTCAACAAACTTGTGTTAAGTTTAAAATAGTTATCATGTCATGCATCATGCATCAGTGTCTGTTATAAGGCAAAATATTTCTAATTAAAAAACATCGTTCCATCTTATCACGAACTCATTCAAAATATTAATAAAACACTCCTACAGGTTTCCTTCTATAAACGTTTAGAATAAATATGACTTCATGTATATTAAATATAGGCGTGCTCTGTAATCTTTATGATAAAATGACTGACTCCAAAGTCCAATACTGATTGGATATTTATAGTTGTATACTTGATAAACCTTCTCAAATATCTGATCCTTTCATTTGAATTATTGATTCCTATGTAAATCATCATGTTTTGACCTCTAAAAACTCACATGAATACGAGAAGATTAACTTTTCCTAATTTACACAAAGATTTGTTCAAACAAAATATGTTTTTATGACCTGATTAAAATGCGCTAATCTTCTTTGACGAAGGAAAATATATATGTCGTTTAGAATTTACTAAAAAAAACAACGAAAAGAAGTTTCTAATGATTAACATTGAATTAAAATATAAGAAAAAGTCTTATTAATCGATAAGCTTTTTTGTCTATTATCTTGTCTATTGGGAATAAAACTATTTGTTCATATTAATCAAAAAAACCAATTGAATATGATTAACTCTATTCAATAGAAAAAGAAAAAAAAAAGAATACGAAGACACTTTCTTTTCTTATAGTAAAAAAAAAAGTATACTACTTTTTCTTTTTTTAGAAACGTTGATCTTCGAGAATTATTACCTGAATATCGTATTGAACCATCAGCTTTAATTGAAAGTCCATCAACAACTTATGATCTCATTTCTAATGTTGTTCATGATGGAGAACCAGGTAAAATTAAATTTTTAAAAATTTTAATATGTTCTTTTTTGTCTTGTTTTAAGGGAAAGGTACCTATCGCGTTCACATTTTGCATAAGGTTTGTTAGAAATTAGAATAATGAAAAGAACAAATAAATCCAATGATTTGATTTTTTAGGGTTCAGGTACATGGTATGAATTACAAGATTTACATGTCGTCGATGTTTTACCACAAATGATTACACTTTCTGAATCGTATTTACAAGTAAGACAAAAAATATTTTCATATCATTTTCTTTATTAATAATATAAAATATTTTATAGATTTGGGAACGTCGTGATGTTAGTGAATTATTCAAAAAAACTTGAACATTTCTATTTTTTTTCTTCTGTATTCATGTTTTTTGTTTGCTTCTACATATTATTAAACTTCTTTAAGACTTGAACGAAATTGAGGAAAAACTAATTGTTTTAAATGTAGAAATAAATTTTGTGGTACTTCTGGTAAATCAATATGTAATGGTTTACATTGCCATATTAATAATGTTACAATAAAACCTAAAAACATATCAATAGAATAATGATGACGTTCTAATATTGTACATAGAATACGTTGAATTATATGAAACCAAATTAATATCGGAAGACCATAACGTAATATTCTTGATGAATATTGACGAGATAATATTGTAAATGAAATAGCTGTTAGAGTATAAATTGTAACATGTCCACTATAAAGTAAATCATTACAAGCACCACCAACACGTATTCTAAATGGATTAATAGGATCAGTAAAATTACATCGAGGTTTTGGTGAAGGTAAAACTGTCATTGAAAAAAGGCATATACGTAATGTACGTGCTATAAGTAAACATCGTGCACCTTTTTGAACTACAGTTAAACCTTTACTACCATTAAGAAAACAGAAAAATACCCAAATTATTGCTAAATTTTCAACTGATAATCCAGTAGCAGTACATATTTGTTTTCTTGAAGTAATTTTTCTTAGGAATTCATAAGCAAGATCACGTAATGGAGTATGATTATGTTCAACAGATGATATTAATTGTACTGAAGTATTTTCAATAAAAAATTCCATGGCAAGAAATAATAAATCTCTCAATGATTTTAAAACATATATTTGTAATTCATGACTAACACGTAATTGATATTGGTTTCTAATAGAACGGAATGGAAAATATCGTTGCATTATCATTCAGTCACAATAAAAATATTCATTAAATTAAATATTCATGGCAACACTTGAAATAAGAACCAAAACAAATATTTATTATGCAGTTACCATGTAGTTTGCGAGTCTCATCGAAATTTCACTATTTGCCGTTTTTTTTTCAAACAGCTATACTGTACGATACGAACAACAAATAATAAAGAAATAAAAATAGTTATATCTATATCATCGAATAGACATAGTTGTAAAAGCAAAATAGACAGTGTTTATATCAGAGGATTTTGTTTTCATTCATTATCCAACATGAAATACAAATGATTAAATAAATTAAACAATTATTTTTTCTCTTTCAAATTATCAACTATTTACTAGTAAAAAAAATCTTTTCAGTTACAAAACAAAATGATTCATGCTAATACAAGACCATACATTTAAGTTTGTTTACAGGATAATCGATGCATTTCTGTCACATAGCCTCTTGGGCTTTTTTTTCTATATACGATAATATCATAGACAAAAAACTGCTTCTGGCATAAGCAAACATCTATAGTTATTATGTTGCTAACCGTGTTTGTTATATTTTTAGGTACTTCCTCTCATGTTGTTATGAGATATCTTGGTACAAGGAGAACAGGCAAAAAGAAAAACCAAGGAAAATCATACAAGAACGTAATACACTAAGAAAATGATACTTTGTCCTTAGTGCAAAAAGGACCTTGTTTTTAAGGTCTACGTTTCATTTTGTTTTTCGTGTTATTTGGACTTAATAAGTTATCAAACTCTATGCTCATATCAGGGTAACAAGTAGTTATTTTTTTCACATTTATGACTGATATGGTAGTTCTATATATAGAAAGATTTAATGAAATAAGCTTTTTAAATAATGTCAAAAAAAAGAATAACTGAAGATTTTCTAAAGTTTTTATTGGCTTATCATTTTCATTTAATTATTAATAAGCTAATATGTATTTATTTTGAATATTTCTGTCTCTCAACCAGTAGGTTTATTTATGCTCTATAAGTATACTTTAATGAAAGAAAGTGACATCTTTAGATAGAAAGAGGTTTATGTTCATTATTTCATCAGTTGCTTGATAGATATTTTTGGTCCAATGATATATTCAGAACGATGACCCATTTCCCTTCGACATCACACCATCGTCTCATCGTGTCAAACATGATTCACACGAGAATGACCAATTTATTTGAATGTACCAGTTTCTCTTTTATCATGCAACAATCATAATCTATTACAAACGTACTAGTTTTTTTTTTATCAGCTAAAACATTTGTATAACATTAATAACTTTTTATTGTTTAGATTGTAAAACATGTATTCCCCCGACATGAAAACAATCAAGCATTGTTGAAAAATTTTTTTCAGTAAATATTGTCCTAAGATCTCGAGATAAATAGCAACAGACTTTTAGAAAACGTTTGATTATTTTCATTTCGAGCAATATATATGTAACCTAAAGAATAACAAGTCAGAGTACCCATCCTTGTATATGTGTACGTTATTATTACGAAGCAAATGCTTTGATACATGTTTTTTTATAGTATTTCGAGATAAATAATAGATATTTGTTTTTCAGATGAAAAATAGACTATTGTACGCATTTTTCTAGAGTATATAATGTTTTTTTAAGATAATAACATTGATTCTTTGATGCTTTTACTTTTCTTCATTTCGGTATGCATTTTGATTCCTTATCTATCTTTTATGAAGAATAAAAGACACTCATATTTACTTTGTAGGCGAAACTGAGGTCATATGTTCACACGTACACACCCTAAAAAGCGCAAAAAAAGAACATTATCGTAACTTTAACTAAATATCTTTTTCGAACAATGCGGACCTTATAAACGCATATTCTTTATTTATTATCGATAAGATGTGCACTTGTTCGTCTTGTGACAGACAAAAATAAATAGCTAATCGTAGTTTTTATTTTATATATATTCTGTTTTGTTTTGTGCTTTAGATTTACTATTATATTTTTTTTTTTGCTTTTACTTTATTATAATTCAAGCGAATGGTTTGTAAAACAGATATTTCTCCAATTAATTTATCATTATGTGGATGTGGATTTTTGGGTGTATATCATGTTGGTGTTGTATCTGCATTTAAAGAATGTGCACCTGAAGTACTTGATGGTAAAATGGCTGGATGTTCAGCTGGTTCACTTGTTGCTGCATGTGTTATGAGTGGTTGTTGTCTTGGACAAATGTGTAGTGATGCACTTGAAATAGCAATACGAGCACGTAGTCGTGCTTTAGGACCATTACATCCAACATTTAGTATTGTTGATATAATACGTAATGGTTTAAGAAGAATTTTACCACCAAATGCACATGAAATATGTTCAGGACGTTTGTTTATATCATTAACACGTTGGAAAGATAATAAAAATGTTATTATTAATCAATTTCATTCACGTGAAGAACTTATTCAAGTACTTATTTGTTCAAGTTTTGTACCATATTGGTCAGGAATTATTCCACATAAATTTCGAGAAGAAGTAACAAGAGAAGATTTAATCAAAAAAAAAAAAAAGAAACAATTACATATATTTTTTTTTCTTAGTATTATTGGGATGGTGGTTTAACTAATAATAATCCAATTATTGATGAAGAAACTATTTTAGTTTCACCATTTGCTGGTGAAAGTGATATATGTCCACGAGATGAATCTGGATCATTTTATAGTGTTGATTTTAAAGGTAAGCATGTTTTTTGTTTCTACAAGGAAATATATTGAAGTCTAAAATCGCTTTTGAATCAGGACTATATACATGATGTAAATTTTAATGAGCTATGAATACTCTTTAAAAAGCTTTACGCAATTCATAGCTCATATGAATCTATATGATGCATATAGTTGTGAATCAAAAGTGATTTAACACTTGGATATGTTTCTTTATTAGTTATATTTAAAAAAAATATTTTTGTTATTTAAATAGGTACAGATATATCATGTACACAAGAAAATTTATATCGAATAACTCATGCATTATTTCCACCAAATATTTCTGTTTTAAAACAAATTTGTTGGCGTGGTTATAATGATGGAATAAAATTTCTACAAACAAGAAGTAATTTATTGATAAGAGTCTCTTTTTACATGTAAAAAAAAAAATATTTAATTTAGATATGGTTAAATCTTCACATTTAAGTACAAAAACAACAATATCATCTGTACTTGGTAGTGAATATACTGAACCAGCAAATGACGATGAAAAACAATTAGCTAATGGTGGTATTGGACAAGATGTTAAACGAATGTATGAAGAAGTTGATGATAGTGAAGATGAATCAATATATGATGATAGAAATTGTGATGAAAGTTCATGTCAATCTGATCAAGAATCAAATGGTGGTAGTAGTCAAGTAACATTTAGTCCATATTGTGAAAAAGTTGTACGAAAAAAAGAATTACCAACATCATTATTTGCTGGTAAAAACAAAATTTTTTTGGTTTCTTTTTTGTATGAAAATAATTTCTTTTTTCGTATACATAGTATTTGCTGATGCAAGACAAAAAGAAGAAGATCCAATACGACGATATTTTACTGAGTCAAGAGTTTATAAAGTTTGGTCATTAATGGCTTTACCATTTACATTACCAATTGATTTAACTTATGCAGCGACGAAAAGGTATAGAAGAAAATATTTCTTTTTGATTGAGTTATTAATTCAATAGAAAACTAGGATATTTTATTTAAGTTAAATAACGTGAGACGGTTTACATTTTTGTTATCGAAAACTCGAAGGAAACAAAAAATGATAACATAAAATGTTTTTTTAAATTTATTATCAGTTAAATATCTTTTGTTTTAGTTTATCAAAAAAAAAAGAACTTACTTTGCAGTATCATTCATACACAGCAAAATAATTTGATTATATATTAAAATGAAGAATAGGAATTTTTTTCTTCCTATAACAAAAAATAATCGAGGTATTTTTTCGCTGAATATTTTTTATCAGTCAACAGTAACAAGTATTTGCCTTCAAAATTTTTCTAAGCCGACTTTTTAGAAGCTCGTCAACTTACGAGGGAAGTAGTCTAATTGCTTCCGAACTTTTGATTCTATCGTTTGGCTATAACTATATTTAAGACGTTATATCGCAAGCATTAATATATTGAAATTTCAAATATTAATTCGACTGACTAAGGATGGATTGAAAATTCACGAGTAAAGCATTTGGTCTCAAACACCTTCTTTTATATATCAGAAACAATAAAAGTGAGGGTGTGGATGAGTAGAAGACCCACACCCACATCCACACCTACACACACCTTCACTCACATCCAACAATGAATCTCAAGACATTTGTATTAGTTCTCATAAAGATAATCGTTAAACGCAAACTTGTCTATCATTCTTGTTAATATATTTCAATTCATTAAAAAAATAATTCTATTTAGAGTCATAGGCGCTTTTCGTCCATCACCTTATACTAATGAATCATCACAACCAAATCGTGCAGTTAATTTTCTCTGGTCATTTTTTGGTGATGAAAATGATGATAAATATTGTTATCATGTTAATGAGTAAGTTAATTTAGCATTTTTATTTAATTAAATTGCATAAATTGTTTTCTTTTTAGTTGTGAATGTACAGAAAGTCGAGCTTCTTCATTAGGTCCTCATCATCATCAACAACACCAACGACGACGTCGTCGACGTCGTCTTCGTCCAGCTGTTCCACTAGATCCTACTCACACTCATTTTAATAAACAAAATCAAACAAGTGCACAAATTAGTACAGTAACATCATATCAATCAGATTCGTCAAGTGATAATGAAGAATCAACGACAAATAATGATGATACACAAGAATTCTCATCAGAATCAAATTTAATTGAACATTATCCTCAACCAGATATAGTTATGTCTACAAAATCAACTAATTTAAATCAAGACTATTGTCATCAATTACAGCAAATGGTTGAATTATCCAATCGACAACTATATAATGAACAATCATCATCATCATCAACAATAATACCATTTTTTGGTAAAGATAATCCTTTTATGGATACAGAACATAATGGATTAATAACAACAAAACTTGAAAAGAATGTTTTATTTGATTAGAAAAAAAACATACAGCAAGAATAACAAATTAAATTACCGGTGCTTTTCTGTGTTTTCATTCAATTTATAATGTGTATAATTTTTGTTTTTATATTTATATATATATTTATATTTATGTTTGTGTGTATATATCTATTTCTGTTGTGTTTTGTAAATTAAATTATTGTTCTTTTCTGTATTGAACAAAAGCTTTATTTATGAAAAATTTAAAATTCAGAAATAGAGAGTATTTTACTATGTATATAAATATATATAGTAATACTTAGACCAGCAATGTTTGTTTTTTTTTTTTTTGTTAATTTTCTATTGTGCTTTCACAAGGGAGTCCAATGCTATAACAGTATGTGTGTTGGCTTTATGTTTTTGTAAAGTTATTTATTGGTATTGATTTTGTGTTTTTCGTTTTATTATTGTGTGTATTTTGTCAGATATTAATGTCTAATGAGAGAGATAAAATAACAAGATTTTTAATTTTATTGTTTTTATCTTGGAAAAAAAAACTTTCATATTATTGACCAAAGGAAGTAAAATAAAAAAAAGAAAGCAACGTACTTTTTTTTTCAATTTTTCCTTCTCACCCCTTTCTTTGCCTTTTTTTTTTCTTTCTTTTTCTCTGATTTTTTTTTCAAATGATGTCATCATTCACATTCATGTTGAAAGTACTTTTATATTCATTTCTTTTCTTTATGCTTTCTGTTTTACCCTTCTCATATGGTTACCAATGTTGTTTTTGTAAAGAAGAGAAAACGAGAAAGTATGACACTGTAGTTTAATGTTTGACGCCCGACATAGAAAGAAAAGAAGACGGGGGGATGACTACATAGGCTGAGTTAAGTTTTTTTTTTCTTTTTCTATTTCAACCCTTCGGGCAAGTGTAGAAGCCGAGCACATACGAATTGAATGACATGTATCAAGGCATACCATATTGATTCTCGCACTCTTATTTCTACACTAAATTACGTCATTTTAACTAATAAGCTCATGAATTGTTTCATTTTAGATAATTGTTAGTGTTTACCTTTTTTTTCCTTTTTCTTTTGTTCTCTTTTCTTATTATTTCATTTGTCCTTGAAAATGGATTTTCTTTCGACCGGTAATTCATCAGGTATCGATGATGTTGTATCAGTCAACATTAGTACAACAAAAAAATCACCAACAATTAATTATGAACAAAATAGTGATCAATATTTAAGAACATTTTCTACATGGAATGAACATGAACAATTATGTTTTGTTGAAAATTTATTAAAGCATATGAAAAGTCATCAACATGGTCAAGTTAATTTATTTCTATTACCAATGTTAAAACGTGATTTTATTGGACGTTTAGCATCCTATGGACTTGAACATGTTGCAGAAAAAATTCTTGGATATTTAGATGATCAATCATTAAAATCGACTGAACTTGTTTGTCATGAATGGTATCATGTTATATCAGAAGGTTGAATTAAATTGAAAATTTCATTCATTTTAGAAATTTTGTTTTTATCTTTCTTTTTTTGCATTTAGGTATGCTATGGAAAAAATTGATTGAACGAAAATTTCTATCAAATTCATTATGGCGTGGATTAGCCGATCGTCGTGGTTGGACTAAATATTTATTTCGTCAATTAATGATCAATGGTGAAAAACTTAAACGTCATGAATTTTATCGTCAGTTATATCCTCAAATAATACAAGACATTGAACAACTAGAGAAAAATTGGCGTACAGGAAATTTTCAATTAGAAAAAATTCAATGTCGTTCACAAAATAGCAAAGGTGTTTATTGTTTACAATATGATGATGAAAAAATTGTTAGTGGTCTTCGTGATAATACAATTAAAATTTGGGATAGAAAAACTCTTGAATGTATTAAAGTTTTAACAGGACATAATGGTAGTGTTTTATGTTTACAATATGATGAAAAAGTTATTGTTACTGGTTCATCAGATTCAACTATACGTATATGGAATGTTAAAACTGGTGAATTACTTAATACACTTTTACATCATTGTGAAGCTGTATTGCATTTGCGATTTTCAAATGGTACCATGGTAACATGTTCTAAAGATCGTTCAATTGCTGTATGGCAAATGAATTCTCCAACAGATATAACTATACGTCGTGTATTAGTTGGACATCGTGCTGCTGTTAATGTAGTAGATTTTGATGATAAATATATTGTTAGTGCAAGTGGTGATCGAACAATTAAAGTTTGGGTATGCATAATGCTAAGTTTTTTGTTTCGATGACATGTTGTGTTTGATTTTCTTTTAATAGGATACAACAACTTGTGAATTTGTTCGAACACTTCTTGGTCATAAACGAGGTATTGCTTGTCTACAATATCGAGATCATATTGTTGTTAGTGGATCTTCAGATAATACTATACGAGTAAGTTTTATTGCCATTGTTTATAAAATATTAAGAATGTATAGGGCAAAGTCTGAATAAGAAATATTTTAAAAATAACCTTTCTAATTTTGATTCGGAAATAATCTAATAACAAGTATTCGTTTTATGCAAAAAGAATCTTGATTATGTTTTTCTTCCTGTCAATATTATATTCTGAATATTTTCTTGATTTAATTTTTCTTGTTCGTCTAGGTTTGGGATATTGAATGTGGCGCTTGTCTTCGTATACTTGAAGGACATGATGAACTCGTTCGATGTATTCGTTTCGATTCTAAACGTATTGTTTCGGGTGCTTATGATGGTAAATCAATTTTTGTTTCCTGTTCCTTTAAATAAAAACAAACAACTTCATTGTTGATTTTCTTTATAACAGGTAAAATCAAAATTTGGGATCTTCAAGCAGCACTTGATCCACGTTCTCAAACAGCATCACTTTGTATAAGAACTTTAAGTGAACATACAGGACGTGTATTTCGTCTACAATTTGATGAATTTCAAATCGTTTCAAGTTCACATGATGATACAATACTTTGCTTTAATTTTCTCCAACCCGAATCACCAAATTCACCGATACAACAACATTCACCATCTAGTTTAGGTGTATGTCAAACACAAATAACAAGTTTTGTACCATCATCAACAACTATAGACTCGTCCAATAATGGAAATATAAATGAAAACAATCAAACAACAACACCAACAAATGTACTACAAAGTCAAGTTTCTGTCCAATCAACAACATCATCATCATCTAGTTCGGGAAAATAAAATTTCGGTCGAAAAAACAGCGCGAATTCAATATTGAATATAAAAAAAATCCATTCTTTGAAAAAAGTCGAGTCTGGTTTTTTTTCTCGAATCTCGCGCATTGTCTTGTCTTTGAATATCCCTCTATGTGTCTGATATCTCTCTTTCTCTTTGTCTTTTGTCCATATATATGTATGTTTTCAATCGAGGAATAGAAAGACGTATGTTCTATTATTATATTTCTGTTCGTCTTCATCTAGATTAACTGTTGAATGATCAACAGTATATATAATATATTTTTGTATACAAAACACGAAATAGAAGAAAAGAGAATAAAAAAAATTGCTTTTTTCTCTCAATCTCTATCCTTGCCTGTTTATGATTAAAGCGACATCTAGATTGATGAAAAAATAAGATATTGTTTTTTTTTTCGAAGAAAAACATTTGATTTCGATTAAATAAAAACGAATAATTATTCAAGATTGAATATTATTTCAATAAATTAAGTTAATTAATAAAATGATATAATTGGTGAAAAAGTCTAAGCCAGTTATATGATTGATATTAATCAAAAAAGAAAAATTAGAAATATACTTTAATTGTCATTATCGGAGAAAATCAATATTGCATATCATTTATTTATGTTTTTTTTTTGCATTTTCGATTCATTGATTTTAGATGATGCATATACATGATTAGAATATTTTAACGAGAAGAATTCGTGATATTAAATCTCGAAGATTCAAATTTCTTCTTATCAATAAAAGAAGTCTAGATGAAATTTTATCACTTTTCTTTTGACAGATGTCTATGCAAAGATCGAATAAAAGCAGCCAGGTATGATTAAATAGTAGTTCTTTAGACTAGTAGTACTCGTACTGTTTGACGTATTCACCAGTTCGATCATTTAGTGCATAGAATGTTGTCGATCTGTAGAGGAACTAAATTTTGCTAAAGATAGTGTTTTAATGGAAGTTTTTGTCAGCATCTAATAGTAAGTAATATCTGTCTACTATAATTTCTGTGCCTTAGGGGACAAGAGTTTAGATGATTTTTTTTTTCTATCGATGTGAAGGAAAAAAAACCATATGTGAATAGATAATAATGTGAATATTATGTAATTAGATTTAAGATGAAGATAATATTCGTTGTAGTTTTGCAAATAGATATATGATTAAATTCAAATTAATGATTAATAGATCACAATTGTTGTTTTTATTTATAAATAAAAAATCGTGCTTATTCAACATTTGTTATATTTATATGACATTCGTATTTAATTGATTACAAGGTTTTAAAAGTCTTGTATGAATTATCGATAAAACCTGTTTCTGATAAATATTTGTTTCTTATAAACAAATGATTTGTATGATAAGAATAAATTACGTCATAGACACATACGTTTATATTATATGATGTTTCCAATCTATAGAATAAATGATAAATGTAAACGACCTTGTTGAAAGGTTTTTGTGCATTCTAATACGAAGCTCAAGTTGAATATTCTTTACATGATAGTCACGCAATTGTTTAATTGTTTTTTTCCTTTTTTGGTTTTTTTATTCGTTTGCATTTTTTCTTTTTTTTTTTTTGATGAACACAATTTTTCTCTTTAGGATAATACACATATGATAGAATAAGAAAAGTCGGATGTAGATAATTAGAATGGTATTACGATGGCCTCGACGTGTCAATCTCACGAGGATATAAATGAATAGGACTTCTTTTTTTTTTTCTTTTGAAAATTCTCTTGGTTTTCTTCTTTTTTTGTTTTATACCTAAAATGATTGATCGATTTCGTCAATAATTTACTTCCCCTCGAGCATGTGGTATTCATTTTGAACATTTAAGTATGTTTATTTATATATTTTTTTCAGATGAATAAATTCTATTCATCAATTACTATTATCCATAGCTTCCACTTGTCATCATGTCTCATGAACAAGAACGACTGCCAACACTACTACTATTCAACCAATATTTAATCCAGCATCATTATTGGACACACTGAACGCAAAAGAAACACAGAAAAGGAAAGGAGAAAAAAAAAAGAAGAGAGACGAGAACAAGAAGAAGACGAAGGAGATGCCTTCTAGATGAACTCGACACATTACTTTGTATGTGGACATTTTCTTCAACGATTTCCCTGGTAAGTTGAATAGCTAACCAAGAGAGAGACATGACACCTTTTTTTTTTGAATTAATAAGAAATAGAAAAAAGTAATTAATGTCAATCAGAATGTATCTAAAAAGGAAAACTTGACATAGTAAACACAAGTGCATCTCATTAATAAATCGGAAGTTGCTGTCTGACAGAATATTCTTTGCCTTTGAAACTCATCGATATATATATATAGGGAGAGAGAAAGAGGACTAATCAAACCGTTGCTGTACACATAATATATCTGGTTCTAATGAAAAAAGATGCACGCACATACAATCGAATGAGTAAACATGTCCGTTCTTTCTGAAGTATGTATATGTGACAAATCGAGAAGCAGATGTTGACTATTCTATAGAAAATAAAAAAAAAGAAAAAGACAGCGAAAGATGATTATCGAACTATATAAGAATTGTTATATGTGTTCATCACATTCACATTCTTAGCATCATTTCTGTTTTTCACATTAGGCATTCTTTCTTTTTCTCATTTATTATGTGATAGTTTTTTGTTACAACAAAAAGTTTTATCAATCATCTTCGGAAATAAGAAAATGTAAAAAGAATGTCAGTTGTACATTAGATAGTTATGTAAAACTTATTGTATAAAAGTGAAAATAAGTAATTTTAGGATAAGCATAACATGTGAGTAAACTATTTCTATTGTGCATGAATAAATTCATTTTCCATTTGATGATGGCGCGGCGGCGGCGCCGGAGAAAGTAGACATACATTAACAACATCATGTAATGTAATGAGGAATGCAAGGTAGAACGAACTAATAGTATAAACAGACGGAAAGACAAAGACAGATCGAATGCGGTTCTACTCTCGTTTTTTTTTGTTTTTACGCAATTGTTCATCGCTCAATTTTCTCCCATGTGTAAGTGCAAAATCATTGATGATAAGTAGATCGATTCCGTGTGGTTCTTTCTTATGTGTGTACATTTGTACGAAGGTTCTTTTTTACTTCTTTCTGACGTAAGAAAATATGGATCCATCTTTATTATCACGATGAACGTATGAGTAAGTAACTCAAGATAAGTATGATCCATTTAGACACCCAACATAGTGACTTAAGACATCAATGAGACATGTGTCAGATTTATTGATCGATCTATATATAATAACAGTGACACTTAAACCTACATTACAAATAGTTATAAGCATGTAAGCATGTTGTTTGAAAGCAGAAGGTTAATGACATGTCTCGGCATGTGTAGAAAATGTGTGACCTTGATTGGTTTGAGTTTTGTGCTCATCGTATTTAATTTTTCCCTTGTTTCGCTTTTATGTTAATTCCCCAAGAGGATCTCTTTTTTTTTTAGTTAGTTTTGAAAAGAAAAGAAAAACGCGTGTTTGATGCTATTTCTCTACATAAGTCGAAAGACAATCAATTGTGATGAAATAAAAGATACATTCATTTTTTGCTATGCACTCTAGTTGATTATCATAAATTGTTAAGTATATGTCTATTGTAGATAAGCAATTGATCTCTTATATTGTTAATCGTATTAATCATTAAATATTTAAGTCTAAGACGAATCGTGACCAATAGACAACGAACAATGTGATATGGCCGAAAGCTATTCGGCGTCATTATCGAGGACATGCTTATTGTTGTTACCCGTCATATCATTGTTACTATTGATTTAATTCTCTTTATCATCGTTACATTTGCTAAAATTGAAAATTTGAAATATACAAACGAATTTGTTTTACATGTTAATGAAGGTGAACAAGCAGCTCGATCATTAGCTGAAAAATATCACTTAAAATTTGAACGACAAGTAAAAAACAAAAATTTTTATTTATTTATTAATTTTGCTTTAATGTCATTTATTAAAAGGCTATACCAAATCAAAATTATTTTGTATTTCGTCAAATAATAACAACTCGACGACGAAAACGTTCATTGGATGGATCTGATAATGATCTACTTAATGAACTTAAACATGATCCATTAATTGATTGGGTTGAACAACAACAAGTTAAAATACGTGTTAAACGTAATATTATGTTTTATCATCCAATTAAATCATCTTTACCTTCAAGATTTAATGATCCCGAATGGGATAAACAATGGTATATGGTAAGTTTTTATTCTCTTTGAAAATAATTTTCAAAATCATTATTTATTTTTTTTTTATCTTGTTTTCCTTAAAAGCATGATGAAAATGAACATGGCCGAGCAATGAATATATCAGGTGCATGGCGTCTTGGTTTTACTGGTAAAAATGTTGTTGTAACAATACTTGACGATGGTATTGAGAAAGATCATCCAGATTTAATACAAAATTATGTAAGTATATATATATACACAATCTCAATGTGAGGTGTATTGCATGTTTGCATGTCAAAAAAATAAATTTCTAGGAACCACAAGCAAGTACAGATATTAATGGTTATGACAATGATCCACAACCACGTTATGATCCAACAAATGAAAACAAGTAGAAAAGACTTTGTTTTTTGTTGATTTTTATTGGGACATACGAAAAGAAAATGTATATATGAGAGCTAAATTAGACTTAATATTGTTTATAGGAACCGCGTGCTAGTTATGATATCAATGGAAATGACAGCGATCCACAACCCCGAATGACAGCGACTAATGATAATAAGTAAATAGAGGATGAGGATTTTCACATTGACAATACTATGATAAATTTGTTTGTATTTTATTTATCAGCATGTTTAGAGATGAGAATGATGTTTACTTATTTCTTTTTTTTTTGCTGTACTGCATGATTTATTAGTTCTTATATGATAAATGAGAAAGTATGAAAAATTATATTTGAATTTTTTTTGTTTCTTCTATTCATTAGACATGGAACAAGATGTGCTGGTGAAGTTGGTAAGATTTAGAGGAAGTTCGTTGGATTTTTTCGAAAATAATTATTTTATTCTTTTTTTCAGCTGCTGCAGCAAATAATAATATATGTAATGTTGGCGTAGCATATAATGCACGTATTGGAGGTAAGACTTTAAAAAACTGATAGACTTTGAGACACTTTTTTGGATTTTATGTTTTAGGTATTCGTTTATTAGATGGAGAAGTAACTGATTTAGTTGAATCTATGGCATTAAGTTTTCGTCCGGATTTTATTGATATTTATTCAGCTAGTTGGTAAGCAAGTTCTTATTTTTTTTATATCATAAATTATTTATGAAGGAAATTAATTCAGGGGACCGGATGATGATGGAAAAACTGTTGATGGACCAGCTACATTAGCACAAGCAGCATTTGAAAATGGCATTAAATATGTAAATTCTATCATCAACAAAAAAAAAAGGAAAAAAGAATTTATTCTTTTTTTCTTTCTTTAGGGTCGTCAAGGTCTTGGTTCTATTTATGTTTGGGCATCCGGAAATGGTGGAAAAGATGATGATAATTGTAATTGTGATGGTTATACAAATTCAATATATACAGTATCAATATCAAGTGCAACTGAAAATGGTAATATACCATGGTATTCCGAATCGTGTTCATCAACATTAGCAACAACATATAGTAGTGGTGCATCAGATGAAAAACAAGTTGTTTCAACTGATCTTCGAAGTCAATGTACAGAAAATCATACAGGTAAATTAGATTTTTAGAATTTAGTTTTAGAAGTTTTTTATTTCTCTATTAAAGGAACATCAGCTTCAGCTCCAATGGCTGCTGGTATAATTGCATTAGCACTTGAAGCTAATCGTAATTTAACATGGCGTGATATTCAACATTTAATTGTTGAAACAGCTAAACCAAAATATTTAAATGCATTAGATTGGAAAACAAATGGTGTTGGAAAACGTGTTAGTCATGCATTTGGTTTTGGTATGATGGATGCTGCTCAATTAGTTTTAAAAGTAAGAAATTAAAATTTTATTTCGAAGAAGAAAAATTATTTTGTTTTTTTTCTTGGTTTTCCTTAGGCTCAAAAATGGAGAACAGTCCCTTCTCAACGTATTTGTCATCAAAATGATCCAAATATAATTGCAAAGTAAGTTAATCGCTCGAAATAAAATAATATTTTTGAAATATTTTATATATAGAACATTTAAAAGATATGAACGTGTTGTTATTCAAATGTATGCTGATGCTTGTATCAATACAGAAAATGAAATTAATTTTCTTGAACATGTACAATCAAAAATATCTGTTAAAGTTAAATATCGTGGTATGTTAGGATGTTTTCCGGAATATATATTTATCATCATTTTATATATTTTTTTTCTTCTAAAAGGAAATTTACAAATATTTTTAACTTCACCAATGGGTACAAATTCAACATTACTTGGACGAAGAGTTGAAGATGATTCTATTGATGGATTTAATAATTGGCCTTTTATGACAGTGCATAATTGGGGAGAATCACCACATGGGCTTTGGACTTTAGAAATTGTTGATGTCGAAAATAATGGTTAGTAGTAGTGTTCTATTTAGTATAGAAATTGAGAGCTTGACACTCCTTCGAACATCGGATTAGCTCTCAAGGAATTTATGGTTATCCTTCGGTAAAGTTCTGTTTGATCGAAAGTAAAAATGTCGAAGGGTGATATGTATATTGAAGAGTGGAAGCAATACCTATACCTTTCTGATATGTCGAAACAGAAAAAGAAGCGATCGACAGCATCTGATCTTCTCTATGATAAAAAAGTTATGATTATTCAATAGAAAAATTATTTAATATTGGTCAACTAACCAGGCAAAGTTTTCAACTGAAGTATCACTTTTGAATTCAGACTCTGTGTGTAAGATACAATTCAGTAAATTATGCAAAAACTTCAAAAAATAAGTCTCCTAAAACATTGTGTTCAGAGTTATAGGCCTTTAACTAGAATTTCAGTCTCTAGTATTACATATGTCAACGAAAATCGGAATGACAGTATTTCGACATAAGACTTTGTCCATACACTAATCTATTTGTCAGAAGAATATTCCGAAAATTTCAGCTTAACCCTTTGAGAACGGTGACACATATTTGTCTCACCTATTTTTCAGTACAGAAAATGTTCGCACTACATTAAACTGTTACAATCTTTAAGATAAATAGACAGCTTATCTGCCGCCTCATGAAGGTCTTTTCTCTCTTTCTTTCTGTCATATAAATCCTTCTCAGATGTCCTCCTTTCTTTCTGCTACTGTATACTGACGCATGATTTCTCTTTCTATTCTCTCGATGCATTATCATCAGGTTTTTATCTGATCATTTTAAGCCAAATACAACAGATTGATTGAAGAACCATTTTTCGATTGAAAAAAAATTCCGTTCTCAAAGAGTTAAAAGAATGCTTCCTTGCGGTAATATTAAATTGCCCAAAATTACTCATATTTCACGAGAACTACTAGAATTTTCTGTTTTTCTGGCACTTGAATATCTCACCAGGGAAACATTTTTTGGAACTGACATTTTCAGAACATTCTACTAACGAATAGTCCTGTCTGTAGGCAAAACTCTCAGATTAAAATATCGTGAATTCGATTTCTTTGTATATACCATGCCAAAGGCTAAAATTCTAGTAAAATGCCTATATCTCGGGTCGGAAGTTCTAAGGGAACATATCCTTTAGAGTTTATTCCAATTTCATTGAAGTCTATTTTATGCACAGAGTACGAATTCAAAAGCGATTGGTCATCTAAACACTATTTCGTTTATCATTGGCTCTTTTATCTCCTATGTCATCAACTGTAGTTTTAATGTTTACTTTTTTTTTTCTTTTAGTTATTTTTCTCAATTGGTCTTTAGTTTTTTATGGTACACAAATAAATCCTTCTCATCAATTACCCACAACAACAACATCTCCAAAATTCGTCTCTACAAATATTCATCTTTATCCATCTGATGAACTCAATAATAATCTTGTTCGTTCACATTCGTCAAATCTTCATAACTCTTTTCATACTCGACATCGTGAAAAAAATCGTAAAAATAAACAACAAAATAATTATTATATAAAACATCATTTTTATCCATATAATCCACCATCATCATCTCCAACACCATCAATTATTGATGATTTTTATCAAATTGAACTGTCAAATACCTATCGAATGAAACCATATGTGGCATTTATTTTAATTTTAATTTTAATTCTTAATCATGTTTAAATATTTTTGATTGTATTTGCTCATATCATTCAGTATTTTTTACATCTTATTAAAAAAAAACAAAATGTTTTGTTGTTTTGTCTTTGTAGTGTGTAAATTAAAAGAAGAAAGTCACCAAAAAAGAAAAAAAATCAAATCATTATTTTTCACGCTTTTGTTTTCTTTAGTTTGTGAAATATAGAAAAGTACAAATAAGTTAATTGTAGAATGTTTTGCCTTTTAGAAACATGTCGGGTATAGCTTATTTTTTTAAACCAAAAATAAGTGCTACAGATACAGCATCATCAACAACAGAAAAACGTCCTGGTCGACGTTCGAAATCAACAAAATCATCTGAAACACCAATAATAATTGAAAAAAATGTTCAAACACTCGAACCAACAGATGAATCTCCAACTGAAACAAAAATAATTCATGATGAACAAACAGAGAATCCTCAAACACCAACACCTAAAATAAAATTAAAATTTAATTTACGCTCACAATCTGTTCAAGATACATCCGATAATCGAATTATAACAAATATAACACATGAAACAAATGATTTATCAGCTGATGAATCATCTGATAATGAAATTCGTTTAAAAATTGATGATAATAATGAAAATTTAGATGAAGAACAACATTCACCATTACCTATTAAACATGATGAATTATTATTAACAATTAATTCACCATCGAAAAAAAAACAACAATCATCACGTAAAAAAGTTATTAGTCGTTTAATTGGTACAACAGTTAATACACTTTCACTTGATGAACCAAGTCCAGTAAAAATTCCACCACATGAATCACAATTTAGTGAAGTTAAACAAACAAAATCAGGTCGAACTATTAAATATACACCTTATTTTAAAGAACTTGTTCAAGGTGCAACTATATCACCACCATTATCACCTGTTCATTCAACTACACAACCAAAACGGCCATCAACATATTCAAAAAAGAAACAAACGCCAATTAAAGCTGATCTTGAAGCTATTAAAAATGGAAGTTTACCAACTACAGTTAATGTTAAAGGAAGAAAATTATCTACTGGATCACCTAAAAATAAAAAACAAGCAACAGCATCAGTTAAACGTGTTGGACAAGGAAGAAAATCAACAACACCTAAAAGTGTTTCTAGTAGTAAGAGAAAAAGTTTTATTTTAAATAAAATAAACTATAGATTTGATTAGAACAGTAACTTTGAGCGTTTGTTCTTTTGAGTTAGCATTAAATAGAAAAAAATATAAGTTTATTTGTTAGGACTATGATTGTCTTTATATGCAATTGAAATATGCTATATGTCAAGGAAGATCAGTCTTAGATATATATTAATATCTTCAAAGGCTTTCTAGGGAAGTTGAGAAAGTCAGACGAGCATTATGAAGATGAATTATGAAAGACTTATAGATTTATCGAAAATGAATAATTTTTGATACTGCTCATATTCTATCATTCTTATTTTAAGTTAACCTTACATCTTTCTGTTGTCCATAGTTATTTAAACTCCCTTAACGAAAGTATATCTAATGTGTTTGTCTTCTCTTCTAAGTTTGATTTTGATTAAAACATAATATTTAAGAATAGAATTTTGTCTTAAAAAAAATTTTTGTTTATAACTGCAGATATGTTTCATAGTCATATTAATTCTTTATTTAGCTAAAACGAAACGTGATTCGAATCAAATGGTTATTGGTGACGAAGTTGAAAGTGATGATGAAAATGAAGTAACACAAAGACGAAGTGATGATGAAGAATTTCGTAATATTATTTTTTCTTTCTAACATGTTTTTTTTTGGATTATTATCTAAAATTTTTTTTATTTTTAGATCAAGAAGAACATACATCAGAAGAAGAGGAAGAAGATGATGATGAAGGTTTAGATGTTGATGATGATCATTCAGCCGGTGCATTAAGTGATGAAGAAGAATGGACAACAATTGGTAATAAACAAGAACTTGATCGAACATTAGGTTTAGCTGCCACATTAGGTTCAATGTCAAGTGAAATGCTTGATGGTTTTAGTTTATGGGCTATGAAATATCGTGCACGTCATCGAACAATGACACTTGATGATAAACGTCTTTATCGTACATGGAAAAAAATGAGTGCACATGATCGACAACGTTGGTGTCTTAAAGCTGAAAAAGAAAGTTATCATTATCCAATAACAGCTGAATTATTAAAAGCATCAACTAGTACTGAACCAGCAACAGCAATACCACCATCATCATCAACAACAATAGCAACAAAAACTACTAAAGCAACAAAACGAAAAAAACCTACAGATGATCATCCACCATTACTTTTACAAAAAACTTTAAATCAATATTCTAAACAACAACCACCATTATCATCTATACGACCACCGAATGCTTTTGTTAAACAACCAATAACAACACCAATAATTACACCACCAAAAAATTATGATATTGTTGATATAGCTGCTGGAATTTATTTACTTGGTGAATCATTAACAAAAATGGGTGAAAAAGTTCGACAATTAGGTCATCTTAATCCTCGTGGTACATCAGCAGCAACATCCATTGATAATCTTTCAGCTATTCTTTTCGATGGAACATTATGTGCATGTAATTTAATGGCTTGTCTTGGTAATGAAATAACATCAACAAATTCATCAACATCAAAATCAGATCCATTAACAAATAAACTTATGGAAAATGTTGGAATTATTTTACCTGGACTTAATTAAATAAAAAGTTTTGTTGTATTAAATTTATGTACACATGTCTGTATACTAATATAAATAAAAGGATGTTAAAAAATTATATAAAAAAAAAATATCTCTATATTGTTCTGTTAGATTTTATGTGTATGTATATATTATGCATTTATTTTTAGATGCAACGCACACCAGTTATACAACCGACTACAACAGTCGATAAACTTATTCAAGATGAAGATAATGCTAATGAAACAGTTATATGGAATGTTTTTCGTAAAATGCTTTTCTTTACTGTTATGATGACATTGGCACCAATTACATCGTTTTTTCTTACGAAAGATTATATATTTGCAGGAATACTTAATATAACAGATACTAGTAGTTATATTTATTCAGCTGCTGTAGCTGTTATTGTCGTTCATATTATATTAATTGCTTTTCTTTATGTCGCATTTCGTGATGATCGATCAGGCAAGAAGACAAAAATTGAACTTATGAAAGAATCAACTGGAAAGAAAGACTAAATTTATTCATTTTTATATTTTTGTGCATCTTGATTATAGCAATAAAAAAAAAACACAACAAATTTCTTCGTATTTTATTCAAAATTTTAAATATTCAAGAACTCAATAGATTACCTGAATTAACCTTTTCCATATTTATTCAAACTTAGAGCCTATCAAGTTGGTTCCAAAAAGTCAGTCATTCTCATCATACTTTCTCTATGTTCTTGACGAAAGTACTATGAAATTGTTCATTTTCTCTTCATTTGCATTTATATACCCACGTTCTCTAGAACAATCTAACTAATAAAATGATAGGGCTCATACTCATCTTAAATTTAGATCATCTGACCAAAGATGCATAATCTTTGATTTACAAACAATATGATACTCATTATATTCTAGATATGACTACACATCATATTCGTTTAGTATTTGATTTAATCGGAGATTTATTTCCTGATGGAACATCAAAAGAAGTTGCTTCATATCTCAATCGTAAAGGTCCATTATCATTTGCTCTTCTTGTTCGTGATCTTAAAATTCCAGCAGTTAATATTGCACGATCTCTAGCAACTTTAGCTATACATGATATAATAGAATGTCATGGAGGTACTGGTTCAGATTCTAAACGTATTTTATATGCCTTTAATCTCAAACGAACATTATATATTTTACATTATTCAAAATGTATACATTGTGCAAGACAATTATATGGTTTTGATGGTGAATTAATTATTGAAGAACTTTTATTAAATGGTAAACAACGTATGAGTACATTATTAGTTAAAGTATATGAACGTTTAATAAAAGCTGGCAAAGATCCTCAAGTTCATAGTTTAGAATCAATAAAAGAATCATTTAAATTATTAGTTTCAGCACAATTTTTACAATGTATTACAATAAATGAAACGAAATCTAATATTTCTGAAGTAGTTGAAGAACCATTTAGCAATCTTGTACAAATACCAGAATTAACACAAGAAGGATGGAAATATTTACTATCAAGTCAACAAGATGAATCAAATGAGCCATCAACAAAAAAATTTAAATCAACTAAGCCAATATTTGGTGATGAAAAAATTTTTTGGAAAGTTAATTTTCAACGTTTTTTTGCTTATTTACGTGATCAAGAGCTTATACAAGCATTTACAAATCGAATAGATCAAGTAAGACTTAAACCAAAAAAATAGAATTTATTTTTTTGTCTTGCTTTAGAATGCCGGTGAAATCGTTCGAACAATACTTCGTTTAGCTGAAGTAAAACCAAATTCAGAACGAACTATACCAATATCATTTATTGAAGTCAATCATTTTTCTTTCTCTACGAAAAAAAAAATTTTTTCTTTGTTTATAGATTGCCAAAACGATATCAACAACTGGTTTACAAATGAATGAAGACTTATTACAAAAATATATAAATGCTATTATGGGTGATGTAGTAAGATGAATTTATATAATTTAAATATGATTGAATAATAAAATTTTTCTAGAATAATTGTTTTATAAAAGTTGGTGATCAAGGAAGAGGAACTTATATTGTGGGTAAGAAAAGATTTGATTTCGATTTGTTTTTTTTTTGTCAAAATATAAATCATCTGTTGTTGCTCTCTTGTTTCTTTTTGAAGATTTTCAAAAAGCATTGAGTGGATTAACTAAAGCTCATATTCAATCGTTTTTAAGAGAAAGATTTGGTTCAAATGCATTAAGAATTTATAATATGCTTGAAGAACGTGGTTGTTTATCACAAAAACAAGTAATTTATTTATGTCAATGATGAATTTTTATCTTTTGGTTTTTACTTAGATTGAAGATATGGCTATGATCAATGCAAAAGAAGCACAACAATATGTTTATTCAATGTTTATTGATGGAATGTTAACATTAGAAGTAGATTTTTTTATTGTTTGCTTATTATTCTTCTATAATTTTTACTTTTTATTGTAGGAATTATCAAAAGCAAATGATTTTAATCCAACTCGAACATTTTATTTCTTTCGTGTAAATTTATACAATGGTGTTTTATCATTACTTGATCATTCTTATAAAGTAAATCAAAAATAACAAAAAAAAAATCTCTTGTTGATTTTCGTATGAAATTTTCTTCTTTTAAAATAGACAATGTCAAATTTAATGCAAAGACATCAATATGAAAGAGAACGTCATAGGAAATTAATTGATAAACGTGATAAAGTTGATGCTATTATTCATACACTTCGAGAACAAAATGCTGAAGAAGAACAAATTAAAGAAGTAGAAGATATATTATCACCTATGGAAAAAGCACAAATACAAAAACTTGATGCTGCTTTTAGAAAGTATAATAATAATAATATAGTCATCTTTTATATTTATTTACGATTGATTTATTTTCATAGAATTGATCTTGCTCAACTTCAACTTACAGAAACAATTCTACTACTTGAAATGTATTTATCAATATCGAACAGTACTGTACCTGTGCAGAAAAAAACTGGTGGTAAAGCCGTTGCTGAAAAATTATTAGAAACAATCTCACAACGATGATTAATAATATAATATTTCATGTGTTATTTGATTTGAAATGTGAACATGTGTTTTTTTTTCTGATAAATTAAACTTATACGATACAATTAAATATAACTTGTCTGTCTAAATTGTTATGGCTACTTCTTAATTGCGGACAAAATTTCAGCCCTCACCCACACTGTCGGCATGCTAATTGGTTTGATTTTCGTCCGCAATCAAGAAGACACGAATTGTTATTTATGATTGAACAAAGGAAAAAAATCTGTCGAAAGAAGAAATTCTCAATACATTACCAACAAGACGTGGAAAGCTCTGTTTCTATTTACAAAGCCATTTCCCTGTTCTTAAACTTATCCAGTTCCATAGAAAGCCTGGAAGAGCCTGCCAGGATTCTAAATCACAAAGATCTTAGCAAGTTTTATTTAGGATCCTGTCTGGAAACCTAGTCATTTCTGTTTGTAGGTTTCTCATAATAAAACACAATCCTTGTCAACATTTGTTCGAGTTCCTACTTAAATGTTTTTCCAAAATGAGAATGCAAGATTCTGCCCAGATATTATCAAGTTCATGTCAAAGTCTCGTCCAACTCGTTGTATAATAATCTTATTAGGATTTGTAACTACATCCGAAGAAGATCTTAGCAAGAAAGAAATAAAATTAGTCAGAATCCTAAAGTGAAAAAATCCTGGCAAGATTTCATCAGGTTCTTGTTCAAACAGTGTTCTGCTATTTTTGCAAGTTTTCGTCAAGATCTGTTCTTTATTCTGATACGAAGATTCAGTCAACAGTTGATTTTAAATTAGAGGACGATCTTAACAAAAATAATGCAAGACTAGTCAAAATTCTAACTGAATAAAGCCTCTCAAGTTTTGATCGACATCCTACTCGATATTTGTTAGGGATAAGCATTTGCTGATTCTTGCAAAATAATACCAATCACCGTTAGAATCTTGATAGGACAATGCAAGGATTCAGCTTAGATCTTTGAAAGTTTGTGTTTAGAATCTTTTCACAATTTGATTTTCGCGTTTCTATCCCGATTTATAACTGATTCTTCTCAGGATCCTAACCAAGATAAACGTCAAGATTTCATCGAGGTTTTTCGCTGGTCTGCGTTCATTATTTGCTTATGCCTTGTAAATCTTTAAATCATCGCCCGAATTTTAATATTCACCTTAATTAATATTATCAATATGCTTGACGTTTCGCAGCTATATGTTTTTTTTTCAGTATTTATAGTTTCTTAAACCAATTGTTGGTTTTATATCTAGTAGTAAATTACTCCGAATTATGTTGTTTTAAATCCTCTCAAAATCTTGACATTCCATGGCTACACGCTTTCTTCAGAACAAAACAGTGAATCGTTGCAGAATTCTTATTAGCTGTGTCAAGGACTTCATCCGAAAACATTGACACGACAATATAAGAAAAATGAGACAAAAAACTTCCAGGTATCATAAGAAGAAAGCAAAATACGACACAGAATCATCCATTAAGCTTAAAGAAAAGAGAAAAAAACTCTTTGATACAAGCAATGAATTATTCTTTTTATTCCAATGTAACAATTATTTAATGCACGAAGAAAACAAAAAGAAGAGGAATATTCTCGTCAATTTGATGAATTATTTCTATCCATAATAAAATTACTGTTGCATTTCGAACAGAAAAAGTAATTAAACTATACATAGAAATAATTTATTCAATTGATGAGACAAAAGAATAATAGTTGAATACATTGAAAATGATGACTTCTTATATGGTTCGAGAATTTCGATGATGGGAATCTTAGAATTTCAAAACTGTATCTCGATGTTTTGTTTTGTCTTTGAAATCTTCTTTTGAAATGGAAGTGAAGTTTGATGATTTTTTTCTTTATTATTAATATTACCTCCAAAAAAAATCCAAAAATAACGTTTTATTTTTCATAGAAACTCTAATGCTTATTGTGAACAATATTTCCAATAGGTTGTCTCAAAAACAAATGAATAAAAAAAATTGAATAGACAAGAAAAAAACAAATTTCAAATATATTTATGATTATTGATTCTTACGTCATTGATGTCTTCATCATGGCCTACTTTGAAGCATATATGCGAATCGACTGTAAAATGAGGCAAAAATTTATGACCACCATCTAATTAAAATAATTTAGTCAAAATCAAGCTTCATACTTGAAAAAAATTCATGTCTTCCGAAAACTTTCTAATCAGGTCTATCGGTAAATTTCGTTCGGAGTCAGTATTGAATAAGTGACAGTAGAAACTTCTCAAAGGTGTCTCTGAGATGCTATGTAAATTTTATACATTCCTAAGTCAAGTATATAGGAAAAATATTACGTATTGAGATTTTTGGACACATCTGTTGTCATTAAAAATGTTCCAATCGCACTTGTTACTATTCTACATTATTTCTGTATTTACTCAATAGTTTTTTGGATATCTTCATGCTTGAAACTGTATGTTTTCTAAGAATATGTTAATGTTAGATCTCTATTTTTCGATTTACTTTATTGTCATACTAATTCAGAACCAGTTTGTGGGTCATCTGCTACAATAACTGTTTACAAAAAAAAGAAAATCAACAATCAATATTAATGTAAAAGACAAACCAAACAATCTTTTGTACAAAGGTATAACATTATAATAATAAAAAGGGAGCGAGAAATACTTGATAATATACTATGTCAATACGATGCAAACATTTAGTTTCTTTTCAATAAACATCTTTAACTTTAAGCTAACTATTTATCATTGTATATTGTTTCGTAGCATAGATTGATTTTCATTTGATACAACCATAATGATTTTTACATGTCATTATTCAAATGATTAATATGGCCAATTCCAATCAATTGTCACCAAGTATGACTTGAAAGTTCATCACTAGCTAAATCACAAATATCTGATTAAGAAAAAAAATTGGAAAAACAAACGAAGAAGAATCTCATCATCCTACATACACGACTAACAACTGCTTCATTGAATTTACTCATTGTAATGAGTGTAATGAAAAGTCCAGAATGATATGATCTGGATGATGTTTCATTATAATTTGCTTTTTTAATCTTGAGTCATTAGCTACACTGTACCTAATTCTATGCTAAAAAAACTCTGAAGACTTTTAAATCTGAATATCAGTTTTCCAATTAGAGTTTTATTATCAAAATAATCCATAGTATTAATCAAAATTAATGCTAATCTGACAACTATAATATAACCGCTATTGCAAAAGGATGATGAAATACGTCACAATCATTCGAATTTTACTAATAAGAACGTTCAATGCCTAAAATAGAATTTATGTATGGTAACACCGACGTTTTTTGGCATTGTATTGTAGGGCTTTGAAAGAATTCACTAATATTGACTTCAGATTCCTTATCAAACAGAGTTGCAAGTAGTATTAATCTAGCTTTGATCACTTTTACTAAAAACCGAGTGCAATCTTGTCCAATACACGTTCGATGAGCGCCATCGGAGAGGATAAAAAAGTGATAATCTTTATCTTCTTCTTGAAAATATTTAACATAGAATAAATTTGAACCAAATTATAAAATGTATTAAAATACGCACTTCATTCCTTTTTTTTATGATTGATGATCACTTTTACAAATCAATCGCCAACCATTAATCAATGAATAGTATCAATAGTGGGCATAATATAAAGCGAAATATATCTTGAAAAACACAGTTTACAGGAATAGTTGCTCATGAAACGGTTTGAGCAGAATATTATCGTTGTTACTATCTCAAGAACAGTAATAATAAAGAAAAACACTGATAAAACATCTCTGACTGAAATAGTCTTACTGATGATAAATTTGGTAAAATATGAAAAATTTACCCTTCTTCTGTTTTTCTATTTTTATGGATTCAAATGTCTCATTTTCTTATATTGGAGTTATTACTTGATCTTGTTCCTTTATATTCTATAATACAAAAATTTTTCATAAATATATCAAAGCAATCGTACAAAAGTTGTGTAAATTCATTTTTTCTTGAAATTCATGTTTCCTCACGTTCTTAGATCATATTCAGATTGAATTAGATCAAATACAGACCATATTAAACTACGATATAATTATTCGATCCAGAATTAAATCTAACTTGTTCATTATTCTACAACGATAGAATCAAAATATAACCATTGACTATCGTTACTATTCATAGTTTATCACGAAAATTGAAATAAACTTTCATAAAACCTTTCCTGCATACACATTGCAAAGACTATTTTACCTTTCTGCTATATTTCAGTAGAAAACAAGTGCGTCATGAAAAGCAAGGCGACATTGATTGAGACGCATATAATCGCTTTCATAAAATATGTCAATGAGTTATATTATGTTGTGCATTATGTAAATTGCATTCATATATGTAACAGTTAGACATCGACCAATATTGATAGTGTTAATAGAATATGGCCGAAGATATAAAAAAATTGAGCTAGTATTCTTGATCATGCTTCATATTATATGAAATATTTTCGTATGTAATGAATAAAATTAAATATTCATATTGAAGAAAAAAGCAAAGACCAAAAACAGAATTATGTGGTAAATACATACGTAATGAGTAGAACGAATGAAAAAAAGAAAGCCAAACTATAATCCGATGCTGATACCTACTTTACAATGGCACAGATAATATTGTGTTGTTATACAACTTGAGGATAACGAATAACTGGTGCATTAAAACTTTACTATACTATTATACAGTTTAAACAATAAATAATCTTACTTAGAAAAATTCAGTTTTTTCATTTTGTTAATTAAATAAACAAAATTTGTTTTCAATTTTTCGATGATAGAAAAACGAATATTTCTAAAAAACAAAAAAAAAGAATTTCATTTACATATGTTGAATTTTCATACCTATACTTTTCTATCTTACTAAAGAGTATAAGTAACAAGATATCAGTCATAAGAAAAAATAATTCATTTTATGTTTCGAAAACATATTTTATTTTTAAATATATACAAAAATACAAAATTTAGTAATAACTAATTTGTTTATGATGAATTCGACGAAAAACTTTTTTCATAGAATTTTTTTCATTATCATCATTCATTGAACAAGCTCCAAGCCATATTTGCATACAACGTAAACCTTTTCGACATAGAGAATTTTTTCTTTTTAATTTAATCCATTTAATAATATCTTCATAGTAATATAACATATTGACTGAGTAAAATGTTACACTTGATAATTGTTTAAGTTTTTCAAGAATATTTTTCATTTCATCAAGATTTGTAATTGATATTTGTAAATGTTTAATAGAACGAGGAATTATTGAAGATAAAGTTTCAATGTTAATAAGAGACTCTCCAGTATGATTATAAATTAGTTTCAGTGAATGAATATTTGATGTTTTCTTCAGTATTGATGATATATAAACAGTTACAGATGAACGTTGAGCAACATTATAAATAAGAATTTGCATTGAAAGACAAACCAGAGATGATAAATCGATAATAGTTTGAAGGGATTGCAAAGAAACATATGGAAGCTTTCCATCAAGATTTAAAGAAAGATGAGTAATTTTTCTAAATATTGGATCTTTTAATTGATTATTCTAGAAAATAATATAAGGAAGTAAAGATTAACAAATAATAAATTCATACCTGTATTTCATCATTGATTTCAATAGTTTGATTTAAATTAAATTTTAATTCACGAACATGATCAGTGAATTTAATATGATTACTTGTTGTATTTAATGTTGAACATGAAATTTTCTTTGAATTTGTATAATATGTTAATAATGAATTACAAATAGGTAATGAATATAATCTGATAATAAATAACGTTTTCATATAATCACAAGCAACATACCAATGTTTTTTTTCAAGCCAAAATGATGTTTGAAATGAATTAATAAATGAATGAATATTTATTAATGAATTACGATTAATATAATTTAAAATATTAAAAAAAAATTCAAATTTATTTAATAATGGTAATTTTTTTACAATAAAATTTTCCCATTGATTACCATTTAATATTGGATCACATAAATCAGTCCATAAAATTAATTTCATATGATTAAGTGTTGGTGTGCAAGAAAGTAATATTGACAGTTCTTTCATACGTATATAACAAGTACCAAATGATAATGATTTTAATTTTGATGGATAGATTACGTCCGATGGTTTATACATAGTTCCATCAGAATCATACATATGACATTCTTTTAATATCAATTTATGTAAATTAGTTGCATGACGAAGTATTATATAATATTCTTGAAATGTACAACTTTCAAGACGAAGATATTTTAATGTAGTTGGTAACGGTGACCGTGAAATCACGTATAAATCTTTATAAGATACGTTTAAATCGAGTTTTTCAAGTTTTAATTTTGCTATTGTTGATGATAGAAGTAAACGTGTTGTATAACTAAATTTATCTGATGATTTACTATCAATTGATAATGATTTAAGTGAACAATTCGAAATATGTTTTAATATTGAAAATAAATTATTTTCGTCAATTTTAAGTAAATCTAATGATTGAAGTCGAGAAAATTGTTCAAATGAAAATCTTGATAAAAATGTACGAATTTGATATGGTGTATCTATATCATTAGTAAGTATAATTGAAAGAACTTTTTTCGGAGATATAACATGACAAATATGATCAAAATCAGTTTTTGATATTAATCTCAAATCGAGTTTATATTGATCATAAGAGTCAACAATTGTTTGAAATCGTTTGCATACATAACGAAATGAAAATAATATTGTTGATAAATCAAGATATTCCAATAAATAATAAATAAGTTCTATTGGTAATGTATAAAGTGATGAAGTCGACATTTTTTTTTCTTATGTAATATAGTTATAATCATGATTTTATTATTTAACGATATCATGAGAGTCAATCAGGTATGACCAAAACCTCGATTAGCATTTTAACAAACAATCACTCTTTATCCTTTTCTTTTTTTTTGTACATATATGCTATTTACCATATATACCAATTCGAGTCGGGTCAAACAATATAATAGTGAACACATGGATAAATATCGGCAATTTATCAGGTAGAATTGTCACGTTATTATTATTAATCAGTAATAACAAAAAGCATTATTAATCGTTGCTATTAATAAATAAGACATTAGAAAACTAAGTAAGTATTGATAAAATAAACTCATTGACATACTTTTCATCTTTTAATCCTCACTAGCAAATGGAATTGCCACTTTTTGAAACATTGCAGAAAATGCTTAACGCGGGATATCACAAAACTACATATTGTATGTAGAGAATTGTCTGAACTACCGATTGGTAAAAAGGTTTTTTTTATCCTTACTCTATCTCCAAGCTATACGACATGCAAAAGACATGATTATGAAATTACTAAAAAATGTATTTCTTCTTTTTGAATTGTGTTCTCAGCTACGAGAAATACTTATCTTGATGAAGTGCTGCGCGATAAATATCGACGAAATTCGCTACTATTGAATAAAACGCGTTTAAAAATTTTCCTACGAATTAATTGAACAAGAGCTTGTACGACATAAAATAGCAATCGCAGTTGCCAAATTATCCTACACACAGAGAAGCGCATGTTGTTAATCAGATTATATTATTGGCCTACTGAAGAGAACAATAGCGTATTTTAATAGTTGTTTTATTACTCATTCTTCTAGAACCTTTATGGAGGTAAGGTATTAATACTCAATCGGATTTTCACTTATTTATTTCATATTCTAGTAAAAAAAAAAACAGAAAAGCCCAAACAAAACTTGGCGTAAAAAATAGAAACTAATCAATTCTATCCTTCATGTTTTTCTTTGAGTCTTTTCGTAAATAAGTCATACAAAAGAAATGTGAAAGAAGAATGAAAAAAGAAATATAGAGTACTAATGATAATACAATATTAGTATTCGTCGTATCACATGAATATCCTTCTTGTTTATATTTAAATGCAATGACATTTACTACACAGCCAGTAATCATTTGAATAAATTGAAGTAAAGTTATAAATACTTGAACAAATCGAGGAAGCCGAATACGAGCAGCTCGGAATGCAAAATAACCATACATGATTGTATGAACACAATAATTCATTGTTACAAACCAACGACTAGTTGAAACAAAAAATGCATAACTTAATTTATATTAATTATAATTATTGAAAAGAAAAAAACAAAGATAAAAAATGAATTACCTATAAAAGCAATATATAAGCACTGATGCATGATGATACCAATGAAGAAAAATCAATTGGTGTCGTCATAATATAATAAATAATGTATCTAATGTTTCTGGTACTTTCGAAGCCATAAATAAACAAACCCTAACATTTGCGAATTATATTTCTTTTTTATTATATAAAAATTAGAATTAACAAAACTCACCATAATCTAGTAATATCTTGTTTAAACGTTGAATCATATATTCAATACATAAATCCATGTTGAGTTAAAGCATATATAAATTCAGATACACATCGATATGCACCCCAAAAATTAAATATTGTAAGACTAATCTTCCAAAGTATTAATGCTTGTCGTAATTCAAATTTTTCATTTTTTTCTAATCATCCATGTTTGACCAATAAATATAGCAATGATATATAATAATGCATAAGGTAAACTTAACCAACACCAATTATAGAGCATACGTTGAATTGAAGAATATTTTTGTCCATTGAAAAAAATAAGTTCAGAATCAAGAACTAATCGATGAACAACACCACTTGTATCTCTTACTAATTGATATATCTTCATTCTTCTTTGTTGTCTTTTAGTGTAACTTTACAAATAGAAACATTCTTATTTTGTGGAACTCACGTATGTTTTCGAAGAAAACAGTGAGTTTAAGTTTTCAGTTCGAGGCTGGCGGCTTCCTCCTCCCCTCACCCCATTACAGAGACATAGCAACGGGAAAGAAAACATTACAGACATACCTCCCATTACAGACACCTCGCTCCATTACAGACCTTGGCAACTTCGTGAAAACAAAATTCTGTTCGAAATTGAGAGATAAAAATAGAGCATTTTCTGATAATCGATTATCTTTAGAAAAGAACTATTATCTTTTGGAGATTTTAAATGTTGAGTATTTTGTCATTAGTATAATGAAACCAAAGGAGATATGTTAGTTCCACATCTCAGCCCCAAATGGGCTGCGCTAACAAGCGTTTTTGTTTTCTTTCGGAGTTCTTCAATCTTTTCATTAAAATGATTCATATAAAGCATCAACTGATTCTCTTCCGAGCCTTCTTTGTTTTAAATCAATTTTAAAGTGTACCTGAATCATAATCGAATGATATCTATTAATATATCTTCGTTTTCCACTTATTTTGTAAAAAAAAAAGTGATGCGCATGCACCTTGCTATCTTTAGTGTCATTCGTTATATCATGGTCTAAAAAATATACATCAGCATTTCACACGTTAAATTCGACAACATTATTACTTAGTTTCTTTTTTTATATATTTCATTAAATTAAAATACACAACAATATTGTTCTTTTTATTTATGTTGGAACATTTTTAAACTGTATTATATAAACTTCACATTCAAGATAATGGATTAATACAGACGTATATCTTATTCCTTTTTTTGCTCAACATGAATGACATAATCATTGTGTCGAGTATAAATGACATTTCGTCAAATCCTGAATATAAATCATATATGAAAAAGAAAAGATGAAAAGCACATTATAAATACTCTCTTTATTTTTTTATCTATATTCATAACAAGTAATTTTGTTGCTGATTCATTAATACCAAAATCGGTGTCATATTATATAAGGAGCAAATGAGATTTACATAAAAAAAAGCAAGAACTTTTATATAATACCCAATAATAACCAAATATGTGTCTCGTGGTAGTTTCTCTTTTTCTCTGGAAAGTTAATGAACAAGTCGTCAATGAGTCTATTCGATTGGCATGATGAATAAATGACACTAGTAATTGTCATCAAATCTATGCAAAGACACTGTAACAAACAGATTTACATCAAAAAAGGTAACACAAAGATCTGTTTCTTAGTAAAGGCAAAATAATTATATTTTTATATCTGATGAGCATCATCAACAATTGTGCATATAAAATTACATGAAAAATAAACTTTATTGATTGAAACCTACAAAGTTAAATATGAGAATCCATCGATGAATAACTATTATACTAAACAATTTATCGCATTACTATAAAAAACTAACACTTTTTCACGTACATGATTCTCTTGGTCTTGTTTTTCGCCAAGATTTCTTCTGTCAATTATGTGACACGATTGAATTGATGTATCGTATATACTTTTGACATTAATATGATGATGTACAACTGTTTGTATTTTATTAGTTTATATGAAAATGTCGCTCCGATGCCGAACAAGAAAGTTCTTACTCAGCACATGTTTTCGTCCTTGCGACTGGTCTGTGATCCGAAGATCGTATTTACCTTCGTTCAGGATTAGAATAAGCGAATTTTCATGCAAATTATCGAGGCACGAGGTTGCTTTTGTCTGAACACATAGTATTTTGCGCCAAACGCTAATCAATATGAAATGTGTATAGACAGAACAAATATAGAGCACAGAAGAACAAACTGAGTATTGCGTTTTCAGCTAATTACTTGATAAAGATTGATTCTTGTAAAAACAAATCGCGCAAACAAAATGGTGCGTTCTCAAAATCATCCTCAGAAATTTTAACCTTTGTCTTCATTTTGAGTGAAGAATTAAAATCTGAACAATTTTTTTAAATTAGGATGAATTGATAGATACAGTTCTTATTTCAGAATTCAAAGCAAGATTATTAAAATAAAGAAGTATTCAAAAAAGACAGTCTCAACTTTGCACATTATTAATTTGTAATGAACAAAATTTGTACGACTTAATCCAACAGATAAGACAATATTTATGAGTTAATTTTTATACGGATAATTTTTTTTGGCAAAATTCTTATTTTCTAACCCATCGTTGCTTTTGGTGATCGTGATAAATCGATAGGTAATTGTTGTGGATCATTGAATACTAGCCATTTTTCTCGTGGTACTCCTTCGAAAGCATCAAAAAAACGTTGATCTTCAAAAGCTTCACCTTTAATTGCTCGAATAAAAATAGCTCGAACACGTTCCGGATATTCTTTTGCAACTGTTCCATAAATTTCTGGATCTTTTTCTCCACTGTCACCAACTAATACGTAATCACGCATTGTATTTGAAAGAAAATATCGTAAATAGGCTATTTTATGAATAAATGTCGATTGTGAATGAAGAAAACCAAAAATAGATGTTGCTGCCCAACCAAAATGTCTCATATGAAATGTTCCATCAGGAAATTTATTCTCATAAATAAATTCATGGGTTAATATATATAATTGATCGGGCATACCGGATAAATAATGAAACGTACAATTATTATTGTTTATACGCCATTTTTGATATAATTCAGCCATGCCTAAGAGAACGAGAAAAAGAAAAATGATCTTATTATATTGGCTTTTATTGATTATGTTTACCTGGTACAGGTTTGAATGGATATATGAAAGTATTTGCAAGTAATCGTACTTTATCCAATACTTCGGATATTTTAATTGTATCATCAACATCACTAATAACAGAAATACCTTTACGTGGTTCAATAAGTTGAATAATTCCTGTTGTTTTATCTTTATTATCACCAATAGCTTCATATGTTATAAAACTACTACCTCCTTGTTGTTGCTTTAATTTTTGTATTTCATCATTTGATATTTCAATTTCTTCATTAAATTGTCCTTGACTGTCTGTTAGAAATGAAAAGATTTTTTCATCAAATTTTATATGTATTTTTTCATTTGATTCATCTTCAACAAAAAATGGTTTAAGTCGATCACGATTAATGGATCCATTGAGATATAATATATCTTTTTCATCCAATAATTGTTTAGCAATTCGTTCTACCCATAGACTTGCACTAAATCCAAACCAATCTCTTCTTCTATTACGTTCATATCGCCAACCATGCATCATTATTTTCCATATGCTATCATTATTCAATGATTGATATCCTATATCAGGAAAAAGAAGCATTTCTTCTTTATCAAAATGACGAAAATCAATATGAAATTTTTTAGTTGCTGTATCTTTAAATTTGTCTGTTATTATATTCCATAGTTCACGAAGTCGATATCTTTGAGAAAGTGTTCGATTATCAACATTGATAACAAATAGTAATAGTAAGATGCATACAGTTGAATATGACACCATTGCTGATCAAGAAAATATAAAAGTATCGTATACGATATATACTGAAAGCGATGGAACAAAACGAATGGAAGAGAAATTCTAAAGCATTTTTTTTTATAACTATAGTATAATGGAGTGAGAACGAACGAATAAACCAGCAAAGTTTGAAGTAGTATAAGCCAATGATGAAAGAGGAGGTATGAATAAGTGCTTTTATCAGAGAAAAACCACTGATCCGATTGAAAGAATGAATGAGTTTATATATACATATGTATGATGTGATGAATCATTTTTATGACTATTCATAAAATGGCACACGATGTGTTCAAGAATGCATAGAATATTTCATTTCTTTTTGAATAATAATGTAAGAATTAACATAGGTTTTCTTTCTGTCACTAATACAGAGTACAATTAATTGATACAATATTTTCGTTATTGTTGTTCTGCAATATGTTTTTAGAAAATTCAAAATAGAAAAAATATTTTTCAGACGTTTTATATAAATGTTGATACGGCTCCAATCATTTATGAATCATAGCAGCGCAGGGGTCAGATGTTGCTTACTTTATTGTTTGTTTTTGTTATGAAATTTTATATATTCACTAAACATGTCAATAAACAGAATCCATGGTAATCTGATTAATAAACTATTTCTCCAAGTCGAAAGAAAATGTTTCAAGTATTTAAAACACTCTAAGTATAAGATGCATTACTCAAAAAGCATAGAAGACTTAAGCCATACACACACTTGATTAATCACATTTAGTATACAATGCCTGAAGAGGACTTCAACCTTTTCATCATTTGTGGAGAACGATTGATCAAAAAATTGTGAAAGTGTCAAGGTAGATTGATCTCAATACAAGAGTCTAAGTCATCATAGATTCAAAATTCCAAAATGCTTCCTTCTAGAAGTTGTCACGGTAACAAAGGCTAAAAATTAACCCGATGTCTTAATTAATATACATATACGTCTGATAAGGTTGAAATTTTCAGTACAGTACTAGACACTGTTTGAAGTGCCTGCTTTTTCTCTTCTGTTCGAATAACAAAATGGAAATACATTGGCAAAAAAAAGTTATGGGTATTACATTTAATTCCAAATGCTTTTCAAGTTCTGTATAAAACCATTCTTTCGTCAGTGTACAGAGCGTCTCTTCGAACACATGCAGATTTTCTATTTGATACGGCCTTTTTTGTGAATTCTGATAAAAACTAACTGTATGGTGTGTGTTAAAACACAAAAAAAAAAAGTGCACACCCTAAACACTCTACTGTCCATTTCAAAATATAATATGCTTCATTTTTTTTTGAATAAATTTTGATAAAATCCTTATAGAGAGCTGCAGTTTTCACCATTTAAGAGTGAAGATCTGACACTAAAGAAGTACGTCGGAATTCTTTTTGTAAATAATTGACCAATCAGGTGAGATTTTCGAAAACGATATTCTGGAGTTCAAAATGTCGTTTTCGAAAGTCTCCATCAAGAACTTATCTGATTGTTCAATTGTTGATCAATCACTTTTCGATGTGCTCCACTGATCCCTTTATCTTCTCTTTTAAATGGTGAAAACTGCAGATCTCTTAGATGTTTCTATCAAAAGTTATTCAAAAAACAGTGGAGTACATTATATTTTGAAATAAATAATAGTACAAGTAGAAGAAATTTTCAGCTCGGTCAATTGTACTCTCGGGTTGAGAAACAAGAATGGTTCTCAATTACTTTTATTGAAAAAAACTCATTTTCAGAAACAGCAACATAATGTGTAAGGTGTTTCGGCCGAAATGTTCCATATTTTTCAGCTTTTCGACTTTTATATTTACGTATTAATTCTTAAAATATATCTACTAGACAGATGATACTTCGAAGCTTATATAGATCGGAAAAAGCAACAATAAAAAAATTAAACATTTGCGGTCAGGAAAGAGGACTGACCCTCTTAAATTTTCATTGTCAATGTTTCGCATGAACTTGAATACCTTCCAATGTTGATTATTTAATTTAGTGTGAGATAAAACTTATCGCTCATTTTTTCATCAATTTTATTTCAACGTAATCAAAAGGAATAAATAAAAGTCAATTGCATGAATTTTTTTAATCAAACAGAAAAAAGAAAAGCAAAATGTAGTTCATTTTACTGTCGCATAAATAAGAAAAAATTGCATCATTGTTATTTTAACGAATATGCATCATTATAAATTCTTCTTTAGTTTGATATCCATCCCAGATACCTTGCGAATCAGTTTTTTTTGGTAATGTCTGATATTTAATTGTCCATCCATAAAAAGGAGATAATGAACGTGGTGATGCTGGTGTTGATGATAATGAATCATTTACATCGGAATTCGTTGATGAAATATTACCTGAATTAATAGATCTAAATAAAGACATATAAACATTAAAAGTTATTCTATATTAAAAACAAAGTCTATTTTACTTGAAAGTCGAAGTAGCTTCAGCCATGATAATAATTTGATTATCGATTGAAAGGAAGATTAAAAATAAAATCGATGAAAATTACCGTTAAAAAGTTGAAAATAATAGAAAAGAGACGAAATGAATACGAAGGTTAAGAAAAGAATGCAAGTCAATCTTTGAGTACTGCTTTGCCAAGTGATGAGGCTGGTTGCTATAATAGAAAATAAGAATACTTGGAAAACAATAGAATAAAACTATATAATCACTCACATTTTTCCAAGTTTTACGAACGGGTTTAGCTAAATGTTTCGAAGTCAACATTCAGACATAAAACACTAAATGAATAGATAATTAATAGAATGTTTTTCTTTTAAATAAATCTTACCAACAAAAAAGAAGTAAGTATATAGGTATGTGTTGTTTATAATAAAGATGTGCTTTGATATATGATAAATGAAATAAAAATACTAACCGCTTGTCCTTATATATATATACACAATTAAGGACGAATCAACCTACAATGAAATAAAAACGTTAAAGACGATAGATAAGAACACAGGTTATGTCAATATGGATGCATTTCTCATAATCTAATGTGTAGTCATGCAGTCCACTCGTGATATGAAAATATCAAAGTGCATGATCACCTAGATGTTGAATTGTGCGTTAGTTTCTTTTTTCCAGAATAATTCAATTGTTATACTGATTAGCCTTTCGATACTGATAAATCAGATTTCTGTTTCAATTTAGTGACTTGATACATCCGTGCGTTAATTATTATCATACACGTTTCAATATCGTTATTTTGACTGTGATATTTACGATAGCTCATGATTTGTAGGAAATAATTACATATGTCGAACTTAATTTAACTGTTCATTGAAGTATATTCATATTACTGTCTTTACTATTTAGTATAACTGTTTTTGAAGAATTTGAACCTTAACCCTATTTTTGTATATTGCGAATATGCATGTCTCTCTAGGCTGATATCAGTCACCTGATCGTTTATTTTTTGATGATATCTTCCAAAATTTTGCGGATGAAATATATCATGTGACTAAAATTTTTATCGTATTGATGAAAAGGTTTGACTGTAGAGAAATACAGAGAACTATGTCATTCAAACAATGACCCTGAAAGCAAATATATTTGACCTAAATATAATTTCTAGAAGATTCAATATAAATATCATAAAGTTTTTCTCTCATATGCGTATGAATGATTTGGACAGATCGATTTCAGTTATTTATCGAGAATCTCTATCATTGCTTAATATAAACAGAATAAGAGAACATTTCAAACTATTCATTCTTTTAATGTATAATGCTTTCTCGTATTAGTAAATTCAATCACTTCGTAATTAAAATAGCTCTTTTCATTTATTCAAATAAAAAAAAATGAAACAAACCAACAAAACTGAATGAAAAATATAACGCAATAAAAGCGAACAAGACAAAAGAAAAAGTGCAGTTTTTCATTATTTTATAGAGAAGAAAGAGAATGTCTTATCACTATTTAACGAAGATGCATCGCCATGAATTCTTCTTGCGTTTGATAACCATTCCAGATACCTTTTAATTTAGGTTCACGAATTATTTTATATTGGATTCCCCAACTAACAATTGATGGCGATGATGAATATGACGTGGCCATAAATGATGATTCATCCATAGAAAGACTTTCGGAGGTAACAGTACTTGTACGGACGTGTCTATTCAAATATAAATACCTCATATATAGTTCATAGATAAAATAAATCTGTCTTACTGTGAAAATGAACCGATTTCTGTCATAGTTCCGTATTAAAATAGGTAATTAATGAAGAATTGGAAATAGAACACAGAAAGCTGGTTTAAAAGCAAGCAAAGAAAAGTTTACGATAGAATGTAGAAATCAATCTTTAAGAACAGCTTTGCCAAGTGATGATGCTGGTTGCTATAATAAAATAAAATTTTCCTTTCATTTTTAAAATTAGAGAAAAGAAACAACTAAACTTACATTTTTCCAAGTTTTACGAACGGGTTTTGCGATATGTTTCGATACTAACATTCAGAAAGACATAAAAGTAATTGAATGAAAGAAGCTAAACAATGTTCTTTATATATATATCATCGACACAATGTTTCTCGCATCTGATAAGAAAACTGCTGACGAAATCTTTGTTTTCTTTAATAAAACAGTATGAGTTGGCAATAAAATGATAAGAAATAAATTGCAATGTTGTGGGATACATATGCAGATGTGTGTGATGCGAAACAACGCAAATGATAACACGGTTTGAGAGAAGTCCAGTATGCCATTGCATTTGTGGGAGCTAGTATTTAGATATTCATCCGATAATACGATTAGGTTTGATGACGAGACCAATTCATTTAATGTATTTATCTATCAAAAGTGTATTGATCTATTTTACTTTCGTTGTATTTAATAAATTACTAAAAAAAAGGTCATCAAAACTATTGCTAATAAATCATAAATAGCTAATGATTGCCTACAATAAAATTTTTTAGGCAACATCAGTTTCATCAAAACAATAGATTATTATTTCAGTAGTTTTTTGTTGATCTCCTAATTAGATGTAGTGAAACAATGGTCTGGTAGTTGTTAGTTATGGTTATTTATCTATGCTTACACAATAGGACACCCACTTTTCTGTTGATACTTTATCATTATAATTTATTATCGCGCCAAATAATCTAACGTATAAATACGACATTTGGTAGTAACAGCAAAAAATTTGAACATTCAATAATGATATAGTGGATAGTTTGTCAGGTGCGATTAATAGGTTAGGACTCCCGAACAGGGTTCAAAAATGACACGAGTTTTCTAGTCCTTCATAATTAAGCAAAAATATAGCAATTTGAGTACAGATCAAAATAAAAACGATTTTTCTATAGAAAATTAGAAAAAAATGACAATAGAAGTTCTCGTTAGATTGCTGTATCTCAGCTAAAAAACATCGTAGAAATCTCGAAAGCGTCTCATTTTATAGAGAATTATTTATTCTAATGTTATAGATGCTGAAAAACTAGCATTTTTGGACTGATAATAGTCATTGTGCTTTACATTCCTTTCGGAAACAATTTTCCGACTATTTGGATTCTTTCTAGCACTTACAACAGCGGAAAAAATTGAAAATAAACCTTAATGAATAGTTTTGGTATTCGCTGTATATATATATTCAATCAGAAACTAGAAGAAATAACACGAATTCAATTAGCTGAAGTACCATTTTCGGTATGACTTAAATGCAATGAATTATACAGAAGAATGATAAGAACTTAAATTTGTGCTTGGACTTATAGAATTTCGTATTCTTAATTTCATAATTTGAAAGATGTTAATATAAAAAGTCTCCTTAATTCTTTTTGGCATTCCTAGATTGTGTACGTTAAGAATACAAAAGAAATAATTAAAATATAACACCTAGATAGTTTTTGAAAGAAAATCAATTTTAAGACTTAATATTTCTTCTTCTAAATATCAATCAAGTTTTTATTCACTGTAAAATTTTGTTTTTACAAAATAAAAAAAAAAATATATATAATAAAACAAAAAAGACATCAATTAGCAATAGAATCATCATTTGATTGAAAAGGCATTCGAAATTGTTGTTGATCGGCAATAAACTTAAAATAGAAAAAAAAAGTTTTTATATATTGTTATTTTTTTTTTAAAGTATACAACAATAATATTAATAAAAGAGAAATAATACTTTACTTGAAGTGTATTATCTTTAGTAACGTAAATATGTTCAGGTCGTATACTTCGTATTGTTGATTCATAATATGTACGTTGTAATTGAATAAATGATCGTAATACAGAACTTTGTTCTCGAATTAAATCATCAACAGCTAATAGAACAGGATTAGTTATTAGAAGAGATTGAAGAACATTTGGTTCAACAACAGATCGAATAAGGGATGATGGACGAGTTTCATTTAAATCATTTTGATTAATTAAATAAATTGAATGAACTATTAAAAAAAAAGATTACTCGATGATTAAATATAAAAGATAGAAAATAAAAAGATAAAACCTTGATTTAATGATGATTGAAATGGAGCTGACATTAAATCAACTTGTACTTGTTGATCATCGGTTGAAACTTTTCGTATAGTTCTATTTAAAATACAATACTTTTAAGATTTTAAATTAAATAGAAAAATTTTCTTTTCTTACGGTGTTTGTTTTTCTATATGCATATTTGTTGGTTTTGATGGTCTTGGCGTTGAAGTTTCTGTTGTTACTAATGAAAAATCTTCCGAATAATTAATTATGCTTTGTTCCTCAGGGATTTCTTCAACTTTTGTATTTTCATCATCACTAATATCTGATATTGTTCGCTGTTTATGATGAGTTTTATGTGCTGACGATGAAGCCTTTTTTTTTGTTACTCGTGGAGATTTATTTTTAATAACAGTTGTTATTAATGGTTCATTATTCATAACTAAATTTGCAAACATATTATCAACTGGTGATTCACTAATATGTTCACTAAATGGAATGCTATTATAATCATCATCATCATCAACGACATCAATAGCTGTTGATATTGATTCAGTTTCAGAAGGTATTATATCATCATCAACATTAGAAGGTTTTTTAGTAATTTGTACACGTCGTGGAGTTGTTGAACGTGAAGTTTTTATTGGAGTTGGTATACGTTCTTCTTCATCAGCTAGATTAAAATTTAAAAAAAAGGATAATATTTTGATAGGTTCACTTGTTTTTATTCGATTATGAATATACTTTGAACTGTAACTAATTTTTCAGAAAATTGTACAGAATGTTCACTTTCTTTTGGAATAAAATCCTAAATAAATAAAGAATGAATGGAATGATATCAAATGAAAAGAAGAGAAGTTGTTGTTTTTTTTTAATGTTCATTTACTTTCGGTGATTTTAAAATGCCTTTTCTCGGTGTTAAAGTTGGCGTTTTTCGACCTTCACTTGAAGAACCATCACCAATAAAATCCAATGATGAATCATCTTCTGTATCGAGTACTAAACAAGAAAGACCAAGTACAATGGGAAACCAGAGATTCATCAAATTGCAGAACATTTTACTAATATATTGTTCATTTTATACAAAATTTTTATCATAAACAAGTGCTATTTGATAATTATTATCGAAATATATAAATTAAAATATTTTTATACCTGAAGACGGTCGTCTATTCTTGTTATGTTTATTTCTTTTGCCTTCTCGATCACTACTATATGTTTCACTATCAAGATGTTGTAAATCTGGTACTTGATTAGCAGGTGTAGTTGTTGCAGTTTTTTTTAGAAAACTTTTTTTTCCAGAACCAAATAAATTTCTTGAACCACTTGTTGTTGCATCTGAACTTGATTCATCTTCATCATTGACTTGATCAAAGGCGCCTGGTTCTAATTCAATACCTTTAGCATATAATTGTTGTCGATGTGCAGCACGAGCTAAAAGTGATGATTGAGCAAGAAGACCAGTTGATGATGATTGTTGAGGTTTTTTATCAGAAGTTTTCTTTGTTGATACTCGAGGTGATGAAACATCTCGTGGTGAATGTGTTACACTAATTTTTTCCGTTGTAGCAGTAGGTATTGTTGTTGCTTTTTTTACGAATTTATTTGGTTGACGTGGTGTACTCGATGATGTTGTTGTTGTTGAATGAGATTTTTTATCATGATAACCAAATTGCAATGAGCTATCATCATCAAATGGACTTTTTGTTGATGAACGACGATGACGTTGTTTAGGTTTAGGGGCTTGTTGACTTGATTCTATTTCAGACACTTCACTGATTCCATCAGGATTTTGAGCGTAAGTATTACGTTTCTTAAGAAAATACAAGAGTATTCAAATTAGTTCTAGAGAAAAAAAATTGTTTGAATTTACTCGATCAAAATTTTGTTGCTCTTCTTGAAGACGCTGCTTCCGTTGATTCATTCGAGCAGCTAAATCACTCATTGAACTTGGCATTTCTAGTTTTACGTTGAAGATTTACAAATAAAAAAAAATAATATGACTTAATATATTTTTATCGAATAACCATATCAGACTCTGTTGCTCTAGGTTTCTACCCCCAATAATTCATTTAAAGTGGCGTCGTTAAAGGATTGGTTATTTATTTATCAAGTAGAACTTTTGCAGAATGAAGACAATAAGATGATGATAGTTTTCATTTAAAACGATTTTCGAATTGAAAAATTGAAAAATTCCAATTAATTAATTTTTTTGAAAGTTCCTTAGAATAGTTTCTTCAATTAGTTCGAGAAATTAGCTTTTCTATCCTTTGGCTGTTATCAACATGGGACTTTTTTTCCTTTTTTTTTCTCTTCGTTCATTTCTTTTCTTCGTATCTCTTATACAGCATTATTCCCTAAGGAGAAAGAAAAGAATGAATATGACTGAGAAAGAAGAAAACATCGAGAGACAGGTGTCATCTCCTTTCTTCTTCTTCTTTTTTGTTGCTATCATATAAAAGAAAAGTCTCCGATGCATTTTTGTTTCTTTGCATAATTAAAAATAAAAAAAAAAAGGAACATTGTACTAGTAATAATAAAAAGAAGCAAAAAAGAAAAAGATTCATTCATTCTAATTTATTTTGTTTTGTTTTTATTTTATCAATCTATATGGATAAAGAGACGTCTGTAATCTTTTCTATTTTTTTCCCTTCGTTTTTTTCTCTTCTTTTCTTTCATTTAAAAGAATTCTGTCGAAGAAAATCTCCAGAGAATTTCACAAGAGAAAGAAGAGTGCTTTGCCAGTAGTTGTTTCTCTTTTTCTCTCTATGGCTGTCTGTTTGACGTCGTCGGTTGGTCACCGGGGAGCTCACGTCGTATTGCCTGCCGCGGCTGCATCCCAGGGGAGCTAGTCGACTCTTTTTACGTGTATGTGTGTATGTGTGTGTGAAACAGCATGTGGGTAGAGAGAGAAAGAATGTATAGATCGACGACAACTGCTGTGTTCTGCACCCCTCCGGGAATGATGGACGAGTGCGTGCGCATATACATATAGAAAGGCAAAACGAGAGAGGAAAGAAGGAGAAAGATGCACCGAGAGCATGATTAGAACAAGGAGATGCACTCGTCTTACTTATCAAGTTGATTGCAGTATCCTATTCTAGAATAAAGACAAAAAGAAACTATGTCACGTCGTAAACAGACGAATCCAAGAGCTATAAAACGTGATGGTAAATTTTTTTTTTGGTTTTTTTAATCAATATATTTAATTTCATCATTATATTCAGTATCGAAAGATGAAGATGAAAATGCTATTCCAATTGCTAAAAGTAAAATAAAACAAAAAATTATTTTCAATTTGTATTTTTTGTATAAAATTTATTTTATTTATAGAACAAGCAACAGAATCAATTCGTTCAGATAGTATTGATTCAACAATAACAACTGAAGATGAACAAAAACCATCATCAATTAAATGTGATAGCTGTCAAGAAATATTTCAAACTAGTGAACTATTTAATCAACATCGTCTTTATCAATGTACTTTTCTCACCGGTAATATTTGTTTAATCAACCATTAAATTAATCTTTTATTATGTGTTAACAATTGTTTCTTTTTCATGTATCGTCTAGAAGAAACTAATAGTGATGAAAGTCGAACTTCATCATATGATGAATATGCTAATCAAATAGATAAAGTAACTCTCTTTCCTTGATTTATTTTATATTGTATGTAAAAACTTTCTGTTTTATTAGATACCTTATGGAACAAATCAAAATGACGATTATCCACATCAATGTTCATATTGTAATAAATCATTCGCAAATATGGCTCTTTTACTTAAACATGAACAAGTAAATAAAAACATTGATAAAATGACTTTGTTTTTCTTATATAAGAATTTCTTATTCTTAGATCCATGTTGAATTAATGCCATTTCGATGTTCTTTTTGTGGTAAGTAATCTGAGTAATAACAAATTTTATATGTAGATAGAGATTAATGCCGAAGAATGTATAAACTTCGAATAGATAGGCTAAGATTTGAAATGAATAATACGACTATTTAAAAAAAAACAAATTTTTGAAATCAATTTAATATGTAATCGATAACGATACGTTTAAAAGTTTTGTTTGTTGTTTTTTTTTTCACTCTAATATAATATTCTATGAGATAAGAACATATTGATTTCTATGATTTTATCTATTGTAAACCTCTTTGTGCGATAGATGCCCAGAGTCTTCGATTATATTCAAGCTTACAAATTTTCCCGAGTCTTTTATTGTGTCTCATTTTTTCATAGTTGTTAATTAAAAAGATTTTTTTCAAAAACCTAAAGAAATCTTAAGGATTTTGGAAGAGATTTTGTAGGTTTTAATGATGTTGAGCGTAGTTTTAAAGTTTGTTCAGCTCAATATGTTTAGAAACTAATCTGATTTCTATGCAAATATACTAATTAAAATTCAGATTTTCATGAATCATGTACATTCAAATAGAATGAAATTTTCAGATTATGTTATGGACGGTAATGAAGAGACTATGGCAAAGTTGTCAACTTTATATGATGAAGCTTTCGGAAAATATTCAATAAACAAGATTTTAAAAAGTTCATTTGCCAACCCAAACTTTCCTATGTGTTTTCATTCTATATACTTATTTGAAAGAGCATGTCGAAATGCCAGACCTGACACAACTCTTGTTTTTATGCTCTTGCTTTCCTAGGAAAAAACATCCTGTGTTTCAAAAACTTCTCATAAACTTGTGCTCTAATTATAAAAAACACTCTGTTGTGTTATAATAATAAAGTTTAATTCCAAACAATGAACTCTGTCATACGCTACATCTTGACATGTTCTTTCAAACAACAACAAAAAAAATAGAATTAAATATCTAAAGCAAACCTCCACAGAGATTTCTGGGTTGCGCAATCAAAAATAGTATACATTTTATTAATAACAAAAAAAACTTCTGAATCTATTGTTAGGTAAAGGATTTAAACATCGTCGTAGTTTAAATCGTCATTCAAAATTACATACAGGTGAACGTAAATTTAAATGTACATTATGTGAAAGTACATTTGCACGTTCGGATCATCTTAAAGCACATATTCGTACTCATAATAATCATAATCATAATCATAATAATTTATTAACAGTTGATAAAACAATGAATCTTGATTTTCAATTAAAATCTTCTTTAAATAATACAAAAACTAATTTTGAAGAACATCATTTATCATTTGATAATAAAATCAATAAAGATGAAAATAAAACTGAACATTGTCCATATTGTCCACGAATTTGTCTTGGTAAGAAAACTTTCAAAAAACAACATACAAAAAAAAAATTATTTTTGTTTTGTTTTTTTACATTTATTTTTACAGGTGAAGATAGTTTACGATTTCATATACAAAATGAACATAACCAAACTCTTGAAAAAGAATCAAATATAAATCAATCGAAAACTGAATCTCAATCACCATCATTATCAGATACATATTGTCATTTATGTAATGCAAAATTTAATAATCGTGAAAATTATTATGCACATATACGTTGTACACATCCACCATTTCAAAAACAACTAGATCAAATATCTTTATTTCAAATATCATCACTAAAACAACAACAACAACAACAAGATATAAATGATGATTCATTATTAAATGAATATGCACTGATTGAAAAAATCATATGGTGTGAAAAATGTAAACGTTCATTTGATTCTATGACGATTTATTTACAACATTATTCAATACAACATTGTTTGCAAATTATTAAATGTCTTCAATGTCAAGATATATTTGAAACAATTGAATTATTTTTTAATCATATTGAAAGAATACATCCATCGAAAACTGGTAAAGATTTTTTGTGTTTGAATAAATAATTCAATTTTGTTTTTTATTTTTCTAGTTGAAACATTTAAATGCAAATTATGTAATGCAACATATAAAAATCGTACAGATTTTCTTCATCATATTGAAAGTATTCATAAATCCTGTTTATATCCATGTTCATTATGTTCATGTCAATTAAATTCAACTGATGAATTAATTGATCATTTAAAATTTATTCATAAAATAAATAATAATATTGATATACATATAAATCCTCATCGTCCATCATTTAATACATTATTTTCATGTAGTTTTTGTTCGAAAAAGTTCAATTCAAGATTTGAGCTTAATCAACATATTTTACATGAACATAATGATGTACAACAAGATATGAAATCAGATTGGCAACAGAATGAAAAAAAATCATGTAAGATAATTAAAGTATTTTAACAAAATTCCAATTCATATTTCTTCTGTTTCACTAATGATTTGTACTTGAGTTTCTTTTTTACACCAAACTCACACGTAATGCACCGATGAAGTTAGAATATCGGATATGGTTTTTCTTTTTGTTTTTAATTGTCCTTAATTTTATTCGAAAAGCTCTTTTTTTATCATTGGAACAACATGAATGTTAACTTGTTTACATTTATTGATAAATTCTTTTTGTTTAATTATAACTCTCCTATTGTCACTCAATTAGAGAGATGCAGGGTAAGTATTGTTTCGCCTAATGTTAAACTGAACATTAGAGTTGTCTTCGTTTCGAAAGTTTTAGACCTGACGGTGTCTTCTGAGAGACAGCGCTTCTTCAAAACTTGCTTTGATTTTTCTGAAATTTTAAATCGTTTCTACGAAAGAGAAAATCAGGACAGGACATGGAGGGGTGAGCTTGTTTATGTATTCTGTACCCTGACTGAGAAAAACTTTCTAACTTTTATTCTACGTTGCACACAAGGATAACTTTGTATATCTTTATTCTCAATATGGATCATGCACTTAATCAAGACATATTGAACAATTATATTCTATAAGTCGAATATTCGATAAATTAATCTACTATAGCATAAATTAGACTTTTTGCTAAAAGAAGTTATGGATGTTATTAATATGCTGATGATAAAATTAACATCTTGAACGTAATATGTCTTAATATAAGAAAGAAATTCACCTGAATATTTATCAGTAATCTGTTCAAGATTGGCAGCATCATTTCAGGTATATGAATTAATATCAAAGACTCATTAATTAATAAAAATGTTTGCAAAATGATTGTTCAATGTTTCGTGATTAAGTGTATGACTGAGAATGAGTTACAATTAAAAAAAAAAGAGAACTTATTTAAAAAAATGAAAAACAAGTTGACCTTAATGTTTATTTTCTATAGGTTCATGATATGTATCTTTTGTGTAAAAAAAAATACTTAAATGCAAACCATTAGTAAAACAGAAGAAACATGAATTGCAATACTTTTCGATCATCTGTAATAATCAGCCTAATTTTGGAAGAACTCTTTATGTTATATGATTTTCTCTTTGAGTTCTATTAAACATAATTCTCGATAAAAAAACACTTGATTTATTTTAGCTACACCATCTTCATCTGACATCATCTGTTCTCTATGTGATTTAACCTTTTCTTCTGAATCGCTTTTATTAGAACATAATAAACATACTCATCGATCATCATCAATATCATCAATAACACCATCATTCAAATGTACTTACTGTCATGCATTATTTACATCTCGTGCACAACTTGATCGTCATTCTCGTATCCATATAGCATCATCAGGCAATAATTTAAAATGTAATATATGTGATCGACTTTTTTCAACAATTGATATACTTTCTGAACATAAATTATCACATTGTAAAGCTACAACATCAAATATTTGTTCATATTGTCATCAAACATTAGAAAATCAAGATGATTATATACATCATTTATATGAACATAATCAACAATATAATTTAAAAAATAAAACAAAATTATTTACAAATAATAATGATAATATTCCATTAGCTATTGCTTGTATTGTATGTAAACAATCATTAATAAATGAACGTGAAATTATTTTACATGCAAAATTTCATTTAACAAATAATTCAAATAAAAAAACATCAAAAATAATTCTAACAAAAGAAAGTTCATTAACAATGATGACTATTCAATGTAATCAATGTCATCGATCAACAAATACAAATCGAGATCTTTTATTAGAACTTCCATCATTTAATATCAATTGTTTTAATTGTATTGAAAAAGAGTTAAAATCTACAGGTAAATGAAACAGACAAACAAAATCTTGGTTTATACAAATGTAATTCAATAACCTATAGCTTGAAAGCTTTCCAGATATGTATATTCAAATTTCTCTTCACAGAAAAGTTTGAATAACCAGCAGTAGATATTGTAAAACAAAAAAAAAGAACAGTCTCGTATCCAATATAGTGAGCGAAAATGCGACGCTCCATCAAACACCAGGTTCATTTGCCAAGAATTTTAAACTGTTTGTCCAAAAGAAAAAAATCTGGACAAAACAAAATAGTAATTCTGACGCAATCTTTAGATTGTGTCTAGAAGCAGCTTCAAGTCAACATTATTGTAGATCACTGAATTCTGCACACAATAAGAGAAATTGTATCTATGCGTTTCCACTAACGAAGTAGTGTCTATAAAAAAATCATTGTTTCAAAAACTACTATTTCTCTCAAAACGACTGAACCATTAAAAAGTATTTCGAATTTTGAATTTAATCGAAATACAGAACTGACTTAAATAGTATTTTGTACAACCACTATTTGAAACAATTTGATGACAGTTGTGCAATGTTACTGGCAGAGGGAAATTCTGATATACATGTTCGGAAATAGCAATAAAAGTATGATTTTAACTAGATGTTTTCTAGTAGTCGAAAATTGAGTCAATATTTTGTACCAAGACTTTTGAATCATAGGTTAATAATCGAATCCACAAAATCTGATGATGAATAATAATAAGCTAAAAGTAATCTCTAAATAGCTATTCTGAATAAGAAATAGAATCGATATAAACATATCATGGGAATCACAAATGACTTTAGATATTTTCTTTTTTATTCTCTTCTCTTTTGACAGTAACAATAATTTATTTGATTAAAGAATATCAAAAAGCATTTTAGCAAAAGATTCAGTTTGTTTGTTTTTTTCTAATATTATATCTTAAAGAAAATGAAAACAATTGTATTTCTAGAAGATTCCCTATAAGAAGTTATTCCAATTTTTTAGAACTGGACATAGAACACGATAGAAAAAGTTATCCTAGTCTTATTGTTTTGTATAATGAATATAAGATATTGAAAAACAAAAAAAGATAACACAAAATTGTTGATGATGAATAGATCATTTATAGAAAAAAGTTTATCATAATGATTCTATTATTATAATATTTTTTCTTTATAGATACACATATGGTACCAGAAATTGACAGTATATCAACTTCACTTTGTTGTCCAAAATGCCAAAATGATGTACAATTTGATAGTATTAAAACTTATCAACAACATTTTACATCGGTTCATTTACCAAAACATACTATCGAAGAATATCATTGGTAAACAATTAATTATCTTAAATTCTAGTTTTTTTTTTCTTTCATATTTTTCTTTTCTTAAAGTCTCAAATGTAATAAAATTGTATCATTACGTGAACATATATTTCAACATCAAATTAAAAAATCCTCATTAACAAGTGGTTTTCTTATTGATAGTATTGATTCATCTATAATAAATTCACATAGTTCATCTCCATCTCCAAGTGTACATCATTGTTATTTATGTCGAACAAATTTTGATACAGCTATTAAAATGCATATACATCTTATTGAACATCAATATCCAAATCATGATTATCAATGTAGTCTTTGTGAACAATCAACATTTGACGATGCATCACAACTTTATCATCATATGGTACAACATGGTTCAAAAGCTCGTTTACATCCATGTCGACAATGTGATGTATATTTTATGTTTTCAATGCATCTTATTAATCATCAATATAGTCATACAGATGATACATTATTAACAAAATCAAATGGTACATTAATAAGTTCTAAACTATCTATAAAATCGAAATTTATGACCAATGAAGATCATAAACAATCGAATGATGATGATGATATATCTTGTAAATCTATAATAACAAGATCATCTACAAAAGGAACATGTCGCTCAGTAGTTGTCAGTTAAACAAAAAATTAATAGAAACGTATTTTTTTTTTCTTTTTGTCATTAATTATTATTATTATATTTTTACCTGTGTCAGATATTTGTTTTTTCGAAAACAGCCGCTCTTAATCTTCACATCTTTCATTTTCTCTTTGCTTTTGTTTCTTATCTAGTCTATACTTTTGGTTTCATGTTTTTTTTTACATAACAAAAGAGAAAACTTATATATATATAAATATAAACATATAAAGAGAGAAAATATATTATGTAAGTGTTCTTTACGCTGTAACGTATTTGTAGTTATATTGTTGTTCGTTTTTCTTTTTTTTTTTTTTGTTTTTTTTTGTTTTTGGAAAAAAACTTGCAATGACAATTCTAATTTATATGTTAATTTTTATGCTATTGATATAATAGTCGTTTGATGTCATTTTGATGTAAAAATTTCATATGAAGAACTCAATGGTATTAACTTTTGTCTTTGTATATGTATTTATCTCCTAATGACAAAATGCTTACGAATCATATTTTTCTATCAATAATGAGTCGAGAAAGCTATAAGGTTCTCAGAAAATTTTTTCGTCTTTAGAACTCGTTGTACTAATCATTTTGATAAAATAAATACTCAAAAATTTCGGTTATTCCTCACAGCTATTGAGCAGTAGTGTGCAATGAGTTTCACAGACGAAAAAACTTTTTTTAGAATCTTGAAACTTTTTTCAGTTGACTATTAATGGAAATATATCTTAAAAAATATGATTCGTAATCATTTTGTCATTGATGGTATAGTCACATGAGAAAAAACACAAGAAAAGTCTATTAATACGATTGACAGGTCATTCATACTTTTTGATATTCTTTTGCAAATAATCTCTGAATGTATTCCTATGTGGCTTCGTTGGAACAAAAAGTACTGCTTGACTATTGAGTATGACATACAACTTTCAAGGTACACGCCTCAATTGATGAAGAGATAGGGTGGGTTAATTCCTCCCACTTTTTATGCTTTGTTTGCGAAAATTTCAAACTATTATTCAGTAACTATCAGTGTACATTTTTAGTTTCTTGCACTTCTAAATAATATTGCAAGTTCTGCTTAAAAGCAAGACTAAGATATTCATAAGTGACGGCAATAATGCGAATAAATGTGTAATATGGAATTCTTAAATCACGTCGGTTTTAAGTAAATTTTTTCATTGTTCAAACTTTTTTTTTTCGAATAAGTAATGACTAATACAGTCAATAAATCTAAGCAATACATCATCTGAAGTTCATCAATCGTACTAGAATTGACATAATGTATGTAAATGCAATATTCTTAGTCAATAGATAGAGACTTATGTGTCTCTTCGAATTAAAATAAAAGTCAATGAAGATCAACTACACACGATCAGGATGAAATTTTACAATGGATGGAATACTATTTGATTGAGTCAAATTAATTCAGATGATTTTTTTCTATATAATGATTAGAATTTCAGTAATTTGTATTTGGAATTGTAATAATTTTGGTTTTTTCTTCACAATATCATTGTTTGATATGATATTTATATAGCGAATATACTTCTTATTATTTAGGTGACTGTACTATTTTTATCGGTAAGAAAAAAAGTTTGTTTCACGTACTAATTTATAATGAAAATCGAACTTTATCTCTGTACCCCTATCATTATTATCTTTCTCTGACTTCTTGAATAATAGCTTAGGTTCTTTTCATAATAGATTTCAGATGGCAATGTTTGTTTCGGTGCCTGTATTGCCCTGAAATTCTAATTATGAACAAGTGACTTGAATAAGAATCGATTTTTCAAGTCATGCTTGTGAGAAAATATAATAGAATAAATTTTAAAAAAAATTTGCTTTGTTTATAGAAATGTTACTATAATCTTCATTCAATGATATTCATCTATTCGAAAAGAATTTTAAAGATTATTGTTGAACTACGTCGAGATTTCCTATAATCGACTCATAGTTTACTGCGTGCCTAACTATGCCAAAGAAGAAGTCAAACCGGAATAGTTGTTTTGCTTTCTGCAAACTGTTGCTAAAAAGCAATAAATTATTATCTGTGAATTTAATTGCAAGTAATAATATTAGAGAGAGACAGTCACAACAAGAATTTTCAATTTCAATTACACTTAAGTACATGAAATAAAAATTCTTATTTTTGAGTCGAGTCGAGTGATTGATAAAGAGAAAATTGATGGTACAAATATATGTTTAAACTATGATAGTATGAAGAATAAATAGAAAAAAAATTAGTTCTACAGTTTATTTTAATTATGCGAATATATCAGATTCTTCACCATAATTTCTCATTAAGACTGACGAATATAGTCAATTTGAACTATAGTCGAATAAAAAGTGTTGTAGCATTTCATGCAATTCAAATATTATTTCTGAATACTAATATTACATTAAATATTCTTTACAAATAACTCTTTGTTTTGTCTCTAACAATCATATGAAATTATAATTATTCCTGTGAGACTATTAGATAGCCTAATAATCTTCAATGATGCTGAATGATATAAACCAAAAACAATCATTTATACTATGTTATACTAAAATAGCTACATGATTTAATCTATTGCAATACTCTGTATAATGATCTAAAGTTTGACGAGAAATTGTCAAAATTTATACGGCTGAACTATCAATAGATTGATAGTTGTTCAATATTTATAGATTATTATGAACAAAATGACTCGTCTTGTTTTTTGTCTTCAAAGATATTTCCGATCTTTTTCAACACTACTATTATGTTTCATTCATCATATTGACATTATTATTCATTAACATTGTCATAAAAACTAATAATTATTTATTACATATCATATTGTCCTTTAATAAAATGCTTGTGATCATTATTATGAATACAATTATGCAGATTATTAATATAGAAATTCAAATTGTTGGATGAAATCAAATCTATACTAAACTTTATAGATCTACATGTCAACTAAATTTTTATTTTGACGTCTGACATGTAACAAACGACATCATTGTTTGGTAATACAAAAATCATTTAGTGGAGTTTTTTATATCATTTGCATTTAACATTGATTTTGTTTTGCTTACGAGAGAAGCTTCCCAACTAATAAATTGCTTTTCCATCGAGGCTGTATGCATTATGTAGACCTACATGACCTATGAATACCCTAAAAAGAGTTCGTACCCGTAGTTTATTGCTACGACATGAAGAAAAACTGTTTTCTGAATTCAACTTGAAACTTTTCATAGAAACAGATGTTAATAAGAGTAGTTTATTGCAAACGTGATAAGTCTTTTGACTTAATCCCATCTTGAAATATGAACATAAAAATTTTGCCAGTTTATACGAGCAATGTAAAAGACACGCTATTACCATATGTGTATCTCAGGATAAGAACAGCGAAGAGATTTCAACCATTCACCAAAAAGCTAATCTTGTCGAGGCTGGTCCCTATGCAAAGTTTCAAATCGAAAATCAAAAATTAGTTTTTCTGGTGTTCCTTTGGGAGAACACAACATTCAATTAAAAAATACTATCAAAGTGTAGTATTTCCGTAATAATAAGCTAGGGGCACGAACTCTTTTCAAAGTATTCATAACTCGTTTGGGTCTATACAATGCACATAGTCTCGACTCGAAAGTGATTTATCAGCTTGAGGATTTCCCTCGTTAATACAACATTACTACCGTTTGCTCTTGTTTTTTTTTAATTAAATATCATGTGAAAAAAATTATTAGCCAATCATATAATCTTTTTATCTTGTATTTGTTACTCTTTTCTTATTCTATATATCATAGAAAATTGCTTTCACTATAATTCAAAATCTTAGATTAAATTTAAAAAAAAACATACATTGACTTATTTTTTTTATATTAGATAATCTTAAAAAATAGCATATATACTTTATTAAATTAACGTTTATGTCATTCATCTGTTTTTTTTTAGGGTCATGATTTATATGTTGTTTTTTTTTCTGTTGTTTCTATGATTAGCACCATTGGTATACAATCTAGTACAAATTAAAAATAAAAAACAAAGAAGTATGAGTTCTCACAAATCACTTTTTACAGATGATGATGATGAAACAGAAAAAAAATATTTATGCACATCCAATAATAAAATAACGAATAAAAGTGCAAAAACTATTAATAGAAGATATCGAATTTGTTTAAGTTCTCTTGAAGTTTCTGCTATAGTAGTTTTTTGTAATGCAATAGAATCTTTTAACTAAAATAAAAAAAAAGAAATATTCAAATAGATTAATTTTAAACAAATTTATTTACTATATTTTGCATTTCAGCAATTGACGGATCAGACGAAATAGATGAACGTAAAGAATTTGTTTCAATGGACGTGACAGATGTTGATTTATTACTCAATGAACATTTCAATCTAAACAATTAATTATTATTATTAAATTTTATGATATGTAAACAAATAATAATACCTATGTTCATAAAGCACCGAATTAGGTACGTTTTTCCAAAATTCAATTAGTTGTGCTTGTTTTAATTCATGGCCAATTAATGTCCATATAATTAAAAATTTTTCTTTATTAATATTACTTGTTGGTGTACAATAAGCTTTATAAATAAAACAAAAAGACAATTCAGAATTTCAATAAATTTTATTAGTAAATGAAAAAAAACCTAACCTTTTAATAAATAAACAGAAATAGTAGCTGTTGCACCTGGATGTAGAAGACTACAGCCAGGTTTAACACGAAATTTATCAGGTGATGTTGTTTTAATTTTAAATGTTAAGATTTTATCACCTACATTTGTTAATTGTAGTGTTTGAATACAATCAGTTGTTCCATGTGATGAAGAATCTGTTCGTTCAAAGATCATTTCATCATGTGGTCTAAGAGAAAATAATTTTTCTTTTTATTTTAGTTCGTATATTCAAACCTTATTCCAAGTCCATGATAAACTTTTTCTTCACCCATACATCCATTGACTAAAATTGGTTTTTGTAATATTGACTAGAATAAATACAATATAAATTGATTTATCTTTTGTTATGAAAAATTTACTTTTCTAGTGACTATGTGACATGACTCAGATGTAGACGTGGAATGATTAGATTCTTCTGGTGTTAGTGGTTCATCATGTAGTGGTAAATCCATCTTTGGTAGATTATCAGTGGTCATTATTGATTCTGTTGGTGTTGATGAAAGGGATAAATCAAGTGAACCGCTATCAGCAAAAGTAACCTAACAATAGAATTGAAACTAATCAAAAAAAAACTTTTCTTCAATTAAAAAAATAAAATTACTTTTTTCTTTAAACTTGCATTCATTGAATCTTCAATGGCGTCGTTTATTGGATCATGAATATGAACATAATTTGTTGTATCCTAAAATAAAAGTAAAAATTTACTATTATTAAAAAATTGATCAATTTAAAATGTATCTTTTCGTCTTATTGTTTATTATCTACTAAACAAACACTTTATAAATATGTATATAATCAATCTATCGGTTTTTTTTCGCTTATTTAAATGAAGTCATCGTTCAAATATTCATGATCTAAATACATACAAACGAGAGAAGAAGAAAAGTAAAATAGATAAATAGAAAGATAAATTCTTTTTATCGATTTGATCGAATGTCTCCCGTTCTCTATTCACATACATCATTCAGATTGAGAGCTTTGTGTGACATGGTTAGATAGATAAGACACTAGAGAACATCGTTATGACTTATTAAATAATCTGAAAAACTTTTGTCGTCGTTGTTGTTGTTATTGTTATTATTGGCATAGTCGACATTTCTTTTTTATTCTCATTTTTTTCATCGTCTTCGATGCAGTTGTTGATGTTATTACTGGTAGACTTGTCGTTGTGTCGTTCATACTCACCCTCAAGAGAGTAGCAAGCTTCACCCGACTTCTTTTTTTTGTCTATCCGCTCGATTCTGATAAAAGCAGCAGGACGAGAAACGAGAAAGATGAAAAAAAATGATGACGCATATAGCGAGATCGGATAAAAATAGAAGGAAAAAAATAGGAAATAACGGTAACAGTAGGATGGAACACAAGAATGAAATAACTACAATGTTTTTCTATCATCTGTCTATCTACTAATGCCCATGATGTGGGTATATCCACGCGTATGTTTGTATATATATTTATATATATATATACGTATACATCCATAATAATAGTGAACATTTTGTTATTTTTCGTTTTTCTTTCTCGTGTTATTTCGAAAGAAACAAAAAACGGAAATGGAGACAATAAAATTGTCGAAAAAGTCAGCGGAAAAACATATATCTAGTTATGTGACTATGGCAAATTGCAGTGCATCCATTAGATAAACAAAAAAAAAGAGCAGTGAGCTTCTTCTTTTTTTTTGTCCTTGTTTTTTTTTCTCTATACATGGTCCCGAATTTTTTAATTGGATCAATTCGGTTCACTTACAGTACCGCCCATTGCTGTTGACAATTGATCGGGTTGTATAAACTGTGTGATCGATTTAGCATCGACGAATTTAATAAATTGTTCTGCTTCAGCGGGCAACCACGAGCGAATTATTTTCCATGCAGCTAAGAAAAGAAAAATAAATAGATGCAATCATTTCTTTTTTCTTTCTCTTTTTTTTTTCTTTCTCCATACACACAAGCATTTACCTTGCAAAATGAATGGCATTTTAAAATTAATCATATAAGCTATAAGAAATGACATTATAAAAACAAATTCAATGCATGTTTGATAAGATACCTAATAAACCTGGGTAATTAATTTGCGTACAATCAACAATAAATCTAACTAAATCAAAATCCTAATAAAAAAACAAGCTAGATCGATTAAATAAAATTTTAAGAAAACGAACTAGATTTCTGAGACCAGTTTCACTCATATCAAAAAGTATAACAATTTTTTCACCAGGATGACGTCGAACATGTCTTTCAAAATTATATATTATAAAACGTTTCACAACTTCATTATCTTCTTGACCTTTATTAAATGTTCGAACGACAAAATGAACTGTATAGAATAGAAAATTGAAATCGAATAAAAGAAAAAAATAAATTTCCTATTTACGTATTGAATTATTATTCTTGTCACGATTTTTAAAATAAATCCCATTTCGATCAAAATAATCGGCAGGAAATTCATTTGTAGAAACGTCTATAAGAAAAGAAAAAATATGTATATATTTACAAAATTATGAAGAAAAGTATTAGTTCTATTTCAATTCCAATTATACCATAAACATTATGTTTTTTTCTCCAACTCATTGATGCATTAAAAACTCGAAATGCTAGATCTTCATTAAAATTTGGACCAAATTGTGCATGTTGAATAAACATTAATGTATATTCATCGATTTCATTAAAACGTTGAATATCCCGTGGATCATATCGTTCATCTTCGTTAATTTCTTCTAATAAATAGAAAATATTTAGTAATTTATTATCTGCAATCGATCGAATCATACTTTCAAAGTGTGTATTAACAATTTCTCGAAATTTGTTAACCTTTGAAGAGTAAAATAAAGTACTACAATTAAAATAAAATTTGATAAAATTATACAGAAATTAATGTTAGAAATGTTGGGATCGATGACGCCATGTGACAAAGTGATATAACAAAGAACAAAAATAAGATATGATACACTGAAACGAGATAACAGATGCAAAACGAACCAATATGAATCAAACACGAAAACAATAACACACGGTAATCAATATATTTATAATATCTTTTTAATTCTTCTCAATTATTAAATTTTCTTTTATAGTATCTGAAAAAATAATGAATAATAATCTAGTAACAGAAAATTTTCTCTAATTAGCTGAAAAAGTTTTAGTATTGATTTTCTTTAAAAAAAAAAAAGTTTTTTTTTTCTATCGTATAGTCATCGAACTGTAAGACCTAAATTTTTTATTATCATGACTCAGAAAGTGAATATAATTTGTATATTTTTGAAAATTTTAACAAAACTTTTGAGTAAATTAAAATAATTTCTATTCAAATAAAAATAAATGGATAGTTAATATTTATATAATCAATAATAAAAAATATAGGAATAAAACAAACAAACAAACAATTTTGAGATAAAAAGAAAAAAGAAAAGCACGCAATATTTCTTTTATGCATATGTATTCACACCATTCCTGTGTAAAGATAAGATTTAAACTAAGAATAATGCCATCTATGTTTATTTAAAGTTGAATAATTTGTGATCGTTAGACATTTCATATGTAGAATTTTCTTCTCATTAATATTATATTAGAATAAAACACTAACTAACACATATAAGAAAATAAATATTTACATAGCAAACAAAAAAAACATACACTTACATTCAACTGTAGTTTTTTCCTTATATTCAACATGTTAAGTGCTGTTATTCTGATTTCCTATATTGTAAAAAAAAAATATGAAATAGATTAGTTCTTTCAACAGAAATATTCAACAGTATTTTGTAATTTATAAAAGTATTCTACGATGATAATCAAAATATCAAATATCATTTAAAAACTACTAAATAGCATTATATTTCGTATAATCAATAGAGTTAATAAATCGATATTTTAGTTTTTTTTTTTTGTCTAGTATAGATTTCTCTACACATAAGAATGTAAAAAACTATTCATTCGCATGCAAAACTTTAATGATTCTAATAGTCTGTACGTGATTATCGTAATATAACATCGAAGAAAATTTTAACATGTCTATCATAATACATGTAAATATATTATCTGTAAATCTATTATGATAAAAATCAATTTTTCACTCTGCTCATTTCGTTCAAATATATAAAGAGAAAATATACTAAAAAAGAAATACCACAGGTTTAGGTAAACGAACATTATCAATTTATTTTTTATTTTTCTGAATATACATATAATTCGATTATCAAATCAGTTTCCTTCACTCATATGAATACACATTATCGGCAATCGATCTAGTCGAATGAATAGTGCTATCGACAAATTTAATAGTTGGTTGAGCTTTAATTAATAGCCATAAGTGCATGATTTTTCACACTATTGAAATAAAAAAAGATAAGATCATAGATGTTCTTCGAAATTATTTGTACGTGAGAAATCGTTTGATAATTTCGAATAAAATGTTCCTATCACAAGAATAAAATTCGTATAACATCAAAAACAATTTTTAATGAATTTAAAAATTGAACTATCAAATCTTAGAATTATTATTATCATCAATTTTAATTCATTTTTGGTAATTAAAATATTGAAGTTCATTTTCTTTATCATCGAATATAATGGCATATCGATAATTTCTATCAAAATACCGAACATTACATTCATCATATTTATCACTTAATTAAATAAATTCTAATTGAAAAATTCGATCATTATTTCAAAGACATTTCTCATACTTGCAAAAAACCTAATTTTCAAAAATCTTCATTCGAAAGAAAATATCTTTCAAAGTTTTATTTAAAGTGTATTAGTGTTAAAGTTTGAAAGGTTATTATCGATAATGTCATTGAGCAAGACACTAATAAAACGTTAAATTCAAACTTTAAAAAAAAATTATCATATTACGTATAAATATAAATTACCTTTCAATGCTCGAAAGGAAAATAGATGATGACATTTAACTGTATCACGTAAAGCGCTCTTTTCTTTATAACATAACAATTGATATATATTCAACTCTTATTTGCAGAAAGGATGAGTAGTAGACCAGTATGAGTAATAAGGACAGGGTAGGATATGAAAAGTATCGAGTTAATATATATGTATAGACAAATGTAAATCTAGGGAAGCAAAGAATGTGAATTTGTTTTATATTCATATTTAAAAGCAAAGTTGTAATCTTCACCTTAATCAATCGGATAATATAACGAAGAATAATAGAATATATATTTTCTAGATAAACTCATATGAAAATTCTTTCTTTTGTCAACAGAATGATGAATTAGTTAAACCATGCCACCAATAAATCTTCTATACGAATTTTAAAACATATTTACTCATTAACAAACAAATATTTCTCTGAATTAATTACCTATAGGTTTTTTTTTATTGGTATCTATTAAATGTCTATAGAAAGAGAAAAGAAAAATATTAGAATTATATTCAAAAAGAATTACATGATGTTCCATATGCTGATTTGCTTTTTGTATAATTAATATTCATCACTTGTAGTATCACCTATGCTTTTGATAATTGATCAAGTGAAGTATATTGTGTAATAGTTTTTTCATCAACAAATTCAACAGTATTTTGTGTGTCAGTTGGTATTCATGTTTGAATTAATTTTCAAATCTCTCAGAAGAAAATCAACATATAAAACATCTTGTCACTCGTGTGAAAATAGTTTTTTTTCTACTTTGTAAAAAAAAAAAAAATGGAAGTTTATAGGTCAATATATGAGCTAAAACAAAGATATAAACCGTCATTCATTATGACAAAGAAAAATCAACATACAAAGTAATCTTGGGTAAGAATATATCAAACAATTGATAACAAATCTAATAAGATCATAATCCTTCATAGAAAAAGGTTCAATAAACAATAATAATAATAATAATGATTTAAGTACATGCTAAAACTAATTAAATGTCTGAAATCTGCTTCATTGATATCAAAAAGTATAACAGTTCGTTGATCAGAATGAGTTCCTATTCGTTTTTCAAAATTATATGTTATAAAACGTTTTAACAGTTAATTCATCTTCTCCTTAAATTAAAAATTCGAACCACATAATGTATTATATAATAGAAAAATTAAGATTTTAAAGAAAAACAAAACATATTAGAATTAAACTTACATATTCGATAATTATTAAAATCACGCTTTTTATAAAATATTGCGTTTCAATCAAAATAACATGATGGAAATTGGCCATTTGACATATCTAAAATGATAAGCAATGCATTTTTACAAATAAATATTAATCTTTTTTCGTAGGAAAATAAATTTACCATAGATATTATTTTATTTTCGCCATGTTATTGTTTCATGAAAATGATGAAAATCTTTCACTTCATCAAATGTTTTATCATGTTGTATAGAGTTACGTGTATATTCATCGATTTCATTAAGTCGTTTTATATCACACGCATCATATTCTTCATCACCATTAATTTGCTCTGAAGAGAATAAGAAAAAAAAACAGAAAACAATAAGAAATAAAAAAAGAAACAAAACAAAAAAAATATTTGTAAAATTTACTGTAGTTAACATTGGGCATGTTGGAATTGACTGTAGCCATATGTTGTGAGCAGAAGAAATAAGTATATGTGAGAAAAGCAAATAACAAATGATAATGGACAGATGACTAAAATGATAGCAAAAGATAAGAAAGATATATCTTGACGAATGTTTTTATTTTGTAAACACTTACATAAAAGTTCCAAATGGATCTTATCATTTAAGCTGATTCAAATTGAATATTTCAACTGACTTCGGCTATTTTTTTATGTATCAGCAACATTTAATTAATAGTTAAGATTGAAGAGAGAAACTCATCAAAATCATACATTTAATAACATATTTTAAAATACTTCGATCATCAGAAATGCAATAGAAGAGTGCAAGAAATAATAAATAATGATATGCTAAATCTTCATACATCACACCCAAATTAACTTATTATAAAATATTTCACATATACACGAATTACCGTGTATGTCAGGACAGCAGTGGAAGATTTATTCAAACAAAGATGTCTCCAATGCAATTTATCAGGATGTTACAATGCATGCATATACTCTTTTAAATACTTCATATCATTATAGATATTTGAACAAGATTTCTTTTATAAAATTCAATAGACTTTTACTAGTATACATATTATATGTATATATATCTTCGTATATGAGTTTTCAAATAGTATAACATTGTTTACCTCAACATCATTTATATTTATTCATGATAAGCACTTGATGAATGAATTTTTTAACTAGTACTACCAGTTTTTTTATCCATACTTTAGAGTTATGCACAAAACTAGGACATTTTCATACATACATAGTTCTTACTTCGCACGTCAAGTTGTTTTATCAATATATTTTGAATACTGTTGACTGTATTTTATCATTTAATACAAGTCATTCGATAACAAAGTCGTACGATACCCTTTAAAATGCTTATCATTGATATTTGAGTAATCTGTAATAGAGAAAACAATGTTTTCTTTTTCTACACATTCAAGATTTTTTTTAGTAAAAAATTTACAAAAAAATTTTAGTCCGTCGATTTTTCATTCTATTTAAGGACCAATCATATTTGTAACATAGACCTATCACAAAAAAATAATTCTTTTTCTTAAATTATCAGTCAACAGTTTCTTTAAAAATAAGACGTGTGTATTATACTACACAAGTGTCTATCTAACAGCTAAATACAGCAGACAAAAAAAAATGTATCATTAAATAAACGAATAAATGCGAACAAAGAATAAATGAATATATTTTATATATATATACATATCCAAAGTACTCGTTGAAATCAGTTTCAATTTTCTGATAATGTTTATATCTGACTGTAGCAAAAAAAGAAGAATGTTCTATTATTGTTATATTGTTTTGATTCAAACATAACCATAACGATCATGATAATCGCTATGAGCATCACGAATTTTTTTTCGTTCACTTTCCGATAACTTTGCTTGTTCAGGTACAACAACAACTGTTGGTGCTTCGTGTGCTTTATCATCCATTTCATTTTCATCTTTATCATTACCATTTGCACGTAATGTTTCAATAACACGTTGAGCGGGCCACATTTTTGTTCTAAATTATCATAAAAATAATATGAAATGTATCTATAGAAAAAATAAATATTAACATACACCTGATCAGGTCCAATAGCTTGACCAGGTCTTAATGAATTAATTTCTCTTGCTATATGTTCAGCATGTGTACTTTCAATACCCATCAAACGAGCAAGATGTTTTATTTGTTCCACTGGTTCATTCTGTGTACTTTCATAACGAAAATCTCCTTTAGCAATAGAACGCCAATATTCATATGCAGTCATATATGTTTTAAGTCTTGAAAGTATAATTCCAATATCATGTTTCATCCAACCTAAATTATTATTAAATCTTCTTGTTTTTTCATTGTTTTGATCTATTTTTATTCAAAAAATTAAATCTTTTACCGATAGTTAAACAATCATCAATAACATCACGTAAATCTCGATGAGAAACAAATACCATATAACCATGTCCAGAACGATCAAGATTTTCCGCCCAATTTGCATCAGGTATACGCATTGTACGTACAACTAATGGACGACCACATGCTTCTATTAAACGTGTTTCAATATCATTCTTCGTTATATGATTTAAACGATAACTATCTGCTGGACCAAATGGTGAATCTTGATGTACAAGAAGTAAACGAATAGCATTAAATAACCATGAAGTTCCTTTAAATAAAAACAAAATTATTTTAACAAAAGAAAAAAAAACTAATCATGAATAATACCAGATCGTTCTGGTCCAGCAATAATATAAACCTATTTGAACGTATCAAAATGAAATTAAAGTTATAATTGATTGATTTACTTACCGGACCAAAACGATTTGATTTCTTAGGATTTAATTTTAATCGAAGTGATTCACGATATTTTTCAACTAGAAAATCAATTATGAATAAACTTTCATTTAAAATATTCGATAAAAAACTTACTTGCTTGTTTTTCTTCTTCTGTTTGATGACGATAATTACATAGTGCATGACAATATTTTCCTTGAATATAATCAGGACAATCAAATAATTTTGGAAATATTTCCTCCATGTATATGTTTAAATGAATTCGATCAATGTTAGTTTTGCACAATTCTATCTATAGGAAGACAAATCAATGAATGAAAGACTTTAGTCTAAATTCAATTAAAATCGATTGGTTAGATTGTAACTTCTTATAATATTCTTCATAGATGTCAGGTATCATTTCTAACACTTGATGAAAAATTCTCTATTTGATTTTATTATTTCTACAAATTGTAAGAAGAAACATTATAAAGAACGACTAATGGTTATGGTCGCCAAATGCTTTGAGATTCGTGTGAGAAAATTTATCTTTTGACAATATTTCAATCAAATAAAGAATTATTTACAATCAAAAAATCAATTTCTTTTTTAACTTACGTTATCTAAAATTTCGATCTAAGTATGATAGACAAACAAAAAACCATTGCTTGACCTGAAGTCAAATTACTCAAAAATGTCTCTAATATATTTGAAACAGTATGATTTATGATAAAATCAAACTTTGACACACTTATCTCGTATCATAATGTATAGGTTTTTTCAATAGACATTTAAAGACACTAGAGTTTGAAGGTCAGTATACATAAGGTCGTTAGGACTGGAGAATGGAGATTGAATACTTGTTGGGAATCGACGAGCCAATAAAAACGAAAGTTTGTCCAGACTATGGGTCATTCTTGTGAGCTTTCCTCGGTCGGGACGCCCTTGAGTATCTCTTCGCCGAAATTATGATCATCGGAATTCGGCAATCCATATTTTGGGCAATATGGCTAGAGTAAATGCCTCTTTCTGGACTCTTCATGTAGATGACGAAAGATATCAGCAAAATATTGAGAGTATATCTACAGCATCTTTTTATATGGTCTTTATCCAAAAAAAGCGAATGAAAATAATCATTGACGAATATAAATATCGCTAATATAGATTATGAAAAGAGATTCGACTATCTCAGACTCTTGCACTTTTGTTTTCGACAATGGGACACGCAACGTGGATTTAAACAATTAACTACAATGTATTTATTTTTTTTCTCAAGAAAATTTTGATTTCTTTTTTTCCGTTTAAGAAAGAAAATCGATTCAAAAAAGAAAAATTAGTAGCCATCAATATATTTCTGATACAACTGTATAAATGTATAAATTTAAATTCACTACAATAATTTTCATGTTAAACACACAAATGAACTACATACATTAAAATAGATCAAGGAAACAAACAAACAAACGAAATAATTCAACAAGTGAAAAGAAAAACACATTGACATACTAGCCGTAAAAAGATCAGTTTAGAGCATAAATTGCTATTACCAAAAAAAAAAAGAACAAACGTAGAGAAAAAACCTGTCTTTTAGTAAAACAGATAGAAGAAGAAAAATCACTTTTTTGATTATGCATACTGTTTTATGCGTGCAAACAAACACTCGAAAAACAAGAAAAAGAACGAAGTAAAACAAAAATTTTTCATGTTCGAAGTGACGATTGGAAATGACGTCGATTAACAGGCATTGTTGTCTTTTTATCTAAAACAGTACTTGTTAACTCAGCTTTTTTGGCTCTTTCAGCAAAATTTTCATTTGTTTCTCGTAAAAGTTCTCGAAGATCTTGTGAAGATTTCGCCAATGATCGAGACTATAATTCAAGAAAAAATTGTTTACAATAGAACTTAAGAATAAAACTTCATACTAAATTAGTAGTCTCTTCTTTATCTTTAATAAAATGTTTTGTTCGTTGATCTTTTCTATTTATTTTATGTCGTAATTCTGCACGTTGTCTTTGTAAATCTTGTGATTGTCTATTAAAATCATTTATAAAAAAAAAAAAGATAACGAAGTAGAAAATAATTTCTTAACGTACTGTTCATAATTTTTTGCTTGTAATGTTTCATATAGTTGTCGTGTATGATGAAGTTTATTAATTTTACGACGAACTTCATTTTCTCGACGTTCATCAGCCCTTGATTGATCCTATATAGATAAAGTCAATGTTTTGAAAAGATTTAAAACGTTATGACTGATATATATTGGTTCCCAAAATTATTCAGATAAGTTTATTTTCAATTTCTTTTCCACTATCGTTACTACTAGTAAAAATCCGAATAGTGATTTGTATAGAGCATTTTATTTTTGAAAATGAGAATGATTGCTGTAAAATTTCATTTTGCATTTTTCAGAGACACTATTGTTCGAAAGCTAGCAATTGTTTTTATCTTTTGAAAATAAAAATTTCTACACAATTCAGTAGTTGGATTCTTATTAGTGGTTACGACAGTGAAAAAAAATTTAAAATAAACCTAGATGAATAGTATTTGGGAACCATTGTAATTACTCACTAGAAAATCATGTAATAATAATTCATAACGTTCGATTTCTTTTTCTTTTTTTGTTCTAAGTGCATTTTCTTTTGCTTTTTGAATTTTTAATTCATGGTCATAGCTTAAAAAAAGAAATTTAAAAAAAAACCATTATAGAGGAACTTTTTTGTCTTCATATATAATCAGATTCTACATACTGTCCAAGTAAAATTTCATATTGTTTCTTTTCAAATGTTGCAGTATCTGAATCATTTCCTGATGTTGAATGTGTTATGCGTCGTTCTATCATTTGTTTAACATTTTCAAGACCATTTCTAAATAGAATTGCTTTTTGACATTGAGTTTAAAGAAGACAATAATTATTTCTTACACATATCGTTCATTTTTGTTTTGTTTTGAACCATGATCAGATGTACTCATACGTTGAAGATTTTTATTCTGAAATAGATATTTATTTATTTTTTCAGCATTTTTTTTGTATAAATAGTTCACTGACCAGTCTTCGAACATCGTCAGTAACGTGAGCTGATGATGGTACTCGTTGTTCATATTGATCATCACGATTATCAGCATGATAATATGATGATGTTGGTGGCCATTGAGAAATAGACGATTTAAGAATTGAATTTGCTATTGGTGTACGAGAAGTAGATGTTGATCTTGGTGGAAGATGAGCATTTGTATCATGTTCAGAGAATTTGACAGCTGTAGCTGAGTGAGAACGTGTTGGAATACTGTTGATTGTAGTTGGTTGATCAAGACCATGAAGAAGAGAATCAGATGGATTGAATTTTGTTTCTACATAAGTTCTATAAATAAAGTTTTACATATGAGATTGAATTCTTTTTCATATGTTACCGTCGAGGTATTGAGCTGTTACTGACAGTAGATGGTTCTTTTGAAAAAAAAATTGTAGACTCATTTCTTCAAAAATAAAATAACTCTTACGAGGATCATTCACTTTTGTTGATGATGGATTATCAAGAGCTTCTTCTCGAATAATTTTCTCACGTTCTTCGCGGCAACGTTGTAGATTTGCTAGAATAAATATTTATTTCTAATCTTAAATGTATATATAATAATTTTTTTGAAAACCTAGTCGATCTACTTCCATTTGATCTCGAACATCAGCTAATGTTGAAAGTCGAACTTTCTCTGAACCAATATCATCTTGTACATCAGCCAATCGTTTTGGAAGTAATGTAACAGGCTAAATAGATCGAAAAACCATATTTCGCAGCATAGTTTTTTTTTTAATATACCTTGATATTAAGACGAGCACAAGCTTCAAGTGAACGTGGACTTGTTAATACATATTTTGACTCAGCAAAATCGATATGATCAAAATTATATAAATCAATTTTTAATTGACCTCGTATTGGTATTGAACTACTAATTGGTCGTTTACGCTCATTACGACGATTATTTGATTGAAATATCGGTGTACCAGTTGTTGGTCGTGTTAAATTTAAACAACCAGACGTATCAAAAAATCGAGCAGCATCACTACCACTCATCTCTTAGTTACTTTAGTTTTGATTTGTCTTTTTCTTCGTACAAGCAATAGTAGCCATGACATTATTCGTTAGCTAGGCAATGCCTCCATGATTAACGTGTTCTTTTACACTTCAGAACTAACGTCTATAGTGTAATAAGGAAAGAAAAAAAATTATGAGAAAAAATTATAACTGAAGACCTTTTTTTTTTTTTGATTAACAGACACACGCAGTGAACTGTAGCAGGCTTGCACTCTTTCACTCGTTAATTATGTCACATGGAAAGATGGACTAGATGATGTTCTTTGTTCTTTTTTCTACAGCTCCTTAAAAATCGAAAAGTTTACATTTTTCACTTTTTGATGTTTCTCCGAACAATGAAGTAATTCGATAATCTAGTTTTTATTTATTTCTTATAAAGTTACAAAAAACAACCAATGTACCTATTTCTCAATAATAACCAGTCAATAATAGATTCTATATGAATCATCGATAAATATAATACCAGTAGCAGCAGATCTTGTTTTTTATTAGTAGAAAAGAAAAATAAGTGCTACTATCATCAATAAATTCATAAGTATTCTAGAAAATAAATCTCATATTTACTTCGAGACAACTACTTACTAATCAGTGTGAACGATATTAAATGGCTGAAAAATTGTTGAATTTTGTTAAAGAGAAAACTAGTGAAATAGTGTCAACTGTTCATGGACATCTTTCATCAATGACTGATACAACAGGGACACTTGCTAAACAAAAACTTTTACAAACATTAATTTCATCTGGTGTTGTACAAAGTGAACATATTCGACATGCACTTCAAATCGGTATGTAAATTTCATTTATCTAAGAAAAGTTAACAGTGTAGATAAATTATATAGAGATAGAATATTCTAAGTAAATTTATTTAATAAATGAAGTTCTATTTGTTCTTCTAACTGATATATACTATAATAGGCATTGGTCATTTTCTTGAACATCAATCTGAAAAACCATCTGAATATGTTCAACGAGAAAAGTTTCCAGCTTCTGGTAGTAATGTGACACCACCACATTCTTTACCAGATTTTGATATTGAAGCATATGGACTTGATATATTTTATGCTTTAATGAATATTTATGGTATTGATTCACACACATTAAAGTCACATATATGTAATGGTGAACTTAAAGAAATAGTAAATCCATCAAATTCAGGTTCACTTCTTTATTTAACATCGGATTCAACATTTCTTATAAAAACTATACGTGATTACGATGCTAAATTTATTCAACAAAAATTTTTAAATGAATATTATAAATATGTTAACGGTACTCCCGGAACATTTATTGCGAAACTATTTGGTTGTTTTGGTTATGTACCATATTTATCACAACAAAAAAGTATAACAGCTGATTCATTTACATTACGTTTTGGTATATTTTCAAATTTTATTCCAACAAATATTGAAATACATGAAAAATATGATTTAAAAGGTTCATCATATAGACGTGATGCAAGTAGTACAGAAAAACTTAAAGCATCAGCCACATTTAAAGATAATGATTTTCGAGAAATACATCCACAAGGTTTTAAATTACCAAAAAGTGTTTATTATCATTTACAAGAAGTTCTTACACGTGATGTAGATTTTTTAGAAAAACTTAATATTATGGATTATTCATTACTTTTAAGTAATATACGTATCTCAATTCTTTTACTTACTTTTTTTAATTATTTATTTTTAATTAAATAGCTGTTCATAATATGGACAATCAAGTAAAACCAACACGTGTTGGTCCACTTGAATCATTATTGGGTACTGTTCGTGATACGTTTCTTCTTGGTATGACACAACAAATTGATCAACATGATAAGAAACATAAAGATGAAAAACCAAAATTAGTATTAAAATTTAGAAAACCAATTGAGACATTAGGTTTAGGTTATAAAGAAATTTCAACATTTGATACAGAAAATGCTAAAGAATTTGGGTAAGTTTAAAAATGAATAAAGTGTTCGTATGAAAGTAAATTTTATATAAAATAAACAATTTGGAATTTAAGGGAATGTTAAATTGAATAGAAAGGATTTCGATTAAGTAAATTATGTAATGTTGAATTTTTTAAAGATTACCTCAATCAATACTCGTCATGATCACTTTCAGAAAATGTAATTTTGTCATAGAAAAAAAAAATTAGATCAACGTGCATTTTTTTTAAAGTTCTCGTTTTGATAATGAATCATTATTAAATAAGAATCGATCGATAATTTGCTGTGATACAGATAGACTGAAAGGGAAAAATGTCGAAGCCAAAAGGTACCGAAAGAAAAGTAATGTGCTTAGTAAACTATGACCTTTAGATGTCTATAGTTTATTATTGCTTGTTTTTATTATTCTATCGGTTTGTATCTGTAACGAGTACTAACAGTGATGAATCATATCTGATATAGATTAACTAAAATAGTCGGAAAAATAAAACCGGAAGATCTTTTCTCTTATAAAGTTTGATAATCAGTTAGAATAATTGATGATCGGGGTCTCCCTACAAATAAACAAATATTTATTTGGTAGTCAGAATTTTCTTAAGCTCCCTTTCAATGCTTCTACGACCCACCAATAATTTTCATCCATCGATCAATTTGAACTTTTATACTAAAGTAACTAAAAAAAGCTAACTTTTTTCTGTACATAATTTAAACATTTCTCTTTTTAAATAAGTATTTACATTTATTTGGAAAAATTTTCTAGAGGTATTCCAGCAGTAAATGAAAAAGGTGAACGTCTTCTTCTATTTTTCGGTATTATTGATATATTACAAACGTAAGTTAACTTTTGCTTGTTTATTTTACTTTTTATTTATTTTAATATTAATTGTATTTAATGAATATATAGATTTGATATATGTAAAGTAATGCAACGACAATATCAAACAGTTGAAAATCACGAAGCTGTTGATGATCGTTCAATTGTAGAAGCTGATTTTTATGCAGATCGATTTAAAAAATTTGTTTTTGAACATGTTTTCCATCCAGCTGAAGATGAACTTTCAACACATCCTATTTCAATGAATGTTTTTTCTACATCTGATCGCCTATAAGAGGTCGATAATGATTATAATTTGATTTCCCGATCTGTATTCTATCTAGCATTGTGTCTTCTTTAAGCGATATTTTCCTGTCAATTTATTTTACATCATTATAAATCTAAACACTTGATTGCAGTTTTTCGTATACATAAGCCTGCATATTAACTTTATATATATATATATATATGTTATATTTATGATTATATCGATCTTCTATTATTGAAATAAATATGCAAAAAAAAGGTAAATATAACGACAGCTGAATGATATTTGAGTTTCGCACGACTGAAAAATGCGATGCTAATTCTCTAATGGTGATTGATAGATAAATCGATATTTTCTCAACAAAATCCGAATATTTGTTTGAATGATTGAATACGTTTTGACCAATAAGATGATCGAAGTCAAAAAAAGTTGTGAAGTTACCATTGCGAAGTTTATTACTAGCAAGGAAATGTATCCAACTAATACATCTGCTCGAGTTAGGACAATGTGCATCACTTAGTTCGTCATAAGCTATAAATACCCTGAAAAGATTTCGACTTGTTCGCTGATTGCTGCCAAAACCATATGTATCTTTGTTTTTTGACACGATGCCATGGTTCACCTCAGGAATACTCGAAGACTAATTTTGAATTTCAAATTGAAACTTTGTATAGAGACATACCTTAATGAGACTAGTTTATTTTGACAGTTTCAAATCTTCTAATTTCTCTTATTTTGAAATAAAGACATCAGAATCTATCGTTAAATATGAGCGATCTAAAAATCATGCATATACCATAGCTATATCTTAGGGTAGTAGCAGTCAGAAGACCTGAAACTTTCATAATAAACTACTCTCATCAAGGTCTGTCTCTATGCAAAGTTTCAATTTGAAATCTAATACTCAGTTCTTCGAGTGTCTCTGAGAGAGACCACGGCATTGTGTCAAAAAAATAACCTAAAAATGCAATATCTTGTCAACAATAAGTTAACAACTCGAATTCTTTTGAGGGTATTCATAGTTCATTACGAGCTACACGATACACGTTGTCCGGACTCAAAAGCGCTGCATCAGTTGAGATCTCTCTCGTAACAGAATTCAATTAAGGAATATAAACATAATTTTATGCAATACAGTTGATTGACGGCTTGATTCTATCCGTTATAAAGTCAGTCAATTCATCATTTGATATTTTTTAGTAAAACTTTATTTTACTGCACTGTAAAAAATGAGTGAAAAATAATAAACTATTGGTATCCGTTTATTAATATGAGATAAACTCTTTTTTAGGTTTATGAGCATAATATACTGTGCCATAAATCGTTTTTCTTCATCAACTTTCGCAAGGGTTTGTGATATGTTGCCAATTCATAAATCCTTGTACTACTTTTTCTCTGAATAAGCCCTTTTTCGGTATATGAATGGAATAAATCCTAAAATCAAGGGTTTATTATCGCACATTTTAATTGAAATCGTAGAACAGTAAACTCTTGATTTTAGGATTTATTTCATTCATATACTCAAAAAAGGTTGATTGAGAGAAAAAGTAGTACAACAGTTTATCAATTCGCAACGTATCACAAACTCTTGCCAAGGCTGATGAAGAAAAACGGTTTATGGAACAGTACATTACGCTCATAAACCCAAAAATAGTTTATTTCATATTAATAAACCGACACTAATGGCTTATTATTATCCACTCATTTTTTACAGTGTGGAGAAAAAGTAATTATTCGATCATGTAGTTGATCAATCAACAAATAAAATCCATATCAGTTCTAACCAGTTTTGAGTTTGTCCTTTTTCGTCCCTACTCTTTCGAACATCCGGTTAGTTGTCCGGATGTTCGGAGTGGAGGTATAGAGCATTAAATCGTTTGTCGGATGTTCGGAATCAAAACGTGCCAGGTGTTCGGAATGAAAAATACAGGATGTTCGGAACACAATGTGACGGCTGTTTGGAACAGAAAGTAACGGGTGTTCGGAACAAAAAATGACGGATGTTCGGAATGAATTTTGGTGTCTTTTTTAACATAGAAAAGAAAAGGGCTCGCTCATATAGTATATTTTAAGTCGTGGAGTATAACGACATCTTCTTGTAAATTCAGTTGGAGTTTTGTAAAGTAATACAGAATTCAGTAGCAAGCGATGGATCTTACAGATAAATAATATAAACGAGTAGTAAAAATAAAAATTCCTCTGTTGAACAGTGGCTAGCATCTTGGACATGATTGGCTAAGATGATGATTCACGCAACATACTTAATTGATTTGCCGATTCACATTCACATAATGGCCATTCTTTTCTGTTACGAACATCCGCCACTCACTATTACGAACATCCGTAGTTTTCATTCCGAACATCCATACATTTTTTAAGACAAAATCGCGAAAAAACCTTGTTTTATTCGATTCCGAACACCTGACAGACTTTCATCCCGAACATCCGGTGTTTTCATTCCGATCTTCCGGACGTTTCATTCCGAACATCCGGACTTTTTCAAAGAAATTGAAGTTCGGAACGAATTGCTCTGCCGGATGTCCGTAAAAAAAGTTAGGGACGAAAAAGGATTACCCCCCAGTTTTCTTGTACACTTAGTTTGACGAATAATGTTATGTCGATATTTAGCACAACTGGTGAACCAAGTATCACTAAGAGGGTGAGTGTGGAATAGCAGGAAGACTTTTTCTTTACATATTCACACTGACCCATACTCACATTCGCACCCTCCTCAAGAAATAAAGAAAGGAATTTGTACTTCACTCAAAACTTGCTCAAGACAACACATTCATCGCCAAATAATGAACAACGATAAAAATTTGTTGATTTTTCTTTCTAAATTTTAAAACTAATATTAAAAAAAAACGATGTCAGTCAAACTAAGTGGTGATGCCAACATGTTTGGGCATTATAGTGGACCTTGCTAAAGATATACCTGCATTGACTTAAGGACCACCATCACCGAATATCACATATTGCATTAACCTTGCTGTTACTATTTTCTGTTCGGATCGAGTCAAATCTTGGCTAACACACTGACGATGATTGTGACCCAATGGCAGGAATACATTGGGGGAGGGGGGGGGGGGGGTGATCCTTGTCCTCATGCAAAAACCGTTCAGGATAGAAACACTTTGGATCAATTGGCCATAGTCGAGTATCTCGTGCAGGAACATAAAATGGAATAAATAGTTGATTACCTTTGCAGAGATGAGTACCACTTTCAGGAAGACAATCGTCAAAAATTAACGTGCGAGCTGCTCCATCGATCGTTGGAAATAAGCGAAGTACTTCTTGGATAATATAATCCAAATACGCCAATGAGTCAAGTTATTCGAGTGATGGTTCTTATCTGTTGCCGTAATTATTCATTAATGCTGCCTTGATCTTCTGTTACACTCTTAGATTGGTGCTCATGAAATGAATAAACGGTGTCAAAACAGTTGAAGCTGTTTCAAAGCCCATAACCAGAAATAAAAGCATCTCATCCAATACTCCTTATGAGACAAACCTACAATGTTCATACATTAAGAACAAACAAAAAGATTTTTTCGAACTTTTGACTATGTTTTGGTCTTAATCATGCATATAAACTGTGAACCATTCGGATTCTTTCACATTGATATGTTACCTTTTCTTTCTTCTTTACTCTTCTTCGCTTCCATTGCTTTATCTTTTTGTAAGAAAGCAACCAGTGAAGCAATCTAACATTTTCTCTTTTATTGCGCTATCGTCTCTGCACTCTCACCCAATTCCTGTTCAATCATTCGATACAAATATCGCTCGATGATCCGTTTTGCCCGTCGATATCGACAGTGCATTTTCAAGTAGATATTAGTGAGAATAGGCGGCGAATAGGCTAGCAAGTAGAATATGTCTAAAACTTGTGTAGTGGCTGAGTGAGTTCATTGCTTGTAGTATGGTCTTGATTGAGTGTTCCAAGATCATAATCAAAGGGAATAAATCCAAAGATGGGAGGTAAAGATTTTTACATTGCTCTACAATGTTACAATGAATGTGTCGAGTGAAGTCGACACCTTGCCGTCGGGCCAATAACTTATCTACATTATCAATAATCAAATCTAAATTGAAGACAATCTTATTACGATGAAATGAGGAAAGGATGATTGAGGCATATCGCTTGTAATTGACATTTAATAAGAAAAACAGCAGATTTTGTCAATGAGATAGATGGACAAACAGATCTGTGTTGCAAATAAGTTCTCCAGGAAAAAGAACACCGAATGTTTGAAAACACTTAAATGACCTTGATCCTGTTTATGACGATGAGTGAATATGTCATGTGCATCATTAATATTACTCACAACAATTAAACGCGTCGGGTCAGTCCAAAGTTGAAAAAATATCACAATAACAGACTCTGAATGCTAGCAAAGCATCAGAGCGGGATATCTTACCCAGCAGTAAACTCGACTGAGTCTAATTGCAAAAGAGAATGTGAGGTGACAAACCGGGTAAAGAACACGAAAGGTACAACATTTAAGTTTTATATAATATACCAGTAAGACAACAGTGAGGATCACAGTGAAAAGCATAGTATGGATGCAATGAAGAAAGTATTGTAGCAACCATAATCATTATGGTCAGATACACTGAAAAAAAAAGGTATAATACCGAACCATTTTTGAAACGAATTCGAAACTCTCGAAAGAGTTTCGTAAAAACCTTTGATACCTTCAAAATGATTGTAATCCATCGAGAAATCTTTTTTAAAGATTCAGTAGGATTTGGTACGAAACCTATAAAGGTTTAGAATTTGTTTCAAAATTCGAAACCTTTAAAGGTTTCGTATGATATACGAAACCTTTAAAGGTTTCGTATGTTATACGAAACTCTGTTTTTCTCCATGAATCCGTCTTAGGTTCGGTAATGTGACTTTTTTTCGGTGCATTGTTCATCCTTATTGATACGATTTGATAATAATGGAGACCAAGATTGATTTTCAACATAACTTTCTACACCATGCACCTAACTGAGTGGGAATGACCTTATATCAATCATTGGGCCTACCCTCTGTACCAACAATCGTTCTTTAAAAAAATTATTTCAAGAAAAAGACAAGAAATATTGTCCTTTTACTTTTGTCAAGTCTAGGAAATAAGGATTGATATGGAATATTGTAAAATCCTGCGAAGTCGGCTAGAAAAAAGATCTCACGATTAATCTTTGTTTTCATAACGAGTAGTTTTCTACTTACTGAATCACTTTCAGCACCTTCAGGTTGATATTTAATCATGTAAGTTTCTTTTTGTTCTGATCTCCATTCTTGAATGTCAAAACCAACTCTTAGATTTTTATAATCATACAACAATTGTTTAACACCAGGAACTGGTGATCCACCAAAAGCTAAGCCACTTGTATTTGATGTTGCTTGAAATTATTTTGGAAAACCTGTTTGACTTAAACATTAATTCATAAATAACATTAACAACATCATTTTTCTCATTATTCAAACTTTTGGTATTTTACATGCAATAGTGTGAAAAATGATTTAAAAAATCACAAGATATAACTTTCAAAGACAAATGCTTTGCTCTATTATCAGGAGTGCAGATATCATGTTATAATTTCAATGGTAACATGATATAAAATTAAGCTATAACTAAAGTTGAATACGCGTGACTTTTTTCTTTTCTTAGATATTATCAATATAGCCAACTTTGCATGTCATAGACTGATGCATATTCTCATTGGAATAAAGAGACATTCATTATGACCTATGCAAAAAAGTCGAGTGCAACGGAGAAAGGAAATATTTCTGTCATTAACTGATACTACAAAATAAATTATTGACACATTACGTCATCTGTCAGATAGTGTTTTAAGAAATGAGAAAAAGAGTCATTTTCGTGGTGAAAATAAGTATAAGGTACAATCGCTTCTTGTTACACGAAGGTACGAGTCAATAGTTTTAAATATCCTTCTGCTCCTACAGCACAATTTTTTCTTTCTGGTAAGAAATCATCGTCTCAATTTAATCCATTTCTTGAGAGAGTCTCCAAGGATCTTTCAGGATTCGTCCAAGATTTGCAAATTTCTGAATCCCAACATGATTTAAATGGTACTGTTGATTAAAAGTTCAGCAGTAATAAATGAAAGTATTTTTCAGCATTTTACTAGGTTCTTGTTTCAAATCTAACAGGTTTTTGAGAATTCAGGGTTCTGTCACAGTTTATCACTGATGTCAATTTGGATCTTTCTATAAATAAACAGAAACATTCTAGCAAAAGCTTGAAAGATTTTTTGACTAGAACTTTTCATGCTTTATATTGAATATGACATAAGGTTAAGACTATCAAGTCAGTTGCGTATCCAATTTTATTTTGAATGCAAGGGTGGGTGTGAATGTGGATGTGAGTGTGAGTGTCGATGTGCATTAAGAGACGGCCCGCACTCGCACCCCACACCCAAATTCTTTCTTTTTTATTTTATTTAATTTTTTATTTAATGTGTTCCCTCTGCATTCCTTAGTTGTTCGAAATTTTGTTTTCTTCCTTATGCTTAGAAATGCAAGGCAGAACCCTGACGAGTGTTTTAATATTTTAATAAACAACAAGAAATGCGTCCACGAAATTAACTTTGCATTTTTTTCATTACTTTTATTTTAAGCACATTTCGTTTATTATTATTTTATTATTAATTAATTTTTGACAGGAAATTGATTGCTAAAAAGCCTGAGTTGAAACTAGTAGATTGAACTTGTCTTTTCGTTAAGAGATACGTCAGTCTGTTTTTCAATCTATTTCAGTCATTATCATCATCATAAACTCTCTCAAACATTGCAAAGAGATTATTGTTTTGATATTCTTCCCATTGATTATTTCCAATATCCAAAAAATATCCATTACGATGATGATAACGATAAGGCGCATCCCAATAACCACTCTTATTGTCTGAAATTAAAAATATTCTATTTGGTTGAAAACCCCACGACGCATGAACCCGATTGCTATCTTTATACATATAAACATAGAGATTTCTCAACGAATCAAAAAGCTTAACATAACGTGGAATATTTTTTTCGGAGCTCGATTCGACTTCTGCCGTATCAATGCATTTTAATTGAATTATTTTTGCATCCTCTATTATATTCTGAACAATATAGCCACTATATGGATAGAATAAAACTTCTTGTTCATCTGGAAACACTGAATATTTTGCAATATCACTACGATATATTCCATCATGCTCTGTTGCATCAATTTCAAATACATAATTGCCAAAAAGATGTGCTACATCTTTATTTCTTGATGTACACGTAAATGTTGGCCATAAAAATTTTAAGCCTATTTTATATTCTTGTTTCACATGTTTGCTATCAATAGATAATCCACGATAAACTTTGAGAGTTTCATTCTCGTTATTATTGTGAATTGCCATTCTTAAGCTATTGATAAATTGCACATTTTTTTTCAATACTTCATAATCATCATTAAGAAGAGCTGTGTTAATAGAATGGTAATATTGTCCTTTTTCTTCACTCCATTTCGAAAAGACTTCGTTTTCTGGATCGCATATGCTGTTTGTTGTGATTATTTCACGATAACATGGGCGACGAAATGTTGGTAATAGAAAGCGTGACGTTGTGCACGAAAACCTTTCGATGTTACGCCTTGATGTTGCCATATTTCAACGCTTCTGATTGACTCTATGACGCGAGAAATATAAAGGCAATAATATATTGCAAAACTTAATAGCTTGATTTCAGATTTTCTAGTGTAAAGTTGAAAAAGGGAGAAAAGAACCTACTCACATATAGGACATTAGTTCTTCCTAGGTTTGGAACTAAAACTAAAAATAAACTAATTCAACAATGAATGACCTTCGTATAGCGGAATATATCAGAGTATCACGAAACAAAGAAATAGTTGCGTAACAAATGAAGAATGAAGGCGCAAATGAGAAGATTAATTTTCATCTAATACTCAACATATCTTGACCAAATTATAAAAGTTATATATAAGATGATATCCGGATAACAACTCTATTAAAGGATTTCCTAGTATGGGTGTACCACTCATACTCATGAGCACTCATATGTGCGTGAACGCTTTTGCTCTCTACTACTGCACAGAGGACAGAATCGACAGTTGCTTATTGAAAGGTTTTCGGAACAGGAGTGAACCATATAACCTAACGTGAAATAAAGTTAAAATTTCCTGCTCAACACTTCATTCACTTAAAATTTAGTTTAAGTAACTGAAATAGGCAAATATTAATTGGTTTCGATTTTCTCTTCACTCTAGTACAGACATGGATTTCCTTTAATGAAATATATTCAAGTAGATTAACCCTTAAAAGCCGGAAGGCCTTATCGTCGCAATTTGAACAAATTATTCGGTAAAACAGAAGGTGTAGTATCTCAATAAGAATCATTGATAATAAAAACAAAAAAAAAAATTTTTCTTACGGAGATATAAAATGTCCCTTGGAAGGGACATTCGGTCATAACGGTCCAAAATTTTTCACTGTTATCAATTTATGTAAAAGCAATTTTTTCTTAAAATACCTCTATTTATATGTTTCTTATTACTCAAGAAACTAATTCTAGCAATATTTTACAATTTTTCAAAATTTACACACTATCGGTTTCAATGTAAGTCTCGCTCAAACTTTTCGGCCCGTTAAGACCGAATGTCCCTTCCAAGGGACATTTTCTTCATGCTATCACTATGTATCAACAGGTAACTTAAAAATTTAGGGAACAGTTTCATTCGGTAGTTTGCCTTTGTGCCTCTCAGAAAAGCCAAAATTCACGCTAATTCACGCTATATTTACGAAAAGGCATACATTGCAAAATACAAAATTGCTTTTAAAAAATCCATGCATTTTCCAAAACCTGCTGCGTCCCCTGACAGTCGATTTTAAGAAATTTCTTTTTCACTCTATTCTCTATTAGGTCATCAAAGTCCAAAAAAATATTGGTCCATGCCTCAACGATTTTTTTACGTCTCCTATAGCATTTTTTCAAATGTCCCTTGGGAGGGACATTCGGCTTTTAAGGGTTAACAACAATTAATACGAGTTTATTGACCGGTTTTTCTTCTTCAATTTATTCCAAAAAACTTGTGAATATTTCAGATTGATATTCAGTCCATTATTAGCACAAATAACAAGACAGCAATATATCTTTTTTTCATGTATCACTATTCTTTTCTTTGTGTTCTTTTTCTTTTCTTGCACATTTCAATGCAAGAAAGAGAAACGTTTGCTTGTGTATTGTAACGTGAAAGAAAAGAAAGAAACAAAAAGAAACGAATAGTCATACATGAGAAAATGTTTTAGCTTTTGTTATTTATGTTAAGAATGGACTGAAGATCAGTCCAAAATATTCACCAGTTTTTTGGAACCAATTTAATAGATAAAAATGATCAATGAGCTGTTATTATTTGTTATTAATGCAATAAGGACGCATTAAGATGTTCTTCGGATCATACGGGAGAGAGCTTCCGATAATCCTTCTAATTGGTCTGAACAGCAATATTTTTTGTCCTTACAAAGAAAGGAAAAGACTACTAAAATCCAATTGGCTGTTGATCAACGAATTAGATTTCAGTAGGAGTTTTTCTTCTAATGTAAGGACAAAACTTATTGTTGTTCTGGTTGATCAAGGAGTTTTTTCAGCACTCTTTCATATGACTCAAATAAGGGCATGCTTGGTCCTCAGAATAGCTTAGAGATAGCTTCCTCGAATCTGATTAGTCGATAGGAAGGTTGTGTACAGCTCAGGCTAATGAGTACTCATGAGATTGAGCCTAAGCTGTACATCTTTATTTTCGAGCAAAGATCAATGAAAGTAAGCAAGTTTTTAATTTTTAACACAGTTTCAAAAGATCTCTAGTTAGACGTATATTTTTACACAAGTTTCAATATATTGAACGAAATTACATGTGAAAGGAAAAATATCCCGTCCGTGTGCTTCTGTATTTCTCTCTTAATATTCTATTCAAATGTCAGCTCGACTTTTTTTTCCTCGTACTATATTTACGTGCTGTGTTAAATTAATGTATTGTAAAACTATATGTTGTCTTTTCTGACATTATTTTGTTTCTCATTACTGAAATTATAATTTCATCTCACCATGTACCAGAGATGTCCATGGTGGTGCTACCGCTGCCGCTACTGCTGCCGCGCCGCTTCCGCCATGGCGGTAGCGGTGCGGCAGCGACAAGTTTTGCTCCTTTATCGTCGCGGCACGGCTCGGCAGCGGCAAGTTTTCATTTTTTACCGTCGCGGTGCGTCGCGGCAGCGGTTGAAATTTCCATTTTTTCCAAGAAAAACTAATACTTGAGTAGATTATTTTACTACGATTCAAAGTAAACCGATTTTTTTCTCAATCAGTATGTTTTCATTACACTTTAATCGTCTAATAGAAATATAAAGGTTAGCATCATGTAATTACATGATAACATTATGTAGGAGCATGTTACTAGATTGTCAAGAATTCATATTCTACCCCATTTATAATTTATATACATAAGAGACTATACACACGAAAATGTTCGAAGCATTATTAAGTGTAAACGGTTTTAAATGTCAGATATATCTCGAAAAAAGGAAATGAGCTATTTCTAATTCTCGTGCAAAGGAAAATCCAACCCAATTTTCTATTCGATCCTTAAATTTCAACACATTTCGTGACATTTTTTTTTATTGTAAAATAACCGATAGAGACATGAATAAGTATTGATAGCACAGATTAACGATGTATCGAATGAAAGCAAATACAAACAGAATAGACATAGTAACTATATTACAGTCATTTTAGTAAAGTGAAGAAGAGTGAATTGTTTTTCTGTTCATAAGTCAACTTATTATGATTGGCACAATCCACAAAACAAAGCACCATCTTATTCTATTTACAAATTAATTTTTCGTGACCAAGAATTTGATTTATTTTCTGGATATAATGGATTTGATTTTTGTCTTTGCTTTAGTATAATATTACATGTGCTATTAAATTACCTTGAATGACTAGTGTTGATCTTTCACCACCATCAACGAATGATAAAGTTATTATCGATATATCTTCATTAACAACAGAAATCGATAGAGAACAGTTAAAATTAAAGTTTCGATTGTTACTTATCAAGATTCTTCTTTTACGAAACTATAAACCTCGTTTTCAAACACATACAAAAAATTTACTTAGAATGCACATAAAATTGATATATTCCGATATTTTATTTCAAATATTGTAATCTATATCGTTTCACTCCCTTACCACTATATAGTCACAACAGGCGAACTTTTCTTCATCTGCTCCAGCTGAATAGATCTCAAGATTTATCTATAGCACCTAAGTTTCTTGCCCAAGATTCTCAAGTACTTGATGCGTATATCAAATTATGCTTCCGTAGGGTCAGTTGCTTTCTCAAAGTTTCCATAATCTTTCGCTTTTACCAGGCTAAAATATCACTTATTCAGACGAAATAAGAGTATTCTATATTATCCATATAGTAATTTCTAACAGTTGGTGCAACATTTTTGCATTAATTTTCTTTTCAGTATAGTATGGCAAAGAATCTTCATAGAGACAATCTTTTTCTTGTTAGAAAGAGCAAGTTGTCTACTACAAAAATATGGAAGAATATTTCATTCAAAATGTTTTCTAGAAACAAAAAAGCCTTGAGAATGAGTTGTATCGAAAAAGTGCGTTTCAATTTAACTCAAAATTAGAGATGAGAAATGCATTTGTTTAATTTGTTTTGCACTCGGCTTTCGATGTTTGGAAGCACGGTATATGTGAGTCTGACCAATGCAACGTGGGCTCTCTAATCATACAAAAACATTCGAGTTACAAAACTACAGGCTTCAAAGGAAACAGTTTCATTAAAAAGTTGATTTTTCGTCTAGAACATCCAATTAAAGTTTTCACACGATGTCTAACAGAAAAGCTGAATTCTGTTTTATATAATGTACTTTTATAGAAGACTCAATAAGCTTTAATTGTATATAAAATAGGCGGTTTCTGCTAACTTTGATGTTGGAAGAAATCTTTTTTTCGAAGTCATTTATTAGCTGTGAAAAATTTGTACTAACAAAAGATGTTAGAAAAATGTTGAATTCGAACTCAACCGGTCACTTGAAAATCTTATTTTTCCGCGTTTACAATGCCTGATCGTAGCGCTACAAAACCCGATAAAAGCCAGAAAAAAAGATCAACTTTCTTTGCACATGGAATTTCTTCTTTTGAATTCCACAAGTTGAAAGGCACTTTTCCAGTCCAACGTGTTCTTAAGGCTTTTTAGTTTTTGGTAAACATTTTGAATCAAATATTTTTTACACAATTTTGTATTAGACACTTAGCTCTTTCCAACGAGAAAAGATCAAGTCTCTATAACGATTCGTTGCCACGCTATACTGACAAGAAAATTAATTCAGAACTTTTGCATCACCCGTTATTTAATTTAATATTTCAAGTGTTCAGGTGTTCTCGGTCATTCGCTGTATTGTTTGTTCTTCAATTGAAGCTCTAACAAACTCATGACTCTTATCCATTTCGTCACATACTGATATTCGACGTAGTAACGTCGCGGTAGCGGTGCGGAAGCGATAGATTTTGTTCCTTTAGCATCGCGGCACGGCGCGGCAGCGGCAAGTTTTCCTTTTTACCGTCGCGGTGCGTCACGGCAGCGGCAAGTTTTCTTTTTTATCGTCGCGGTGCGTCGCGGCAGCGGTAAGATCTGAAGTTTCTAAACTCATCGCGGTGCGGCAGCGGCAAATTTCCAGCCGCGATGGACATCTCTGCTTTATACAACTAACACAGAATTTCGCTCAAGTAAGAAGTGCTAGAGATGATAAAAAAACGACCTGTGAAAGAGTAGAAGAAGAATCTTTTTGTTTTTATCGAAAAAAGTATTTTTATCTACTTATGAGAATATGAAGTAGAATTCAAGTGTAATTTAACTATTCCTTTTCTCATCACTTTGTTGTAGCCTTGATTTGATTCGATTACTTTTGTAGAAGTATCATCCATTGATGCATCAAAACTATAATTCTCAATGTCCAAAAATAATGGAGACGTTTTTAAGAAAAACTCACTAAATTATCCTCGACAACAGTACTGTAATTCATATCAGTTTGCAAACGAGTCAAAGTCGCAGCAAATTCTAAATTTTCCTTTTTTTACATTTAGTATACAGTGTACGATAAACATTAGAAATTTTCGCTTCACTGGTAAACCATTTCATAGTTGATTTTGATATATAGCACGTGTCCCATCATGATTGCAACATCACTTGTTTTATGAATATTTCTGCACAAAAAAATGATATAGTCTTGTTTTTTTTCAAAAGATGCACCTTGAAAAGCTCTGCAAAACCTGTAATCACAAACTTCTGTAGACATGTTCTGATAGTTCCTTCCATGGTCAAAATGAAAAACATACATAATAGTGCTACTTTCCACAACATTCAGCACAATAAAAATGTTCAAAAGATATTTTTGTGTTTCATGTACCTCATCTTGAGAGAGTGATAAAATCTTGAATTTTTTTAAATGATGGATCGTTCAAAGCTTTACGAAAGGTATATAAATAAATGTCTGCAGACATGCTTCAATGAGTTTTCTAAATAGTTGAAACTGATCATTTGCGAGATGTTGTTATTTTCAGAGATATAGAATATGACAAAATTCTTGCAATTTTCTTTTAAACTAACTTTTTTTCAAAACAAAGTTTTATACAAAGATGATAGAACTTCACAAAGCGACTATGAAAATTTATAGGTACCATGAATGTTCATCAATGATAGTCTCTTTCATTCAGTTGCGTTGATTTTTTTATCCCCAATTTGTCCTTATTGTCTATAACTCAAAGAAATAGAATACAAATTCGAAGAAAAACGTATACTGTTTCTTTCTATTATGTTGTTTTATTTTTATTATATGGCTCATTACTTTTTGTTTTTTGATATTAAGAATATTACATGCGTAGATGCGGCTAAAGGAAAAAAACAAACAAACAATGTCACTTATGTTCACAACAGGGATCAAAAAACAAAAACAACGATATTTATCAGCTCAATAAAAGAGAAAGTATTGTTTTTTTTGTATAATTATATTTCTTATTGCACACAATTTAATATTGTCTTCATTTTTAGGACAATTGTTTTGTACAACATAAAAACAGAGTGTGTGAGAGTGAGAGTGAGAAAACAACAGATAATATGCTCATTGTAAATCCCTATTTGATATGAGAGGAATGCAAATGACAGCAACATATTGAGTTATATATTAACTAAAATGATGGTTTGATATTTGATGTCCATGATACTGAAGTGGTGTTGACGGAGATCGAACTAATGTTCGTTTACCTGGCATTTTTGTTAGAGATTTACATAACATTGCAAAATCCGGACGATCATCTGGTACAAATGACCAACATTGATTAATAATATCCTATTATGAAGAAAAACAAGAATTTTCTAAAAGAATTAAAAGTCTTTTATATTGATAGATCTTTTCAATTATCTCAGAATTTATTCATCATCTAATGTCTTGTACAGGTATTTCCGAAAACTCAATTAAGTAATCTGATAGAAATGTAAAATTAAAGCAATTTTTCTCTGTCTTCTTATACATTGTTAAATAGAACGTAACAAGCTGACCAACAATATACATGCTTTTATTTTTTTTTTGGAACGAGTTTTTAGAGGAACAATTTCAGTTTTTTCTAATGATCTACTTTTTTTTTGAAAACAGGTCAATTTTCGATAAATGAAAAATTATCAATTTTTTTTCTTTCTTTCAAATTTCACACTTGTTTGCTTCAGATTCAGCGTGAAAAATTGAATCTAATAAGGTGATTCATAAATCACCTTATTAGATTCATTTTGTCACGCTGAATCTGAAGAAAGCATTCGTGAAATTTCCAGGGAAGAAAAAAATTGAAAATTTGTTTTTTATTGGAAATTGACCTTCTTTTCAAAAAGAAATAGGTCATCGAAAAAAATGGAAATTTTTCCCCTAACAACTTGTTTCAAAAAGTACAAACACGTGCATTCTTACTCAGCTCGTCGCGTTCTATCTAAGCGTACCTAGGAAAATGAAAAAAAAATTTGCTTTAATTTTGCATTTCCGGCGTCTTATCACCACTGGAGATATAGGAGCTATAGAGACATTGCACAAAAACATTACTTTATTGAGTTGCTGAGAAAATCATGAAAGAACATATAATTACATTCAAAATAAATGAATACTTACTTTAGCATTTTTACTAATATGAACACTACTCAATGGTTGTTTGAGTGAGTTTCCTGCTCTCCATATAATATATTCTGGTGGTTGTTTTGAAAATGGAAATTCTCGAAATAGAAGCTCATACCAAACGGTTCTTTAAAAAGACCAAAGAAAAAAAAAACAAATCTCATTCATTAAATTGATTTATTTAAAATATTGCTTAGTTTTGATTTACCCAAATGCATAAACATCTGTTTGAGGTGTATGTTGTAAAAGTGTTTGTTCATGACGTGGATCGAGTTTACGTATTATTTCTGGTGCTAAATAACTAAGCCATCCACGTGGTGCTATTATAGCTGGATGAGTTGTATATCGATAACATTTACTCAATGGTATTAAACCATAATCAGTTAAAATAATTCGATTATTTTGTACAAATATATTTGATGTACGTAAAGACATATGATTTATAGATTTTTCATGTAAATAACTCATGGCTTGAGCTATTTGAGCAGCATAATTTACAGCTAAATTGAGCGGAATTAAATCATTACGTATATGAATCATTTCAAATAGAGTTGCACCACGAATCCAACTAGAAAGAAAAGACAAATTGATATTTGTTATTGAAATAAGAATAAAAGAATTTACTTTGAAGCAATTGCAAAATTAGGATTTTCAACTTAGAAAAAAAAATATTCAAAAATAGACAAATGATTATAAAAAATTAATAAAAAATAAACTATGAATACATACTACAAACACCTGTGTATAGATTTAAATGTTCATGTCGAACTTTTCTTAATCGAAATATCTTTTAAATAAAGACAAAAATATTTAAATACATTCAAAAAAAAATCTCTTTTTTACTTGGTTTTTAAATTGATTTAAAAATTCAACTTCACTTATTTTAGGATCAGGTTTTATTATTCTTACAGCAAGTTCTCCGTGCCAATGAGCTCTAAATAAGAGGACAGTTTATTTAAAAAAACGATTAAGAATTGATTAATTTCATCTTTCTGTATATTTTTTTTACTTCATTAATGTTCCAGATGATCGTCGTACTTCTTCAATCATTTTTATATTATTAAATACAATTACCCAATCTTGTATTGACGTTGAAAGCTAAATAAGAAAAGAAATTACTTTGATAAATAGTGATTCAAATCAATATGAAAATCTTATTTTTCATTGAAATTCACTCTTGTGAACTTAAGAAAATCTTAGAATCAATTAAATTTTATAATATACTCAGGAGAGACTACTGCTCCAAGTGTAATCCAATGTTTGAGCTCACAAGAAGGCCTCAGTAAGACAAGAAAAAACCTAAAAAGATGCGTCTTCATGAGTCTTTGAAGCTGAGTAAGAATCGCTCTCATGAAAAACTGAAATAGTGAAAATTTGCAACTAAGTTTTTGTCAAACGATAATTTTGATGATTCATAGAATGTCTTGACGATTTCTCCCGAACGAAGTATTTCTTTAGCGATTTCTTAAATTTTCGAGTAAACATAATTTCTGCGATACGTCTATGATAAACGACTTTTTTTGCAACATTTAATATCTTGTCATATGAACATTGTTTTCTACTGAAACTTTCAAGATATACTACGAGGCATTAGAGCTGTCTATAGACAAATTTTCAGGCCGAAACACTGTTGTTTGATTTCCAATAAATATTTGAAAATGGATCCAAAATGCAAAAAAAAACGGTCACAACTTAGTTTCAACAGCCAGTGGAGACGAATTCTTTTACGTTTTTTCTAGTCTTAACGATATCTCTTCGTGGACCCAATATGAGCTCATTGAGCAGCTTATAATTCTGATAGTTCTCTCGTAAGTTATCCATGTATTTTTGCTTCTCTTTTTATGCGATGCTGCTATATATTCAACGTTCTAAGGACCTCAAACAGCATTCTTATTTCAAAGTAAACACTTGCTTAATCTATTTAAAAAATATGTTTAAGACAAATGTTTTGAATAACTTACATTAATACTTCGTTTTTCTGGATCAACTACATCATCATCATCAAATGAAATTGCAAGTTTTGATTTAAAATCTTCTCGGCTAGGATGTACGGGTTCACTCTAGAAAATAGAAGGAATCTATATATTTCAAATAACTAAAATCTATTTACATATGATGATTGTTGTACAAGTTTACTATGTGGTGTCTGAGGTAGATCTGTCACATTGGTTCCAGGATCTGTGTGAATTGTTGAACTAAATGTTAAATAAAATTAAAAAAAAACAAAAGTTCATATTCTTATTTGGCATACTTCGTATCACAATCGGATTGAGATTCAGGATTTTCTACAAAAAATAGCGTTTTTCTTTTTAATTAATATAAATAATTCTTATAAATTGAATACAACACAAATTAAATAAGCTTTATAACTATGTACATATTTGTTTTTTCTCAGTGAACAACATCAATAGAACACAAATTTTATTTCCAACACCACACAATATATTTTTTGACCCACCTGATGCAGTTTTTGTGTTCGTCTCTATGACGACCCAGCTATCCGGATCATTTTGAGCTAAAGGTAAAAATAAGAATAGATGGTGCATTTGTTTTTATTTCTTGGTCGGTTAATTTAATTTATACACCATAGCACCGAGTATTAAATGATTAGTTTTGAAAAATGATATTAGTTTATATTACTCAAGCGTTTCTTTTTTAGTTTTATACAATATTCAAGTACAAGTGGATGCAATCTCGCAACTGTAAAGCAATTTAGTATTTTTGTTTCTGTTTGTTTTTTTTACATCATGCGGTTATTATTAGTTATTCAATTTAGTGATATTAGTAAAAAAAAAGAGGACAAATTGAAAAGAAAAGACTTACTGCAATAAATCGATTCACTAACACATATCGATGGATTGCCATTTAATGTTGAAGAAGTAAAATTATAACCAGGAATTAATGGATGTGGTGCAGGTGATCCAGGAGCTGAGATTGGAGTCGATGGTGTTGGACTTGTGCTATCAGACGCTAAAGTAATAATAATAGTTAAAAATAAATGTCTATTTAAGACAATATGTGAGACAGAATAACGTACGAGTAAAATGATATTTTCGTGTTGATGGGCTGGAATTAACTAAAAGATCCAGAAAAAGAATAAAAAATACTATCATATATAATTCTTTACCAAAAGCATTTTGAATATCAGTATTATCGATAACTTGTCGAAATTTTCCTTCACTAAAACCACAATTAGCCGGAGCATTTGAAACACATTCTTTATGGCATTTGTATCTTTTTTAAAAGAAAATGAATATACATATTCATATCATAAAAAAGGAAAAATTTTCAATAAAAGTAACAAAAAAAAAATCATCTGCGATCAGGGAAAATATCATGCCATTCTATAATCATGCTAAATGCTTTTTATTTTATTTTTTTAATTGTCAGTGACAAGGTGCATATTCGAGTATCTTACTTGCAATGAAGACATGCTTTTCCTCGAAACACCTGTCTCTTACAGACGTCACAAAAGGAAAATTTGAATACTCGTGTCCTGTCAAACCTAGAAGAATAATATAAAAGAAGGACATTTCGTTTTTCTTTCTGTGGAGTTATTGTTTCTCTTATTCCGAGAAATGCTTGCAGGCGCGCAGAAAGCAGAGAAGATGAAAAATAAAATAAAATACAAAAAGGATGATGAATGAAATATCTTTGAGAACAGAAATGAATTCTTAATGTGATACGCAAGTTCTTATTAGAAAAAAAATTTGTTTGAACCATGTTTAATAAATCTTACTTGCAAAAATTGCATTTGACACCGAGAAAGAAGATTCTTCTTGAACATATATTACATGTTGATAATTTCATCAGATTACTCCACCTGAGAATAAGATAGAGAGAAAAAAGAAAACAATATTGTCGTCGTTGTCATATACAAACAATTACATTTAAAATGATTACCAAAACTGAATAACAACACAATAACAGTGAAGATCATCAAGATTAAATAAAAAAGTTAGACCACATGAAGAAATACAATATTAAATCAATTGATAGAATGATACAGAGCGTTTATGTGAATATATGCGTGTATATATATATATGTATGTGTGTGTATATGAGAAAGAAGTAAGCTAAAGCGTGAGTATGAGCACAACATAAAATGAATTTCAATACGAACTTGTGTTGAATTTTATGTGCCATTCGATGTCCGAGTATAGGAGAATGAATATTGTAAATGGGGATACCTATTTTGAAAAAAATATTTGTTATTTATATATAGAAAAACAAACGAAATTTTTTCAAGGCTAACTTGAGGTTTTTGGATCATTTTCAGTATCACTATTACATGCTGAACCCATTGGTGAACCGGGCATTGTAGGTGAACGTATAGTTGGTGATTTAGGTGTTGCTGTACCTATTCATAATATCAAAATTAGAAAAAAATAAAATAAAAATCTCAAGAATTATATTAATCAATCGTTAGCATGTAGAAGCATATAATTATATAAACCTTATCCGAGCAAGTAGCGTAAATCATTGTGCTAACCATCTTTAGAAAAAGATCTATCCCAAAATCGTTTTTTTGTAGGTTTTGATATAATTTTATTTTCATCATTTATATTATTATCTGAATTTAACTGTATATTACTATTTATAATTTTTCCAATAAAATCTAATCTTGTTTGTTGTTTCATTATTGATGATGGCATTGAATTTGAATGATAGTAATTCTTATATGAAGCCATAGCAATCTTACGTGCAGCCAAATTATGAGAAAGATTGAGTGTTTCATTCTTAAGACTGTGCTCAAATTCTAATAGAAAGAAAATTATTTTGTTAATAATAACAAAGAAATTGAAAATATTTTTTTCAAACAATATTCATTTAAACTTTAAAAAGCAAAATAAAGCAAAAGTATTCGAATTAAATTTTGATATTTTGAAAAATTAATTCAAGAGATGTGCAAGGGAAAAATATCGAAAATTTCAGCTAACAAGATATTATTTATTTTTGACATAAGGGATATGGAGTGTGGTTCCTAATATTCTCTTTACCTACAACCAATATGTACCCTAAAGAAATAATTTTTTTTTAAATATTTTCCTAGTTTCGACATTTTTCCTTCCGATCTTTCTATGACCAACCATTTAAAGCTAAAAGATAGTTAATGAAATTCTTTTCTTTTTAGGTTTTTTTCTAAATAATAAGAATCATATCATACCAGATGGCAATTGACTTTCTGTATCAGAACCATAAGAACTTCGACGAGATGCTGAACCACCATCAGGTATCTGTAGATCTATACTACGTGATGGATTAACACTAGTTGAAGAAAAACATGGAATACAAGTTTTTTTGAAGAAAAATAATTGTTTTGTTTGTTTTTTTTTATTCTTACTTTGCAAATATTGATGGATCAACAGAACTTTTCTTACTTGGATGTTCACATTTTCCTTTACCATTAACATATAAATGAGTGGAACGAGATGGTGGAGGCATATGAGTGACTAAATTAAAAGAAAAAAGAATAAAGAATCTTTTTCAATAATAATATTCTCACAATTATTCCGTGTTACAGGTGGTAATGATGTTATTGTTGTTTGATTGTTATTGTTTTTTACAGCTCCAAATTCAGTCGAAAGAGATAAAGATACAGATGGTGATCGTCCTGAATCTGTGTTGAGTGGTACTGATAGTGCTATAATCATTAAGAAAATGTTTTGTATTTAATAGTTAACCTTGAACGAGAAAAAGAAAATTTTACCAGTATCTGACAAACGATGTTGACGAATAGAATAAGGTGTAACTGTTGTTGGGGGTGGTGTTTCAATATGCCAATAGAAACGTCCATTATCATTAGTACCACCATGAGAAAAATAATCTATAGACAATTTTAAATTTCAAATAAGCTAATACGAAAAACAAATATACATACCAATACAGTCTTTTAATGCATTAAGTGCATTACGAAAATCTTTTCGTTCAGCTTCTGTAGTTTCAGCATCGTATAAGAGTTTTTCACGGATAGTAGCTTTTCCATTTAATAAATCATCAAATGTCATACGTTTTGCAATATACTAAAATAAAAAAATACATATTGTATATCAATACTTATAATAATTATATAAAAATAGGAATTTCATTTACTTCAATCGATTTTTTATTGAGATTAATTACAGATAAAAATCGATCAAGTTTGGAATATTCACTATGAAATCCACCATTTTGATTATTGGTTTTTGGCAATTGTGATAACATTAATTGTTGACGAGCGAAAAAACCAATTACACGACTCTATATTTAGCATGAAAATTATTTAACAAAAACAAGAAAAAGATATTTTTAACACTTACTTCGTTGGTACGCATTAATTCATATTTCAGAGATAGATCAGACATAATTTCACGATTAAACACTGTCAATTGATCAATGGCGTATGTAAGAGCATCATCAAGATGACGTAAATCTTGTGAAAATGTACGATTGTATTCACCGGTTGTAGTCGGAGTAGAAGGCATCGACGATTTATCATCGCCATTTTCATTACTAGGCACCTCATTAGAACTCATTGCTTAATCTAAATATGAACGACGAAATATATTTACATTGAATTATGTTTTGTTTTTGTTTTTTTATTATTTAATTAAAGCAAAAATTGAATTGAAAGTAATGAAGACACATGTCAATGATGAGAGAAATGATTGTAAACAGAACATTCATAGTAAGTAATCAACAATAGAAAAAAATGATTGGTTGATAGAAATAACTAACCAAAATCTTGTCGGTTAGAATCCTGTAGTAGCGTACTCTATGCAAATACCTATTGCAAGTTTCTTGCCATTATATATTTCTCTTTGAAAGTGGAATTCATTGAAAGTTCTCGATGTTTATTTAATCATAGTATTATGCGAAGAGATTTTTCCAGAAATCGAAAAAGAAAATTTTCAAAGATATCTTAATGAAAGGAAATGAATAGATTGCACACAAAAAGCAATCAAGTGTTCGGCAACAGGAATGATATGACTTCATTTGAAATTCAAAAATATAACTTCATTTTTTTTTCATGACATTTTATTCTTTTAACTTTGTATCACCTACTGATCCGATGAGAATGAATTCAACAATATCAAGTAAAAATTATACTTAGTTCATCAACAAAGCAACTTTGAAATCTATGAATAAAAAGTTTTGTTTATATTGCATAAAAACTAGACGTTCTATCATTTTAATTTAATGGCGCTCTTCATAATTACTTCATAGTCAATGTCACAAAAATATGTCCAAACACTATGGACTAATACTCAAATTCAATTATCACGTTTACTTACATCTGAAGTATTTGGTCCGAAAGGTTTCGATAGTAAGCGTAAAGCTAACGATTACGTACGTCAATTGTTTATTAAATATAATGATATTATGAAAAAGCTCGATGAAATCTATCAAACATTAATTCATCCACAAAAACGTTTAATTATACGTATTTTACTTGATGGTATTGTTGGACGATTAATAGAACTAAAACAAGAAATGATCAAATTTGATTGTTGTGAATATACATATTTTGAAGATTTGGCACTTGATCAGAATAAAACATTAGTAAAAAAAACCAAAAGATAGCTTACAAATATTGATAGGAGAAATTAATTATCGTTTTTGTTTTTGTAACAGGATGATTTATGTATTGAAATACCTCGTTATTTTGCTGAAGATCGTTTTAAAGCAATAGAACAACGAAATCATACTATAAGAATGATTCTTGATCGTCTAGAACAATCAAAAAATGATCTTTCCATAAAATCTTCATTTGATTCTTTATTAACATTAAAAACTTATCAAACTAATGTAATTCCATTAGCTACTGTTCTACATGTTCTTCAAGCACATGAACGTGCTCGTCAAGGTCGTGTACATGCATATTTTATGCGCCAAATGAAAAATGAATTAAAAACTAAAGAAATGAAGTCACTTAATGATAATAATCTCGATGATAGTTGTCTTATTATTCAAACAATATGGAGACAAAAATATGCTGAAAAACTATTTGATAGAAAAAAGACTGAAAATGCAAAATTGTTAGGCATGGTACGAAAGATTATGTTTTATTATATGTTTGTTTTCTTCATTAATCATAACACTTTGAATCTACATTATTTTATTCATTTTTAATACTCTTGCATATTCTCTTTCAATATCGATGAATCATGAGTAGAGATGAACGGAATTAATTCGGGTGGTCAGAACCAAAGCTCAATTTCAATAGTAAACTAGACCTCTAGCCGGCCTCTGGCTGGTTAGAAACGTCGGCTGACTGCAGAGCCCGAAAAATATCAAAACCTAGTCCTATACGACATCTACTATTTCTATATCCAAGACTTGTGTAGAGGAAATCATAATGAATCTGAATCGTAGATTTCCATATAAGGAAACTAACAGCTGTTAATTATCATTTTTGGCATTATTTACATCTCCAGAACGCTGCTGAATTTTGAAAAACGGATTTCAGATGTGCACTCGTCATATTCTCAGGATCTCGTCAAGCTTTTTTCCGACTAAAAATGATACTCATTCTAGACCGATGTTCCAACCCGAAAAACTAAAATCATCGGGACCGAGGTCACACTAGAAAAGACTTTGTCGGAAAGGGAATAAAAGTGCTAGGTCCCGCACATTTCTGAACGTGACTGATTTTGGTCTGGATTATTGATCATTTCAGATTTTACCTCGAAGAAAACTACAAATTGATAATAGTTTCGATGGTAAAGATAAGAAGAGACGTGATTTACAATTGCAACATCATCAACAATTCGATGAAGCGTCGAATTATATCAAGCAAAAAATTCGTCAATATGAGGAAACTGAAGTTAAATCACGTATGGAACATGTTCTTATTCAATGGCTACTAGAATCACGACAACTCTATGGTCAATTTCCTATTTATCCATCAAATGAACTGAATGGTTCAGCTACACTTTTCAAAGAAATGACAATAGCTGAAGTTCAAGAATTTGTCGACAAGGTCTAGAAACACAATCTAATGCGTCGAACATAATCCTTATAACTTCTCAATTTTAGTAGCAAGCTCAAACATTAAAAAATAGAAAAACTAAGCGAAAAGAATTTAAAAAACCAGTAAAAAACTTAAAAAAGAAGTCAACAAAACAAGTAATTCAAAAAAGAGAAAAGAAAAATACTTCTTTCTTCGTTTTACATGATTTTCTATTTTCTAGAAACAAACTATGAACGCATTAGAATCATCAAAATTCATTCCTGTTATTAATGATCAAATGAATATCTATAAAGAATTATTCTATGAACGAGATGAATCATATAATAAAGAACAACATTATGATACATTATTAGCTATAGATGATTTTCGACCTGAAGTTGAAAATGAAATAAGACATGATGTTGATAGTATTCTTCGTAATGAATTAATCTATTTGAAATTAGCAATTGATAATGTCGAAGATAAACAAACAAAAAAATTAAAAAAGAAAAAAAAAAGAAAAAAACGAAGTAAAAAAGTTAAAGATATTGTTGCTAATAGGTAAGAAATAAGTTTTTATTAATGGTTCACTTAAATGTAGAATTTCAATGTAGAACAAATGATTCGATCTTTGAAGAACTTGTTGAAACAGGTATTATTTTACCTACAAAATCAGTTCATCAGCAAGACTTTATTGGTGATTATCAATATTTAACTGAAATAATGCGTTATAATGAAAAAGAACCAATGCCATCTTTACTCGATTGTCAACAACTTGTCATTCTACAAATTATTTTTCCTCTTTGTAATCATATAAATAAACAAATATACGATTTTTTTTGTACACTCTTTTTGTTTTTTATAAAGACAGGCTCACAAAACGTTCATCTTAGCATATCACCACGTAAAGCCGTTCTTCTTGCTGGGCCACGTGGTAGTGGCAAAGAATTACTTGTACATATTGCATGTAATGAATTGGGTGGTCTTTTGCTGGATCTATCACTAGCAAATATTGCCAAATCATTTAATACAGGTACATTAAAATCTACTAACCTTTAATTCACATTTACTTTTTTCAACAAATAGCTTAAGAGGCATAGTTTTCAACTGATTCAGCGTTTTCCCACAAAAAAAACTATGCGAATATGAATTACCGAACATTCTGATTTTGAATATGATCATAAAAATTTTTTTAGGTCTTGATGTCCTGGTTTTCAAATAATCTATTTTGTTGTCAAAAAATGAGTTTTAAGTAAAATAATATCATGTTGAGGGTTTTTTACAGTAAAATATTGATATGTATCTGTTGTGTGAAGTAAAATAGTTGTATCTTCTTTAAAGAGAAGCGATTTGGAACAGAGAGAATCACAGCTTTCTAGGTGATTCAGTATGATGTATAGTCTGGATAAATTAAAAAGAATTTTTGCTGAAAAGTTTGTTAGTCTAGAAAAATGATTTTCTAGATAATCAGCGTATGAAGACATAAGAAGATCTCTTATGATCATATTCAAAATTAGTATCACCGATAATCTACAATCTATTAGCTTTCGGTGAGAAATCGATTGATTAGTTGAAAATGTTCATTCGTCAGTGTCGTATAACATGTATATAAAAAATGATATTCTTCTTATAACAGACAGGTCTTCTGTAATATAATATGTAATAGAAAATATATAGAATTGAATTAAAAAATTGTTAAAGATAAAATCCAAGATGAAACTACGAGAACATTTATTTAAAATGATACTATAGTTTCTTTTTGAAATACTATATAAGCACAACTTAGAGAAAAAAATTAATATATATTTGAAATTTATTTTTTTGTAGCTGGTGGCCTCAAAGTACTCTTTGCAATGATTAAACGGGTATGATGAGTGTTTTTTTTATATAGTCAACTTGTTTTTCTTTGCATTTTCATCATAGCTGGTATTAACGATGCCTCCAGTTCTTTGTATGATACGTGATACAGAAGTACTTTTCTCAAAAAAACTAACACCACAAGAAAAAGCATTTGAACCAAGTCGATTCAGACGTACAATAGGTAAATTTATTAAAAAAATTAAACCTGGCCAACGTATTATGTTTATTGGTACATCATGTCAACCATATCGTGCTCGAATAAAACCATTGTTACAAATCTATGAACATATTATTCTATTTCCACGACCAAATTATGGATCAAGACGCAGTAAAAATTATCTTATCGTTAAGGAAAATAAAACATTCTTTTGTTTTTGTATTATTTATAGAAATTTTTTATGAAACTTTAATTGAGAAATATAACATGAATATCAATGATGTTGAATTAAGTATATTAGCATCAATATCAGATGGCTATACAGTTGGACAAATTCTTGAAACAATTGATAAAGTAATTAACTTCAAACATGAAAATAAATACTCCAATAAGATCTGTACAGCAAATGATTTTATTTCTATACTTGGTACAAAGATTCCCATTTTTATTGATGAAGAAAATAAAATTAAAGTAAGAAATAAGATAGATATATTTTATTTAATTATATCGAATCAATAGAATTGGTATGCTCAAACAGAAAATGGTATTAAGCGTTTGAATGAAAAAACTCAAACATCAACAATATCAAAGAAAACTTCATTAAAAAAATCAAGTTAAAATTCATTTCTAACTAAACACTTCAACATAAGAAATGTCTCAGAAAGTTTTGAAGCGATTTTAAAACTCATCGTTTCCACATCCAACAAAAAACAAACTCTTTGAAAGTTTATCGTGTCTTCTTAGAAAAGTTGAGTCGAGACTATTTCAATTATATAGACTCAAATAAGCTATGAATACCTTGAAAAGAGTATGTATCTGTAGTTTATTACTGCAAAGATATTGCACTTTTACGGTATTTTTTAATATGCATCCTATGATGACAGAAAAGCTGATTTTCAAATTTTTGACTTGAAACTTTTTACAGAAGCAGGTCTCAACGAGAATGGTTTCTTGTGAAAGTTTCAGATCTTTTCGTTGTTCCTATCTTAAGAAATAACTATGGTAATAGCATGTCTTTTATATAACTGATAGATTTGATGTTCTTATATCACAATAGAAGCAAGTCAAAAGACTTGAAATATACACAAAAAACTATTCTCGTTAAGTCCTGTCTCTGTACAAAATTTCAACTCAAAACTCAAAAACAAGTTTTTCTGGTGTTCCTGCTTGGAAAAACCAAAGTATTTATTTAAAAGATATCGTAAAAGTGCAGTATCTCTGTAATTAAAAACGATTTATCATTTGGAGGATTTTTCTCGTAAGTAGGTACAACCAAGATTCGAAGAGTTTGATTTTGTTGAATGTGAGCACAGTAAATTTTAATATTCTTTCAGAACTTTTTGGAAACCCCTTATATATATATATTTTTTTTTTGTTATTCACTGGCTTTGCATATACATACACAAAATAAAATAAAATAAAATAAAAAATAAAATTACATTTTTTCTCTATTCCTTAAAAATCGACAAATAATTCGAGTTCTTTGTCCGATGCAAATGGTGCTGATCGCCAATCTTCTTTATATTGATCAAAACACGATGTATCACCTGGATGTTGAACAGCAGGTACAATAGGTGGTTTTAATTTTCTTGCAGAAGCATCATCCCATTTAATTGGTGCAAAAAATGGTTGTTCTTTTACTTCACGCGAACCATTTCTACCAGCACCAAGACGTTTGTCAGGATTTTGAACTAATAATTTTTTAATAAAAACTTTTGATGTTTCATCTATTGTACGTGGCCATGTTATTCGACCAGCTAATACACGGCTGGGAATTTCACTTTCATTTTGATTGGGATTAAATGGTGTTACTGAGAATATTAAAAAAAATTGCAAATATTCCAAAAAAGACTTTTTCTCTTCTATTATCTTACCTCCACTAAGCATTTCAAATAATAAAATACCTAAACTCCACCAATCAGTACTTTTATTATGTCCTGTACCTTTAAATAATTCAGGACTTAAATAATCTGGTGTACCACATGTAGTAAATGTTTTATTTAAGATTTTCTTTGCAAAACCTTTATAATAAAGAAAATACATATATATAAAAGTTAGTTTTACTATTATAAGTTTTTTTTCTCCTATACCGAAATCAACAAGTTTAACATGACCTTCACCATCAAGTAGAATATTTTCAGGCTTCAAATCACCTATTTGTTTTGTAATAATGAAATTAAAAAAAAATGTTTTAGAACAAAAGAAACATACGATAAACAATTTGTAGTGAATGGAGATATTCAAATGCAAGTGTTATTTCACTAATATAAAATATGGAAGCTTTAAGATCAAATGTTCCTTTTTTTCTCATATAAGTAAACAATTCACCACCAGGTACATAATCAAGAAGCATATAAAGAAATTGTTCCGAATGATGTGTCCAATATAAACGAATTATAAATGGATGTTTTATAGCTAATAAAATTTCTTTTTCACTTTTAACATGTTCGATCTAAAATTAAAACTAATCATTTTTTATATATTTTTTTAATAATATTTTACTTGACGTGATTGTACAACATGATTGATAGTAAATATTTTTAATGCATAATAATTAGATGTTTCACGATCTCGAGCAACAACTACACGACCATATGAACCAGTACCCACCTACAAAGTAAATCGGATTCTTCATCATTATTTTATCTATTAATTAAATTCAACTCTATCATCAATTATGAAAATAAAATGAAATCTCAAGTATGTAAACAACTGATAAACTAAGATGAAAATTTAAGCGTGATTAAAGAATTTTTCTCTAGAAGGATATGTAAGCTAGAATCTCAATTAAAATAATTATTCAATGTTGACATGCATTGAAAATGAAAATTCAATTTTTTTCTTCTTTTTCTTATTCTTAAAAGTGACAGAAAGCACTGGAGGAGAAAGCTCATAAACATGCCTTTTAAGTATAGAATTGTAGGACATATTGTTGTCTACAAGATAAGATAGAGGCACAATATTTACAATTTGATCTTTTATTGAAGTTTTACAGAGAATTTCGACTAAACAGGAATCTAGTTCACCATAAAACTGTAATGAAATTGCAACTATAAGTGATATAAATCCTACGAATAACTTATCTTGTAGAAAACTAATTACTTCAGAAATCTCAAGTTTCGACAACACTCTGACACGTCCTATATATTGACAATATTCTACGCACGGAAATAGAAATAATAAAAAAGAGGAAATTCTAGTTGCAGACCTAATACAAAGAAGATAAAATTAGTATCTCTAAACAGATTGCCAATTGCTAGTTATTAAAATACTGCACGTTGCAAAGTTACTAAGTACGATTTTCATTGGTTACACAATGAAGAAATCTTCGAATGACCTATTTTTCTTTTTCTAATTAATTTAAATCCGTAAATAATTTTTATTAATAGCTAAAACCTAGTAATTTCCTCAATACGACACATCCTACCTTCATCCGCTACATAAGTTGACTGTAATTTTTTTAAAAGCTTTAAAAAAAAATACTCAATGTTTCATAACATATGATAGCTGATCTTTACCTTTGAAAATATCTCTTTTCAAACAGATGACTGAAGTTAGTTTTTAAAAAACCACATTTCAATGTTACAAACGATTATTAATATATATTCCAAACAATATCTTTAGTAATGTTAGATATTTCAATTGTATAAAGACACATTCAATGTTTTTAAAGGACAAGCTTAATTTTTCCTGCATTTGACATTTATTATAAAATATTTAAATAAAAGAAAGCATCTATCAAAATATGATTACGGTCGTTTGACAATTTAAAAATGTTGTTGTTATGATTTAACTTATTCAAGAAAAAGCAAAAAAAAAAGTAAATTTTGTTCAACCCATACATGATGAATTTATTTCTAACCGAATAGTTCAATGAAACCCGACCAATTATCTATTTGATGTTAATTGCTTTTTAAAACAAAAAAGAACCTTTTTTTTGCTTTTATGCAAGAGAAAAGTCACGTTCAGCTTTATATTAAACTGACACTAAAAAAATTATTCAGGTATAAAGAATCCTTAAGCCATGTATATAAATAAACTTTTCAAAAAACAATATGAAAAACACGTGGAAAAAAACCTTTTGATTTCCTTTAATTTTTTTTTCTCTGCTTGTGTTGCTGCTTATTTATATATTCAGTGTAAAATGATAGGGGAACTGGAATATTTTCTTACTGTTTTAAGAATTTCTAAACGATCAAGTGTTTGTTGTCGTTCTTCACGTTCAGCCAAACTAACACAACTTAATTTTTTAGCCACTAAAACAGTTTCACTTTCACTATTTTTATGATTGTTTAATGGTGGTGATTCTGCTGCACGACTTGATGCACGTAATGACTGGATTTGGAATGATGATCTTGATGTCATTTTTCGACGAAGTTTTAACTAAATATAAAAATCAATAAATAAAATAACTATACATTAAAATAAATAAACTAAAAATCAATGATTTAATCTCATAAAATCATTGTGGCATGCATATAGTTTATTTCTGTAATTATCTTCGTGAAATTATGGTCTTTCCCACACACATATATATATAACGAGAACATAGATGGAATCGAAATTTCCTTTTCTCTTTCTATCGTGACACAGTCGTCATCATCATCGTCATTTTTATAGAAGGTGTTCTAACGGTGAGACAGTGCGTTGCTATCCGCTGAATGAATATGAATGTTAAGAGAAAAAAAGAAAACTGAACGTTTCTTTTAGAGAACATTGCATGAGATATGATAAGCATCACATCAACGACAGATAATACTGTAAAAAAAACGGTAAGAAGAGAAACGAGAGAGAGAGAGAGAGAGAAAAAAAAAAGAAATCTAAATATTCAAGTTCTATTCTTGCCGTCAATAAGAGACTTCTCTTTATGTTTGACATTGATAAGACTTCAATGAACTTATGCTTTTTGTACTTTATTTAAACTAAAAAAATTTTTCTTTTTCTAGACGAAAACAGTAGTGGTATATATATTGCATCGAATTCATTGTATTTATAAGGTTTCATGCTATTTTTTTTTTGAAATATGCAATAAAATATTTTATATCGAATAGAATCGATTGTGTGTTACAAGAAAAAAGAAATATTACGAAAGCTAGACAAGAGAAATTAATTTCAACTTTCTGATACAATCGTACATTTCCACAAAAGATATTCTATAACATAACAAATATCTCAACTACTAACAAAAAGATAGAAAAATATGTTCTCTTATTTTCACTAAAATAGTTTCAACTCAAACCTTTTATAAACTTCCATATGACTACAGTACAATTATAATATATATATATATATTACCTATCACGTATATTTCTTTGTGTATATATGTTTTTGATGATAGAACACTCCAAGTTCCGTCAAACACGTACTGATTGAATGAAGAGTAATATTATGAGCATGTAGCCTTCTAAATTCTATTTTTTTTCGCTCTATTTTTTTTTTGATGTTCCTTATTTCACCCTCGCCTCCAACTATTCACCTTCAAACAAAACCATTGTCCTCTGAGAGAGTAAAATAAAGAAAGGACGGAAAGAGAAAAATTGATTTGAAGTCTTTTTTTTTCTGTATTTGTTTTCGACTATGCACTACTCGAAGTTTTGAATTAAGAAAAAGAAAAAAAGAAAAAAAATATAGATATTTGAAATATGTTCTATTTTATCCTATTCTAAATTAGATTTATCAATCTATGGAAATAAAACAAATAATATACATAAAATCAGATGCACATAAAACTTCAGCAATTCTTGATTTATTTTTTTCTTTCATGTATATTTTAAATAAATATAGACGAAAAAAAACATTGATGGACAAAATACAACAATCAAACGTACACATCACAGTAAAAGCATTAGTTTAACTCATGTCAAAGATGAAAAACATCCAATTTCTCTTTTTGAGACATAGAAAGCATAGGTGTTGATTATTACTTTATTGTAGATGCTCATTTGGTATACAATATGGTTTATTTTGATGAATGACTATTACTTGTTAGAGGGCGATCCATTGTAATTTCCTGTTCTATCGCGTTTGGTTTATAGTAATGGAGGTGGAAAGAGTATTCTATAAAGATATTTGACAGAAAGAAAAAGTATAATAAAAAATGTCAAGCTGTTGGGATCTACGTGTTGTTAAATATCTAATGACTTCGGTTTCTTTTTTCTTTGACTTTTTAAAGACAACAATATGATTAACGAGATACGTCAATATATTTAGTTATCTATCTTCACAGAAAAATACACAAAAAAAAGAAATTTATCGTGTTTTTAATATGAAAATCAATGTTAACTTTCTTACACATCATTTTGAAAATATTTATAGGACGAAGTCAGATCTATATTAAGTACAATGCTACCTTTTGGCGTGAAGAAAAAAAGAAATTTAATCCCATTTTCAAGGTGTCGTTCAAAAATGTATGACTACGATTTATGAAATGATTCACAATAATATCAGTTTCTTTTCTATGTACATTTTAAAGTTAAATCTAATTCTTCGTTTTTTTATTTATAAAATAAATAGTTCTATTGAAAAAAATATTTTTCAAGTGAATATACAAAAATCGATTAAAAAGAAAACAAGAATCTCTATGGTAAGATGTATACATTATTGGCAACGAAAAAGTGTCACTCAGTCTATCCAAAAATTTTATATCTTTGGACAAAATTTATATCATTTATTTCTACAATAAAATAAATGTAAAATTTACCATAGTTGATGTCAATTGGCAATATTAATAGTTAATAGTCAATAAAATATGAATATTATAGTTAAGTATCAGTTTTATTGTATTATTAATATATTTATTCATAAAATCAGGTATTTATTATATCGTTGGACTTTTCGCTTCACTGTTTAAATAACAGAATTATGAGTCTTGTGTCATGTATTACTGTTTTCTTATTCTGTAATAATATTTACAGAATCTATGGAATAAAAAAGAAAAGAACTCAAGTTTTTTCGATAAAAAAAAACAGACAGGTCAAATCCGTATAAACTATGCGGGGAAGGGAGATTTTGATAGGCAAACCCCATGATGAGAATCATGTATACATCACTCTTATTTAGAAAGAAGGTGGAAAAAAAATAATCTTTCGAATGAATCCGAATATGTTTTAGTTTTTATTATTGATATTTTAACCATCGTCGAAGAAAATTTTTTGTATTTTTTAATTTTACTAAGTCAGATAATCACTAGACACTTGTATATATTGGAATGTTTATCTTATTCGTTTTATAACATGGTATTCGTACGGGCAATTCTATTACAGAAAAATAGAATCTTTTCTAATTTAACAGTTCTCCCTCTATCAATATCTGAATAATAGGATAGAAAAAAGAATTATGCAATTTGTTATCTTTATATGTTTGACTCTAAAAAATACCGCGTACTTCATTTTAGCAATTAAATAATCTATAAAATTGACATAAGTTTACGTGACGTCGTTACCTACTAATTATGTATATTTATTTAAAATTAATTCATATTATGTATGTTTTTGCATTTTGAATAGAATAATTTCACAAAATGATCGTCAAAGAAAAACATTTTTTTTAGTAAATATTATTCGTCGAATTTTTATTCCATATTTGATAATGTTTTATCAAGTGATATATTCGAACAGAGTGTCATGTGTAAATTTTTGTTTTTAAACAGTCGTAGACATTTATTAAATGAAACATACCGGTATCCATGATGTAAATGTTAGTAAACAACTATTCGATAATTATGTAATTAAACAAAAAATAGGATACGTTTTTTGGAGAGATATAAGTAAAATTCTAAATAACCATATGTGTTTTATTAACAGGCATTAAATCACTGAATTTTCAACATTTTTCAATAATATGTATGTTTGAATTTATCAAAATTTATCCATACATTCGACGTTGTTTTTTTGATTATTGAAGCAATCATCGAAAATATATATTTTGTTGACACATGTTTCTTTTTGTTAAATAATATAAGTTCAATAAATTATGATATTTTTTCCAAAGAATTCATTTTTGTACAGATTTAATTACAATAATAGTTATATGATTATGAATATTAATTATGTTGTATAGAATTCAATAAATGCATTCAAGTTTCTTCTTATTGTTTTATTGCATGTCATATAATAGGAGCTAGTGTTGTTATTCTTATGAACCACACAGCTATGCTATCACTTACATAATTAGCTATTGAACTTATTGTTGTAGAACTTTTCAATTGAAATTTATACCATTCAAGATGGTTTCCTACTGTGTCATCAATATAAATATTGTATGAATTATTCTTACACATTTTTATGAAATAGTGATGCAATGACCATTTATAGATGAAAAAGAATCGAATTTATATTCACGTGCTTTGATGTACTCATTATTATTAGAAATTATTGATAAAATTTTATGTATATGTCACACTAGTATTTTATATTCAATATATTAACATCGGACGATTGATTATTTTATATTCATGCTTGTTAGAATCGTTTCAAACGTTTCGTGATGAATTTATAACAAGTAAACATGTTTTTTATTCTATTAGAATTTATTGTTTTATCAAATATACCTTATGCTTTTTCTGAATATTATTATCTATCACTTTAATCACAAAAAAGCTGTTTTGAAAACAATATCTAATACGAATAAATAAATGTTATGCTTAACTTAGAAAGGATTCAATTAAAATATTGGTTTCAAGTGTTATTGTTACACCACAAATTATAAAAAATGACTATTTAAAATAAATTAGTTTATAAAATGATCTGAAAATATGTTAACGACTTTTGTTTTTTTTTCTTTGTTGTAAATAATTTTTTTAATAAAAAGTTGTTGTTGAAGCGAATCTGTTTCTTTTTTTTAGAGTTATGCATACAAGATTTCATTATTTCAAAAGTAAGCAAGTTTTTTTACCTAATACCTCTCTTACGAAAAAGATTTTCGTCATAATCTCGAAGAGATATTCTTAAATTAATTAAAATAACATGTCTTATTTAAAAACTGAAAATCAATAGAATTTGAAAGTTTATGTTACATTCAAATACAAGCTTCACTAAGATTTTCAACAGATTATGACAAGATCGAATATTATTATCTTTATACATGGACAAAATCATTCGTTAGCAATATGAGTTTGCAGAATTCGAACACATATTTTTATTACAATTAATCAAAACAGAAACACTGACAAAACATAATTTTCTGCAAGATTCGATTGTTTAGATTATTAGCATCTTTTTAATTTCTTATAATAAACATTTAAATAAAGCTATTTATTTGTTGTCCTTGATAATTATCTTCAGTTTTTTTAATGTTTTATTATATATACAATAGAAGGTTGACAACAAGAGTATCTAGAAAGATATTAGCAAGTAACGTTGTATCTATATAGAAGAGATCTCGCTGCTTCAGTTCTTATCAATTGTTTATCTTCAATTCAGTTGTATAAAAGTTTTATTAATCTAAAAAAGATAAAACCACATACACACATGTCTTTTCTTTTATTAAAATAAACTTTTTTGGTTTTTTGGTTTTTTTAATATTCATTAATGAGTAAAGATAGTCACAGTCTATTTGAAGAAAATTCTCGTAGACATCATTCATTCATCTCTTTACCAATCCGATTCGAATCTCATAAAGTTACTAATGGTACTCGATTAGTTTCACCATCAAGAGGATCTAAAATATCAAAGAATACTAAATATACATCAGCTCGATCAATACGAGATTTGACTTCATTAAACCATAAAAAAACTAAATATGTACAATTGTATAAGCCAATTTATAGAGCTCGATGTAGTAAAACTATCAACGGACAATTTTTTTATGATGAAGGTGATGAATTTGAATTAATTAAGAAAATTGATGAAAAATACTTACGTGTTATTCATTTACGTACAAATACTGAATCTACAATACATAAAAAACGTTTACTGCTTGATTCTAAAACACCATTACGTTTACATAATGCTGATCGAGGTGTTATACAACGATGCTTATTACAATATAATGTACCTGGTGCTTATCTCATACGTCGAAGTAATACTGAATCTAATGCATTTGTTTTAAGTATATCTCAAATATCGAATCAAAGAAATGCTGAAGATTGGCATTATTTAATATGTATTGATCCATTAAATCATTGTTTTTATTTTGCACAAGAATCAAAATTAAATCATATGTTTTTTAGATCATTTCGAGAACTTATTCATGATCAAAATATTCTGAATGTCGTACCATTATCAATAATATTACCATTTCGAATTGAATTTGAAGAGGATCTATGGCATATTCCAATACGTCATTTAACACTGGAGTATCGTATAGGTGAAGGTGAATTTGGAGAAGTGTGGCATGCATTGTGGCAAAATGGTAATCGTACAATACCGGTTGCAGTTAAAAAATTACATCCATTACGACATGATAAATCAACAATAGATAGTTTTATTCGTGAAATTGAAACACTGAAAGCATTAAGAAATAATTATATTGTTGCTCTATATGGTGTTGCACAAAATTTCCTAACAAATGAAACCCTAGTTGTAACAGAGTTAATAAAAGATGGAGATTTAAAAAATTGGTTGAAATCTTGTACAAATGTACTTGATGAAAATACTGTTGTTTCATTTGCATATGATATATGTCGTGGAATGTCATTTCTTGAACAAAAATTACGTGTACATCGAGACTTATCTTGTAGAAATCTCTTAATAAGTGCTAAAGGAAATACAATTAAAATAGCTGATTTTGGTTTTTCGACATTTGTGAATAAAGATGATTTTGTACAACGTAAAGAAGCTTATTTTCAAAAAATACCTATTCGTTGGACAGCTCCAGAGGTACTTGATAATGAAACTGCTTATTCAATAAAATCTGATGTTTGGTCATTTGGTATTGTATTAGTTGAAATTTGGCTAAAAGGTGATGATCCTTATCAAGATGAAAAAGAATTTGCTTCAATACGAGCACTTGTACTTAGTGGATATGTTCATAAAAAACCTTTGAAATGTTCAAATCAATTTTATAATCGACTAATTTTTCCATGTTTATGTTATGAACCAAATCAGCGACCCAATTTTCAATCATTAGTAGAACTTTTAAGTCAATGGCATCAATTAAAAGCTGAATATGAACGTTTAAATTGTCCATATGTGAAATTTTCTTCATAGTTATTTTTTTTCCTATACTCAAAAGATTGTCGTTTATTTTAAAAATATTGATCCGTTATTTTGCAGACTTAGTCTGCCTAAAATGTAATTGAAGTAAACATAATAAAAGTTTGATATGATTAACGGTCAATATCAATAATACTGTGTAAAATTTTCAAATTATCAATATTTGCTCAACTAGAGTATTCTGGCTAAAATAAATGAGATATCAGTTTTTGTTCTATCTGTTGAAAGGCTTGCGTTAGCTGTATAAAATCAAAATTCATTCATGAAAACTTGACAGTGTAGTCCTGTTTGAAACTGACATGTATTATTCACATGTGTTCTTTACCTTCATTATACTAATACAAAATACGTCAAATGAAAAATCTCTAGCAGACTAATTGTTTTCCAAGGATAATGGATGCCAAAATAAAGAACTCTTATTTATTTCTGCATTTCGAACAGATACTTAATGGATATTCTTCAGATCTTTAACAAACAAGAACAACAGACGTCAGACTCATTTCTTAGAGTTCCTTAGCGAAGGGAAAAAAGTGTTGAACGACAAGACTTCAACTATTGTAGAGTACTCCAAAACTTTTATTTAAATTTGAATAGCCGAAAAATGCTTGCGAATACTCTACTAGCGCAGTTTTTAATTTTTACATAGATAAAAATTTATACTCAACAAGTCAAGGATTATAGATAGTGATGCACTGATTTATCGCAGTCGTCATATAATTAACATAAAAAGTGTGAACTGATTATGTTATGACTTTAGAAAATAATCAATATCAATGCTTGTGAGCTAATCGAGATATATAGTTTTCGATGAATTTTGATCAAAAATTAGTGACGTGGAGACAGAAGAGAGGAATTCTATGTAAGCTATCTTCTGTTCACTCAAATCATTATAACAGACGAATGCATTCGAAAGACTTGCTTGAAGAAAGTAAATAAATATACGGAACCAGTTTCGCTTGGATTTTCTGTCAATTGAATAGCAAGATATTCGTTGATCAAACCTATCAACACCACCTTTGTATTTATTCTATTGAAATACCAGTTGTGGACAAATAATGACTTGTTTCGAGTCATCTTTTTCTCTTCTAGTAACTGTTTCTGTTTTTCTCGGATCAAAACAATTACTTGAAATAAATACCGGTTTCTTGTCTTGCCATTTGACCACTGATATTTGGTTATAAGTGCAATACTTATATTCACCTCGTTTTAGTTTATCTTTTTGTAAGAGTTCTTTCGGAAATAGCTTTCGATCAGTTCTGATTGTACCAGTTGCTCCGATTTTTTTCCTTTTCAGTTGTAACAGCAGGGTGATCGTTGTAAAATAGTTATCAAAAAATAACTGGTGTTCTACTAGATTAATTTTGCTAATAAGCTTCAATACAACATTCTCGTCTAATGTTTCTTGTCTATTCTCTTGTTTGCTAGAGTAGATATTGAAATTATAAAGATATCCGGTTGAGCAATCTGCCAAACACCACACCTTGTATCCTCGCTTTATGGGCTTCAAAGGTATATACTGCTTCAAC